>CM062294.1:547369893-547842005 GCA_031216915.1 Pictodentalium vernedei
AAGTTTAATCTTAACCCTTTCAACCTGAGAGGCCGTTATTCCAGCCCAGGAATACAATACTTCATAATTTCATTAAGTAGGATGGCTGTTAAGTGAATGTGTGGGATAGCCAAATCGGTATTTTCAACGTGCAGCCTTCAGGCCGCATGTTGAAAATATTAATAAGGACTCTTCCAATTGCTGCTATTGAACTGACATGGAAGATACCACCATCTTCAAAGGGTTAATTAAGGAAGTGTTTGCTTGCTCAATGGAAAATAATTATTTGAGTCATTTATGTGAAGGATTCTGATTTTCACAGGAAAAATATGATTTAAAATCTTTTATCAAATATATTTATTGCATTGGAATAAATAAGTAATAAGTGCCCCCAGCGGGAACCCCGGGAAGTGAAGCAGTGCTTGTTCACTGCAGTAAACAGGCTCTGTTTTACTGGTAAAATAGGACCCAGTAACCAGTGCTTGGGAGGTGCAAACCCTCTCTAAAATGGGCAACATGGCTTATTAACGCTCACCCCTGGTTTTGAGTTGATAGTCATGTTGTGGTCATGATTAGCCTTTGTGCAAAAATATGTGACCTTATTCAGCAATAAATAAATAAATAGTAAAATGTGCAGTAAAACATAGCTTAACACAATTTTCAGAACAAATAATATTTCTTCCTAAATAACATTACTTTGTTTTTTTTTTTAAATTTCTGAGTGAAACAGGTTCAGTGAGCTTGTTCCAATGAAAGACAGTTTGTTTTGGGTGAAAATATTGCTAAGAATAATTAATGGATGTCTTTGACACCAATGCTAGGTGTATTTGACCATTCGGTTTGTGGAAAAAACCTGTACACCGTTTCAGATAACTTGACATTGTTTCTACATCATTGTTGTTGACCTGAGCAGGCAGCCCACATTGTGGTTAAAACATCAAGATAAATAATCAAGGTAAATGCAGCCAACCAGTTTCGTTCTCAAGGAAGAATACACTTGCGGCAATTTTTTCAGAGAAATATTAAAGAGGCATTTTTATATGTTTGGGCACTCAAGGGTTATTCAATGGTCGAAATGTAAAATGATAAAATGTTTGAAGTTTATTCATGGTAGAATTTTAATGTCAAATCCATTATTGGATTGGATTCAGACATGTTAACATGTTGAATTGTGAAGAGTCTGTTCCCACAACAAAATTAGTAGGGGGTTGTGAAATAGGTTTTGATCCAGAAACAGTGAGTAGGAATTATAACCTATTCTTTCTTATTATTAAATATGCATGGTTGGAGTTTCACTTAATTAGAATATCAAAGTCATCAATTTTTGTCTTACATAAGAAAATGTTAATGAAAAATAAATGTTTCAGTTTTCATATTTAATTTCAAATATTGGATTGGGTCACCAGATAGGCAGAAAAGAGACTATCCAATATACAGGGATGTGAATTTTCAGGGTTTTTTATGCCCCTGAGAACTTCTTGGGGGCATTATGTTTTAGCCATGTCTATCCAGCGTCCATCCGTTAACTTTTGGTTTCCATCAAATAACTGAAGAACAGCTTATTTAATCAAATCATAATTTTATTGGCAACTTGTGGATGGCTAGACAATGCTTCCTTTCAATTTTGGTTCAGTCAGTTGTTTCAATATGGCCACCATGGCAGCCATATTGAATTTGGTTTCCATCCAATAACTAGTGAATGCTGACACGAATCATTTTTATTTTTCAATTATGCACTGTTGGTGTCTAGAGGAAGCTTCCTTTTGATTTGGACCAGTGAGCCAAACCAAGATGGCCATCCATGGCCAATTCAATATGGCTTCTATGGGGCCATCTTGAATTTGGTTTCCATCCAATAACTAAAGAATACTGACTCGAATCAGTTTCAATTTTTGGTTATTCATTATTGGTGTCTAGAGGAAGCTTCCTTTTGATATTGGATCAACTAGTCAATTCAGTATGGCCACCATGTTGAATTTGGTTTTCGTCCAATAACTAATCAATGCTGACTCAAATCAATTATTTTTTTTTTTTGGTGAATTATTGATGTCTACAGGAAGCTTCCTTTTGATTTGGTTATGCCCCAAGAGACTTACCTATCCTTTTATGACAAGGTCGGGGCATGTGCTACTCTTTGCATTGCCCTTGTTTTTATCTGATCTCCACAACTTCAAATTTGTTATTTCTTTAAATTTGCTTGTAAATTGCTTTTTAGACCATTTTCATGTAACTTCAGAAAAACTAAAATGCAATCTAACATGTTATTTCTACAAGATGTTAGTTATATGGAAGTTTTAAGTTTGGTGTTTGAACCTTTCAGTATGCAAACATGATTTCAGTTTATTTTATACAGTATGTGTAGAGTGTATTATCACTAGATCACCTGTGGAGTGGAAATTCAACCCAAGCAATAATTGCAAATTTGTTGCAAAGCATAAGCACAAGCAAAGTTCCAGTCAATGGCCCTCCGGGTTGAACCCGGAGATCCATTTGCTGAAACATTGCTTGTATTTTCTGTCCATATGTACAGAATTTGAAAGTGATACTTTGGCTGATAACTCCACTCCACAGGTGATTTTGTTACAATCCACTCTCCAGGTACTGTGTGTTTGTAATCACGCCTCGGAATAACAAATTTCAGTATTTGTTTGGAGCCTCTTTTCAAGTCGTTCAAAATATTTATTGATAAATAAAATATCGTTAACTTGCAATTTCTTATTGTGACTTTCTGAAGTAGGACATAGTGGTGACAGAGTTGAATAACTTTTTTACAGTAGATTGAAGAAACATATTTGGTCCTTGAGATAAAACAAAATGTTATTCATCAATATATTTGTAACTGTGACTCAAAATGAATTTCAGATAAAGCTGAAGCCCAAAGGACTGTTGAGCAAATACATCTTGGCTTAGAACCAACTGAGAGATTTGTAATTGAAGAGAGGATGACAACAACTCTGACGACAGAGATGGCAGATCGTGAAGTTCATGTTTCATCTCTGCATAAATTACCTCCCGAGTTCAAGAAGCCATCAAAACCATATGTGGAAGTGAAACCAGGTGATACAGCTAGGTGAGTAGTTTGAAAAAAAGATACAATTGTTCTGCACACAGCCATAAAAATACAGTACAATAGAACCATGTTAATTGAATAGCCACTTTGCCAATGAAAATTATACAATTAACAGGAGTATTCAACTAACAGGGATTGTATCACTTTCCTGTATTCTAGAGATAAACTTAGCATTTATTCTATTATATCTTGTTTGACAGAGCTAGGAAAACTACTGATAACTCTTCGGCCATCGTGTAGTGTCTGCCTTAAAGATGGTGTTCGAAGGTTCTCCTCCTGTGCTGCCAACCCAATAAAAATTTATGCAGGTGATGGCTTGGGTGCTAAATTGAATTTTGTTAAAATCAGTATGCTGCCTCCTCATCCCCTGTCTATCCCAGGGAAAGGGTGGGGAATACAACATCCCGATTCTTAAAATGTCTTCTCGTGAACCAATAGATGCAAAGACTTATGTGACACAGTGGAACCCAGTTAATTGAATAGCCACTTTGCCAATGAAAATTATTCAGTTAACAGGAGTATTAAATTAACAGGGATTGTATCACTTTCCAGTATTCTAGAGATAAAATTAGCATTTATTCTATTATATCTTGTTTGACAGAGCTCCATGAGCTCTGTCAAACATGATATAATAGATTGCATGCCTGTATTGGATATACTGAGGCCAAATAGGTATATAAACAAAGGAAAATTGAGGAGAGTCAGAGTAATTTCTTGACAGGTTACAAGATTTTTTATTCAATTAACAGGAGTTTCTCTATAATCTATATTCAATTTAACAGGTCAAATTTGCACTGGAGGTAAGGTAAATGGTTTTATGTTGGGAAATTATATTCAGTTAATAAGGTTATTCATTTAAGAGATATCCAGTTAAGTGGGCTCCACTGTATTAAATCTTAGCCTTTTGCCTAACTTGGCTGTATAGTAGGGCTGAAACGGTTGACTCATTTTCACAACCGACTAACCGCGAGCTATAACTGGATAATATCCGGTTATCCGTACCATTATTTCACCGAATCAGGAATCAAAACTATAGGAATTGGAAAGCAGTATACTCAAACTATTCCATAGTATGTATACAAATGAACGTTGTCGAGTACTCAACAACGTTCGTTTGTATACACACTATGGAATAGTTTCTGTTATTATTCATTACTCGTGGAAACTGCCGATCATTAACGAAGTCTTGAACGCCAATGTCGATTTTGTCTTAAAATATTCAGCGCGGCTTCGATGTGTAATCTGTCACAAAGGAGAAGCAGCAGATTTATTATGTTTTAAAACGTGGAATGACGATCACTATCGATATTTCAGTTAACTGGTTAATGGTTTTTCAAATCGGTTAGGTAGGTAACTGGTTTCATACCGGTTATCCGGTTAACCATTTCAGTACTACTGTATAGTGTTCTTGGTTCAGATACTTAACCCGGGTTGACCACATAGGGACACAGTGTTGCTCTGTACTAAGGTGTTATGCATGCCTTCAGCCACTGCTTACAATGCTTGTGCAGTATTAGTAAGTTTGAAGTATGACAGTTAATCACCATTGTCCAGTGGTTCTTTCTGAGTACTCCAGCTTCCTCCACCAATAAAACTATCTGACACGATTTTCCCCTGGAAGTTGAAAGTGTTGTTAAAACCCTGATAGACAACAAACAAACATTGAATACTGGAGTGCTGTGTCATTACCCAACAGCTTGTGTTCTCTCCCATCTGTTGATATTCAGTCTATATTTTACGTAGAAAACTGTGGACAAACTAACTTACCACAAGTATCTCACTTCAGAAATAGAACAGTTCTTGTTATTACACATTGGTGTTGCAATCATTGTCAGTATTTATGGCAATTTAGGTAACTTTTAGCAATTGTGGCTATCTAAGAGCACCAATACAAATTCCTCCTATTGGATTACTTTATCAGTCGGGACTTGAGCCATCGGGGTCAGAACAAATCATGTTTTTAGCACCTCCAACCCTCATCGGTCATCTTCAAGATGTCTCTGATTCAATTCGAGGTTCACTTCAATTTCAAATAACAGACGTGATTTGATTTGAGATTCTATTCGAACCCCAAAATGTGTGATTCACACGGCCTTATATTAAAACTCTCTACCAAAGGGCACGTTTCAAAATTGGATTCAAAACATCTGTGAAAATCCTTTAATTTAACTTCCAAAGGTCAGTGAAAGTCTTTTAATTTAACCCTTTACCTAACGAATCGCTTGCTTCCGCCCACGTAATTTGCAAATTGAGCAGTTGAAAATATTAAATTTTTCCAAATATTTCAACAAAACCATATCATATGCCCCCCTCAATGGAATGAGCTCATCAAGCTCATTCCAGTGAGGGATCACATGTTATGATTTTGTTGAAATTTCTGGAATTGTTTTTAAAAATAGTAATTAAAATAATAAATTTTGATATTCTCTTCGTTGGGTAAAGGGTTAAGTCCTTATTTTTTTAGGGTACCCTGTATGAATAAATTCTGAACTTGATCCATTCCGTTGATTCTTCTGATTCATTTTACACAGTATTTGTGTTATAAGGAAATATATTGGTATTTTGAGGCGGCATTAAATAATTATCTTAACAAACTCCCAAGAAAATAAATTAATTGTAGATTCTTTTGGATTGTTTTTTTTATAGATTTGAAGCACAGGTCAAAGCTGTTCCACCTCCAAAGTATGCATGGTATGTTGGAGGTAAAGAGATCAAACCATCTGATAGAAGAAAGATTGTCAAGGAAGGTGATACCATTATTCTCATTATTATTAATGTGCAACCACAAGATACTGGCGACTACACACTCAGAGTACATAACGAACTTGGTGAAGTCACCTGTAGGACAACCTTAACAATGGCAGGTATGTATCTAGATTTATTGAAAATTTATTAAAAAATACAGTAGAACCTGTCTTGAGACCGCCCTTTGGGCCACACAAAAGTGGTCTCTCAAGACACGTGGTTTCTCATAACAGGTTTCAGGTTCAGTGAATAACCAACCACAAAATTCAGAAATGGAGAAGAATGGATTTTTGTAATTACTTTGTAGTTGTTCTTTTTTATGAAGTCTTTGTATCAAATTGAAATGGACTGTTACAAAAATTATAAAAATAAATTAGTGTTGAAAATCTTCATTGAAGATTTTCAACACTAATTTATTTTTATAATTTTTATAACAGTCCATTTCAATTTGTTACAAAAAGATATTTTTATACTGTACCAATGACCCAGACATAGCTGGTGCTAACTCTTAAAATATAGGGCCAAACACAAATTTTGCCCCCCAATCCCCAAAATTTGCATCTAAAACTAAAGAAAACATGTCCTGAAAGGCCCTCCACACTTCGCCCCTACTGCGCATGCGCAGTGTCAAGGACGTTCCGAAATTGGCGCCATTAATCATTCTAAGTTTGGCCCTTCATCAGTTAACATCTGACTGATCTTTGTGCTTATAAATCTCAGTTTAAATGATGCCAGACACATAAATATTAGTGAAATGGTGATTCTAAGGAGGATAGAGAAGGAGGAGAGGAAAAGAATGTGTGACAGAATATTATCAGGGCTGTAACTTAAAATTTTTTAATGAAATTATGTTAAGTTACCTATTTTCAAGGCAGCAGCCATTTTGTTGTCATTCTGATTATTTAGTTACACTGTTTTTTTTTAAGTGTTTTCCTCTCTCCCTGTCCTTTAAGTTCCCCCTTGCTATTCTCCCATGCTTTTGGCATAGTTTTTGTAATTATTATTACTAAATTTTCTTGGGAGTTTTAGCTGAATAACAGAATGAATTCTGTTCTTTCCCCATGTTTACGTCTTCACCTAGGGGTGGTTAGGCGTTGTGTTCTGCATCTACCATCTGATGTTCTGCAGTTTCTTCCCTGGAAGTCTCTGTTTTGCATCAGATAGTGTATTTTTGGTAACTGATTTCGGGCCTGGGTGCCTGGAGTCTTATTTTAGTGTTTTTACACTCATTGTTTACATTTTCAACAGCCCTCTGTGTGAGGGGGGGATTTCTAAAAAATAATATCTTGATGTTATTTTAATCATAACTAGATACATTATTATTGTTCGTAAGTGTTGAAAAAATTGTTTAAAATATTTTTAAAATTTTTGTCCACACTTAGGCTTGGGATCCATTGGGGCTCAACGTTACTTTTCAGAAACTTGGGCTGTTCTGAAAAAATATTTTTTCAAAATATTTTGATTTCAATTATTTTTTCTATATCAATGGATCATATTATTATTATGTATTTTGATTGCCAGGGGTTAGTGCGAGTACCAGGACTTGTTTTCTTTTCACATTGAAAGGATATTGATCAATTGTTTTAAGAGGAAGTCTTCCTCTGACTTTATTATCATTCTATATGTGGTCAGTGTACTCGCATTAACTCCTGTTCTGTATCGTATGATTTCGATGACAATATGGGAAGCGTATGTCACGGTATGTTGTTGGGGATTTGGACACTCCGGTCCTTTCCCCGCAGGGTCACTCTACTTTATCAATTTCTATTTCAGACGATCAAGATTAGGGTGATGTATCTGTGATGTCTTCCAACAGTGTGCCTCCGTCGTCACAATTAATGAAGGGCTAGCGGAAAAGTGCTCATGTAAATACGCCAATTGCCTAAGAGGACCCTAGTAGGTTCGACGGCCTTTGACGTCCGCTAGCTCGCCCGGTGTAGCGTCCATTCACCGAATGGTTCGGCAGCCGGGTTCGTCCGTTGCGGTCTAGAAGGAATTTTGGGGTGATGCGAGCACTATAAACTAACCTAATGCACACCCAGTGACGGCGGATCGGAGGGAGAACGCAGGAAGCCTTTTAGTCCGGTTCATAGCTCGTTCCGGTCCATCCGGACGGCAAGCGAGAGAGGCCCCTCTCTCGTTCAACAACATCTGGCCCCAGATGTTGTGGTACAAAATGTGTCGTAAGCGGAGCATACGTCCGTCGCTCGGGACGCTCCGTTGTATAGGCAGTCCGCTGAGACTGCTAAGGCTTCCTCTTCTCGTCAGCGCACACGACCGCACCTTGGCTGCGTGACCGCCGATATATTACCAGCTTAGCCGATCAAGGATTCTTCGGCGACCAGGTCACACCATCCGGTAGCCAGGGACACGAGGCCTGCAGACTCCGGACGTTCGCATAGGAAGTGTGCGGGAGTCAACGTACACAGAGCTTCCGGCGGCAATGCATCGCAAGACCGCTACTGCACAGGCCTCGGGAACGGACGTGCTTTCCTTAATAGCACAGTTTATCGCAGCATCCCAGCATCAACTGAATCTGTCGCATATATTTTATCCGACGATGCTGGGTCGGGACGCTCCGCGGAAGCGGGTACGGACGTCCGAAAGTTTCATCCGGTCCGACGGGATACCGAAAGGGATTCGGAGGATTTCGAGCTTTCCCTTTCGGAACAACATATGCTGTTGTGTATGTCATCTGACTTGGTCTTCTCCAGCTTCTTTCGTCGGACCAGAATGCTGCGATGCCGGATAAGAAACTGATAGCGTCGGTGGACTTAGAAATTTTTGGTTCGGTTCAGGGACATCGTCCCTCAGTTCCGACATAGTCCAATAATGTCACACAAACTTTTGAATTATTGAACGACGCTATATATATTATTATTTTATGCTTGCTAACCAAGCATTTCTGGTTTCTTGTTCGAAGAGTTATGGAGATGTCTTTCAAAAGTGTGCCTCTGTCGTCATAGTTAATGAAGAGTTAGCGGCAATAAGTGCTCATGGAATATGTCTATCGCCTACGGAGTGACATTCGCTAGCTCACCCGGTGTAGCGTACATTCATCGAATGGTTCGGCTGCCGGGTTCGTCCGTTGCGGTCTAGGAAGGAGATTTGGGTGATGCGAGCACTTTAATTACTTTAGTACTCACCCAGTGACGGCAGATTGAGGACAGATCGGAGGAAGCCTGTTAGTCCGGTTCCTGGCTGGTCCAGGTCCGTCCGGGCTGTGAGCGAGAGAGGCCCCTCTCTCGCCCAACAACATAGGGGACCGCATGTTGTGGTTCAGATATTTTACATTCGGAGCATATGTCCGTTGGTCGGGACGCTCCGTTATATTGACAGTCCGAGAGACTGTCTTTAATGCTTCCTCATCCTCACACCAGGGCACACGACCGCACATTGGCTACGTGACCTCGAGTATCCGATCAGTTTCGGCATTCAGTGATTCCACGGCGAATAGGTCGCGCCATCCGGTAGCCAAGGGACACGAGGCCTATACACTCCGTTCGCTCGCATATTGGTAGTATGCACGGGGTAGCGATCACGGAGCTTCCAGCGGCAATGCATCGTAAGACCGCTTCTCCTCAGGCCTCAGTGACGGACGTGCTATCCGAGTTAGCACAGTTGTTTCGCAGCATCCCAGCAATTGACAGTTTCTCGGTCGAATCAGGAATTATCCGATGGCGCTGGGTCGGTGCGGTCCGCGGTTGCATCAGGTACGGACGACCGAACGCTTTATAGGGTCCGACAGGATGGCGAAAGGGATTCGAAAGATTTCGAGTTTTCCCTTTAGTAGTATCGGAAGATGCCTTTCATATCTTTTGGCATTATCTTCCAGTGATTATTATTTCGGACTTCATTGCTGCGATCTTGGATAAGAGACTTATAGCGTCATTGGACTCGGATTTTTCGATCGGTTCGGGGACATTGTCCCTGACTTACCGACGTAGTCCAATATTGTCATTACAACATGTGTTTTATTTTTCGACGCTATATATATATATACAAGCCTGCTACTAAGCATGATAGTTTAGTTTCTTGTCCGCGTTGCTCATTTCTGCCATTTTTTCATTTATACAAATAGTTTATTTTGGCAGAGCAGGGCATACCGAGAGTTCATATGCGTCTAGACGGTGTGATTAAAAACTGCATATATTCTTTTTCGCCGTTTATGTCTTTTCCAATTTCAATGTTGGGAACGACATTATGTATAGTTGACTTAACTTAGACGCTTTATTATACGTAATCCGCCTTACTGAGGCGTTATCATTACGTCTTCAAGAAAAGATTTACGGGATATTATTCTCAATGTAATTTCTTTTGAGGGCAGTAGTTTGTTCACGTATAACTCCGCCCTTCAGTGGCTGATTGGAGTTAGTTAGACGTGACGCAGCCCTAGCTACATCCACTCACGTGGATAGTAAGGTTAAGAACTCTCTCAGAGTCGCTTCGTTCTCGGAGGAGCTTCTCTTCGACAGCAACTTTTCGGCAATCCATGAATTGCTCGATTTACACGTTCTCTTGTCTATCTAGTGTTACAAGAGATTCAGACTGGGGCAAACATTCGGTGGTTGACTCAGAGAGTGCCGCCGCAGTTGCCGGACCCGAGTGTGGCTGTTATGACGGTTCCAGTCATACAGATTGGGATATAATACTGATCCCTACGGATTCGAAGTGCCAGGGTCTTTGGGTTCCGCAGTCTTTTAGCAATCAGTTTTCTTCCGCGGAATAATGTTTTTTAGGCTTGCTTTATGTCATTGCATGAACATTATTCAGAAACGCATGCCCAAATTCCTGTCCTTTAATTCGACAGTAGTGGCGTATCTCCGGAACCAGGGAGGCACTCTTTCGTTTCCGTTATTCAATTTAATGGAAAGAATCCGTCTGTTGGTTATAGTACACCAAGTTCAGTTTTGGTCCGTCATATTCCGGGTCGTCTGATTGTTTTATCGGACTCCCGTTCTCTTACGGGTCGCTTGTTGCTGTCAGAATGGACTCTCAACAAACAAGTATTCAATCAGATTTGCTATCTATGGGAGCGCCCAATGATGATTTATTTATGACACAGCTTGCTAATCAATTGCAGACGTATGGGTTGGCTTGTCCAGATCTCTGAGCTAATATTCTTAACGCTCTATTGATCTATAGGACGGAATGATAGGATACGCGTATCCTCCGGCGCTGTTGTTTTAGCAGGTATTGCTAAGATAAACAACCACAATACATTTCTGTTGATAGCATCTCTATCTTCACAGAGATCATGAGTAATTTTCTCTCTTGTCTACTGTGGGTTTTAACGTGAAATCTTCCTCTATGTGAGGATCTTTTTCACTGGGTAAATCGTGTCATCTTTATCACAACCTGCAAGGTCGCAACCTTCATGTATTCCGTTGTGTGGTCCGTATTGCATTGTAAGCACTGTACTGGACGAGCTTTGGACGCGATTTCTTACTATAGGAGATCCTCTTCTTCGCTATTCTATGAGGCTAAAGTGGAGGCTCTCCTGTCGTGGTGTAGGGATCATTATGTTCATATTGTTGATCCCTCCATACTACTCATTGCTATTTTTTAGTATACTTGTTTCACAAGATCTACTGCAGCCTGTTATTATTTAGGTTATAAGTTTATGTTACCTCATACCTATGCACTCTACGATAGTTTACAATTGAGTCTTTTGTCTCTTTATCTAAGTCAGTTAGTAACTTTTTGATAAATAGACTTAGAATCTTTAGATTAAATTCCTATACGGATTTTAACTTCGGTTCTTATTTAGCTAAGTAATCATTTGAGCCTCTGGAAACAGTAGTTTTCAAATTCTGACCTTTTGGACAGTAATTCTGTTGGTTTCTCTTTTACTGTAGAGTCAGTGAGTTTCATGCATTATCGATGGATGATTTTCACTTTCATAGTTTCGGAATCAATACTTCCATTACTATTTAGGTTGGATTGTTGCATAAGAGTTAGGCTTCTATTATCCGGAACCTATTATTTTAAGGTCCTTCCCTCTTCGTATGGGCATAGGCCTTTACTCTTTCCGGGTACAGTTTATGTATTAATAAACAGATTTCTGTTTATTACTATGGGCGTAAGCTTCTTCTGTCTTTGATGTCTAGTAGAAGGACGTTACACTCCATTTTATTGTTAATGGATTCTATTAACTATCGGTACTGCTTATAGTATATCATTGACTTAGCAGTTGTGCTTAAGATTTCGGCTCATGAAGTAAGAGTTCTTCTACTTCTTGGGCTTACATTAATAGTGTCGCTATTATAGATTTTTGAAGGCCGCTCATTGCGCTCAGCCATCCACATTCATGAATTTTATCTCAGAAATATCGAGTCCATTTCTGGAGGCCTCTATTGTTAGGTCTATTATCTACTGCCCAGAATGTCATTCACTTAACAGTTGCTACTATAGCTAGGTAGGCTGTCTGTTTCGGCAGTGTCTCCGTTCGGCTGCCCTCTTCGCTCTGGGCTATTTGACCCAGGGCAAGAAAAAGGGGGGGGGGGGGAGGGTGTTCCCTTGGGTCACCTGTTTTACTATGAAAACAAGGGGATACCTCCTCCGGAGTTAGTAATTCTGAGCTGTTATTGGGATGGTTGTTTAGTGAGAAGTTTAGGTTTTTAAAATTCCTTCAAGTCTTAGTTTTTAAAGTATAGCTTTTGAATATTGCATATGTCAACGGACATGATTATGCAATCCTCAGACACTTTTAGGAGTATAAGAGTCTCTATTCTCTAGACTTACTTTATTTATTGGCTTACTTTAAAAATTATTAGTATAAGGATTATATTGGATATTAATAGAGTACATGGATGTATGAAGCTCAATTTTGGAAGGTGTTGTATCTTTCTAATTTATCATAAATAAGAAAGATACATGTAAGGCCTATTACTTCTTTTCCCTACAGGGGATGACTCTATTTTATTTTATTGAGCGTATTCCATTTTGCTCTATGTCCTTGGCCCTCCAGCCTTTTTAAGATTCAGCTATGTCTGGGTCATTGGTACAGTATAAAAATGTTAAAAAATTTATAGTAATTTATATATTTTTTATACTTACCAATGACCCAGACGGGGATGGCCCTCCCAGGAGTTGGGAACTCTTGCCTCCCCGCTGAGTACATAGCGCTTACCAGGCACTGGTTATTAGAATGATTAATGGCGCCAATTTCGGAACGTCCTTGACACTGCGCATGCGCAGTAGGGGCGAAGTGTGGAGGGCCTTTCAGGACATGTTTTCTTTAGTTTTAGATGCAAATTTTGGGGATTGGGGGGCAAAATTTGTGTTTGGCCCTATATTTTAAGAGTTAGCACCAGCTATGTCTGGGTCATTGGTAAGTATAAAAAATATATAAATTACTATAAATTTTTTAACTTTCAACACAAATTTATTTTTATTCCTATCTGTCACATTTCAGGTATGTATAAAATTGTTTATTCAGCAATAATCCTAATCTTTTCACAGGAGTCTTATAAAAACATCTCAATCTGTAATGAGTTTGCAATTGAAATCCAATTAAGAGTTTTTAATACTTTTAATTTTGTTAGTATAACACAATGGATTTTCCAATTCCAGAACGGGTAAAAAGTTTTTGTCATGGTTTCAGTCTTCAAAGGGATGGTCTCTCAAGACAGGTCCATTATGGCATAAAAATACAAGTTGGTACCAGGTCACAGTGGTCTCTCAAGACAGGTGGTCTCCCATAGCAGGTCCATTATAGAGTAAAACCAATCGGTGCCTGGCAGATGTGGTCTCTCAAGACAGGTGGTCTCTCAAGACAGTGGTCTCTCAAGACAGGTTTTACTGTATTGCCTCATGCTGCTTTGTTGCTCCCCCTACCATCGTAGTCATCCAAACAGCATCCTCAACTTCAGCATTTTATGCTTTCCAACAGTTTAATTCTTAACCTTCTGCACCCTTATGTCAAAATGGCAAGATTTTCAGCAGCAAATATTTCCCATAATGCAGTTTGATATTTCATTAGTTATGCTTCTTCAATTTTGAACCATCTTCATATTGATGCCAAAATAACAAAGTTTCCAGCAGCAAATTTTTCCCACAATGCAACTGAGAATTTAATAAATTATATCTTGTTTGACAGAGCTCATTGAGCTCTGTCAAACAAGATATAATCTGTTAAATTGTTCATGCTGGATGGACATTATGGGGCCAATGATGAAAATTTTTACGACCCCCCCCCCCCCCCCCTCCTGTGGTAAACAAGTTCTGTTTGCTATCAACCTCTAAATGGAAATCCTCGCATACAGCATAGTTATGAACAAATGGCTAAACGTCACTGTGTACTAATGTTGTGGTCATTTGGTGAAGCATGAAATTGATATTTCTATATTTCAGAATAATTAAGAATACTTGAATACTTTGATGATTGAAAGGGAAATTTTTAATTTGGATGTAAATAAATTTTATATGCATTATATCTTTATACTTGAAGGTAAAGAGAAAGTTGTTGAACTACCAACAACAGGAGCTACTGAAATTATGGACATAACTACAACTACCACAACAATAACACGTGAAGAACATGAAGTTACTAGAATCATCAAGCCAACTGTTATTCAACCTTTGGAACCAGAGGTTTATGTCAGAGAACGTGGTATAGCAAGGTGTGTTTACATTTCTGCAATCTATTTTGCCAATATATATGTTATTTCCTCTTCCCAAGACATTCTCAAACCATCTATTTGTCTTGCCGTACATCCATCCATCGTGCCGTCCATCCATCTGTCCATTGACATAATTTTTTTGTCTGGAGATTTTCTCAAACATTTATGGATCAATCTGCTCGAAACTTGGTATGAATATTCACCAGCATGGGAATCTTTGCACTTGCAATTATAGTTCTGGTCGGATTATTTTTTTTGAGAATTATGCCCCCTTTCAACTTTAAATAGCAGGCCTAGAATTTTGTCCGGAGATTTTCTCAGATGTTTATGGGTTGATTCCTTTGACACTTGGTATTGGTGTTTACTACCATGGGATCCTGTGCACCTGCAATTATAATTTCTATTGAACTTTTTTGCCTGAGTTATGCCTCCTTTTGTCTTATAATCCCTGAAGTCCCCAGAATTTTGTCCAGAGATTTTCTCAGATATTTGTGGGTCGATTCCTTTGAAACTTGGTATAGATGATCACTACCATAGGAACCTGTGCACCTGCAGTTATAGTTTCAATCAGACTTTTTTGCCAGAGTTATGCCCCTTTTCATTGTCTTAGAATGCAGGATTTTTGTCTGGGGTTTTTCTCAGATGTTTGGGGGTTGATTACTTTGAAACTTGGTATGAATGTTCACTATCATGGGAACCTGTGCACCTGCAATTATAGTTTTGATTGGACTTTTTTGCCAGAGTTATGCCCCTTTTCACCTCAGAATCCTTAAATTTTGTCCAGAGGTTTTCTCCGATGTTTATGGGTTGATTCCTTTCAAACTTGGTAGCAATGTTCACTACTACAGGAACCTGTGCCCCTGCGATTAAAGTTTCGATCAGACTTTTTTTTTCATAATCATGACAGCGAGGTGTATTGACAGGCCCATCTGAGACAGTCACATGTCTAGTTGGATCTGTGATATCCTCCAGGGCTTGGTTCTAACGATTCTTATAGCGTGCTCCTCTGTGAAGCTGCTGTTATCGATGATAGTATTTGTGCTACTGCTGCTGGATCTTAGACTCATGAGAGAGCTTTCGGTCATAGCATTGTTTACCATAGTAAATGAGTTCAGCTAAATATGTTAACAATGGTACCATTTAACTATGTTTGATGGTACAAACAGTGGTACTATCACATATAGTCAAATGGTGTCACAAAAACAATAAAATGGCATTGCCAAATAGATATGATAGTACCTGGAGATGGAACCACCATACCAAAATGGTACTACCGCACAAAAAGATATAAAGGTGCTGACATTGGGGATTGAATCACCTCTGATGAGTTCAGATCAGAATGAAATCTGTTAGGTACTATAAATATAAGGGTATAGAAACTGACTTAGACAGACAGCGTTTAATTTTGTTAGTGAAGTGGTTGCTAACAAACTTTTCTTTATTGAATAATTGCAGTGACATTAGTGGACTCCCAAAAATATTTTATTGTGTCTTAATAATGTATTATGTTTTAATAATAATACATAATAATCAACATTAAATGTGTTGGAAATCAGGAAGTAAGACATTTAGGGATGCCGAAAAACTTAAATATTTATATTGTTTGTATAATTCAGTGAAGAAAATTACAGTGGATCCCTGTTAAAGCCCTTTGCAAGTAAAGCATATTCCATTAAACTAAGTATTCAATTATCTGGAATTCTGACATTTTCATGTATTCTTTTGATAGAATAAATATTCTGTTTGAAACTAGATCCATTAGATACATGTGTTTACCTTTTAAAATATTCTCAAATGATATAGCCTTAGCTGCTGATGTGGTGTTAAGCACAAAATAAATAAACAGATCCATTAGATAATATATTGGATCTGCTGGGGTTAGATACATTAATTAGCTTAGGGAATTCAGTGCTTGTGAGAGTAATTCTTCAATAGATCTCAATTTTTATTCAATTGATATGAGTTTACTCTATAACTTAACCCTTAAAGGTCTATTTCCCACTTTTCTGACCTCAGAACAGGTGCCCTTAACATGCCATCATGAGGAGGTCCTGCTGACAACAAATTGCCTGGGCAGTGGTTTCTAGTTAAGTCTTGGCTGCCTTAACAGGCAGCCAAGACTTAACTAGAAATCACTGCAAAGCCATTAGACGTATAGAGACTGTGAAATGCTAGGAATTCAAGACCCTTGTCTAGACCCTTAAGGGTTAAATGCAATTAATAGTTAAAATTTGTACTGAAGCACTGGTAAATAGTTTGGTTTAGGAAGTTATGTTGAACTAACAGGGTTATTTAATCAATCATCTTTACTTAGCCATTGCTGATTGTAAACATTTTGTCATACAACTTTTTGTTATTATATGCCCGTTTTGAAAAAAAGGGGTCATATTATGGTATACCACTGTCCGTCTATCCATCTGTCCATCTGTCCGTCCGTCCAGTCACATGACATACGATAACTCCAGAACGCTTTGAGAGAGTTTCGTGATTTTTGGGTAGGTGGTGTATATCGATGGAGGGAAGCTCCCTTTCGTTTAGTGTTGCCGTTCGATTAGTCATTCCATAGTTATGGGACTTTATTACTTAGAAAATTGTTGATTTTTTACACGTCGTACGATAACTCGAGAATGCTTTGAGAGATTTTTGTGATTTTTGGGTAGGTGGTGTATATCGATGGAGGGAAGCTCCCTTTCGTTTAGTGTCGCCGTTCGATTAGTCATTCCAGAGTTATGGGACTTTATTACTTAGAAAATTGTTGATTTTTTACACATCGTACGATAACTCGAGAACGCTTCGAGAGATTTTCACAACTTTTTGATAGGTGGTTTATGTTGATGGAAGGAAACTCCCTTTCGGTTGGTGTCGCTGTTCGATTAGACATTCCAGAGTTATGGGACTTTATTACTTGGAAAATCGTTGATTTTTTCTTGAAGTTATGATCTCTATAGACATAAGATATATACATGAAATTCAAATAATTTTATTTCCAAATTATTGAACACAGCATGTTGTTGGTTATGATTATTGTACAAGAATGTACAAAAAAAAACTGACAAGTACACATGTATACTCATATTGTGTGCTTCCCTCTTGTAATTAATAACGGGCATATCATGCGCTCATGGTGCAGCTGTTCATTAACTTTTGCCTCAAAACATAGTTTATTACCTCTGATTGGAATGGGCTCATTCATAAGCATCGTTTTTAAGCCCAAAATGTTGAAAGGGTTGTCTGTTCCATATTTTCAGTTAAGTGTGCAATACTCTTTTGACCATAATGACACAAATCATTTTTGAGCCATGTTTTATTATCCAGTCCATTTGATTGTTGAGATAAATAAAGGCATTCAGAACATTTAAATTGTGGAGTTGATTTATTTTGTAGACTGGAATGCCAGATTGATGCTCATCCAACACCTATGGTAACATGGTTTATCAATGGTATGGAGATCAAACCTTCACCACATTATGAAATAAGACAAGAAGATCGCAAGAGCGTGCTTCTCATTATTGAAGTAGGACCCACAGACACTGGAGAGTATACATGCAAAGCCAGAACAGAGAAGGGAGAAGAGGCTGTTTCCAGTACCACATTATATGTTCAAGGTACTTAGTTACTACATCGTCTTTCTCATTATCTAACAATCATATAGATTTTGGCCTGAAAACCACGAGAAACGGTACATATCACATAATGTGTTCTGATTCCGTATCATATAGGCAACTCATTCTGATTCCATATCACATAGATTCAACTTCCGGTAAACACCGCGTTATGACAAATAATAACATTATATGCATTGTTATTACGCATTAAAATATGAAATTCAAAATTTTGACCAATTCCAATCCAATTTTAACAGAAAAACATAAAAACAGGCTTTATGTAACGGGATTGTTAGATAAATGTATTATCACGACCAAATGCATGTCCTGTAATTTGTATCAGATTCTCGGTCGTGTTTACAATCGGATCACAACTCGCCCTAACGGGCTCGTTGCGATCTGATTGTAAACACGACCTCGAATCTGATACAAATTACAGGACATGCATATGGTCATGATAATGTATATGTAAGAAATTCCTATGAGTGGAGGAAATAGACAGAATGCGATGTGTGTTTGAATCGGTGGGTGTTTTACGAGTAGGAATGGCATAGTCATATTTCCAATGAGTTATGTAAAACACCCACTGATTCAAACACACATCACGTTCTGTGTTTATTACACATCCCATGGATTAAAATTCTTTTTAAATAAACAAATTTTAATTCTGATGTTTAAACCCAAAGGTCAAGAATTTATTTGTTTTTGTTTGAAGCTGTACTGATCAAAAGGATCGATAAAAAAATCCTAACAACCTTTTGGGAACCAGACTAAATTACATTCGTTATCTTTTCTATTGGGCGTGTTTATTGAAATTCATATCGCTGTTTCTCGTTGGGTGGTGTCCATTCACACGTAACCATTTAGTGGCTATTACTGTTAGTAAAAATACAAGTACAAATTTGAGCAGATTTGCAAAACAGCTGGGAGAAACTTTTTTAAAAGAAATTTGAAACATGTCAGGATGCTCGAAGATTTTCTGAAATAAAGTTGACCAATTTAGATATAACGGGATCCGCAGATGAGATGGCCACAGGACTGGGTTAATGTTGTGGTTGGAAATGCTTGTTTTTTTTTAATATTATTTCATTTTTGGTTAACTAATTTTTTTTGTGAACCGACGTTATTTTTCTTTGGATGTTTTCATTTTCACACTACACGACAGACAATCGATAATTGTATAACGAAATTTGAAAACTTTTTGAAGCATAACTAATGACTTCACAGGAAACGAACTAGTATAAATGGTGTAGGGAAAAAAGTTCCAGCTTGTACATCACCAGTTGAATACAGAAACATTTATGTCATAGTGGTGATTCCTATCACTGTGTTTGTATGTTTTAATTGCAATTAGAGCATTGCAATTTACGTAATAAAAGAATAGTACTGTTTTAGAGTGTGTACCAGAATTTGTGTCAGTGAGGAAATTCAAAGTTTTCACTCGTATCTTTCAGTTCTCACTATGCTATTTCCCTGTATTCACTCATGGGATAATTCTGGTACCTACTCAAAACAGTAGGGACTCTTGAAATGTTTTTATGTAACAAGTCTGCTAAATTTGTCACCAATATATGTAAGAAAACAGCAATGTTATCTCCTAATTTTTCCTTCAAAGCATAGTTTATGATTCCTCAATGAAACAAATTCATCAAGCCATTTAAGAGCATAGTACATAGGAGACCACTTAATTGGACATCTCTAAGCTAAAGAACCCTGTTAATTGAATAAAATTTCTCAACACAAAATCATTTACCATACTTCCAGTACAAATTTGACCTGTTAATTGAATATAGGTTATGGAGTAAACTCCTGTTAATTGAATAACAAATCCTGTAACCTGTCGAAAAATTACCCTGACTCTTCCCAGTTTTTCTTTGTTTATAGATCTATTTGGCCTCAGTACATCCAATACAGACATTAATCGATTATATCTTGTTTGACAGAGCTCATGGAGCTCTGTCAAACAAGATATAATAGAGTAAATGCTAAGTTTATCTCTAGAATACAGAAAAGTGACACAATCCCTGTTAATTGCATACTCCTGTTAAGAGAATAATTTTCTTTGGCCAAGCGGCTATTCAGTTAACAGGGTTTCGCTGTAGTACTAATATCTGAATAATGTGTTTGGTAAAGGTCAAAACTTTTCTGTTTACACTTTTATTTTAGAGCAGGTAGCCTCTGTACCTAGCAGCCGTACTATCAGTAGTTGATTGCTAAGGCTAAAAAAAGGGCTTTTTTTCTCGGGCAATCCCTCATTGAATTTGAACCCCATCATGGTGGGACATTTTTTGTGTCGCCTGCCCCACGAAGTGGGGAGCGACATATAGGGATTACTTTTGTTGTCTTGCGTCGTCCGCGTCGTCGTCTGCATCGTCCGCATCACACTTTCTCTTATCCACCACTCCTCTTTAACCTATGAATGGATTTTGATGAAACTTTCAGTGATTCTTTATCACATAATGGCATTGTGCACCTCCTATTTTATTTTTTGATCTGCTGTATTTTTTTCAGAGTTATGCCCCTTTTCCACTTAGAATTCTGTCTGAAACTCCTTGGAGTGTCTCTTATCCGCCACTCCTCTTTAACCTATGAATGGATTTTGATGAAACTTTCAGTGATTCTTTATCACATAATGGCATTGTGCACCTCCTATTTTATTTTTTGATCCGCTGTATTTTTCCCAGAGTTGTCGTCTTGCGTCGTCCGCATCACACTTTCTCTTATCTGCCACATCTCTTTAACCTATGAATGGATTTTGATGAAACTTTCAGTGATTCTTTATCACATAATGGCATTGTGCACCTCCTATTTTATTTTTTGATCCGCTGTATTTTTTCCAGAGTTATGCCCCTTTTCCACTTAGAATTCTGTCTGAAACTCCTTGGAGTGTCTCTTATCCGCCACTCCTCTTTAACCTATGAATGGATTTTGATGAAACTTTCAGTGATTCTTTATCACATAATGGCATTGTGCACCTCCTATTTTATTTTTGATCCGCTGTATTTTTTCCAGAGTTATGCCCCTTTTCAACTTAGAATTCTGTCTGAAACGCCTTGGAGTGTATATATCTCAGTCATTGTCAGGCAGATTTTAATGATATTTGGTATGCACATGGACCAGGACGGGGAAAGGATATCCACTTACAACCATTATCATCCACACATTTTTGTGTCGCCTGCCCCACAAAGTGGGGAGCGACATATAGGGACTACTTTTGTCGTCTTGCATCGTCCGCGTCGTCCACGTCACACTTTCTCTTATCCACCACTCCTCTTTAACCTATGAATAGATTTTGATGAAACTTTCAGTGATTCTTTATCACATAATGGCATTGTGCACCTCCTATTTTATTTTTTGATCCGCTGTATTTTTTCCAGAGTTAAGCCCCTTTTCCACTTAGAATTCTGTCTGAAATATTAAAATATAGTGCAGGCGACACACGTCTTCCATGGAAGACTCACATCTAAGTATTGCCTTTCAGTGTCTTCCAATATTAGTATAAACTTTTTATTGATGCATATTTATTTTGTTGTGTCTCCAATATGTTTGCCTTGTTACAATTTATGGGAGAGTGCTACAGGCACTCTCCCATAAATTGTAACAAGTCAAATCCCCATAGATAAAATACTTTTACTTCAAAGATAATATGAAGAGCATCGAAAAAATGTAATGCCTTTGAATTGCAGTACTTACACTTGTTTTGTAGAGGAATGTTTTATTTTTCAAATTAAAAATGAATTTATTTGTATAAATATGTGCTTTCTATGTTTCTATGTGTAGAAGGACAGCTGAAATCTGCTCCAGGTTTGCTCACTTTTTACAAAAGAAAAATAAATATTAAAAATAAAACCCTCTCTCCCTCCCTCCCTCCCTCCCTCCCTCCCTCGCTGATTTGAAAAAAAAATTGCCTTAGAATCAATTAATTTATTTTGTGTAGCCTAACAGTCTAACTTAAGATAAAACATTGTCTATTTACTCCGTTAGGGTGAATGATTAGTTGCTACATTCTACATTGTGACCTAAAAACAACTGGGTGAACTTTTGCTTTTATTTTTCCTATTTTTTTATTTAGATCAACAAGATTGTAGATATTGAAAAAAAAAATTTGTGTGTTCTTTTTGCAGAACCAGCTATTGAAGAGTTACAGCCAACACCAGTGAGACCTGATGATGTTGCCAAGTTAGAGCCATCACCAGCAGAAGCTGTGCAGCCTCCTAAATTCACCGTACCTTTGAAATCTGTTCAAGCTGCAGATGGCCAGGAGCTGCGAATAAGCTGCCAAGTTGCGGGAAAGCCACCTCCACAAATTGCATGGTTTCATAATGGTGAGAATATTGATCAACATGAAGAGTATGTCACAACGTATAACCCTGATACTGGAGATGTTAGTCTCGTGATCGTTGAAGTGTTCCCTGAAGATCATGGAGAATATGTGTGTTTGGCACATAATCCAGCAGGAGAAACCACCACAACTTGCATATTAAATGTCCTTGTCCCAGAAGAGGTAATCCCAACCGAGATTGAGACAGCTGAATTAGTAACAGAGGAGGTATTTGAGGATGTGGATGCTGCATTAGAAGCAGAATTTATTATTAAAGAAACTGGCATTGAGGAAGTTAAAGAGAAAGAGATCACTGTGACTGAAATTTCTGAAGACCAGATTATTCCACATGTCATCGATCGTCCAAAAGTTGAGGCTTTGATAAAAGAAGAGACGAGACCAATTTCACCAGTTGAAACATTTTATATTGACGAAAAAGCAGAAGCTAAAGAAGTTGGTGAAGAAATAAAAGAAGAGGAATTAGTTTCTGTAGTTTTGAAAAAGCCATCATTTGTTCCACCAGAAATGAAAGTGCCTACTGAAGTAGCCATGGAAATAACTGTTGATGAAACACAGCCTACATTGATAACTGAAACTTCACAAGATGCCCAAACTGTAGAGAGTGAATTTGTTTTCAAAATTCCTGCTGCTGAGTCAGATGTTCAAGCAACAGTAGAGGAAATTACTGAGGAAACTATTGAATCACAGGTCATCGACAGACCAAAACTAGTACCTTTAGTTGAAGAAAAACGAGATATTGAATCTCCTGTTAAAGAGACAGTTGTATTTGAGGTATCAGAGATTACTGAAGAACCAACTGAACAACCTGAGGAAATTACAGAAGAAGTAATATTATCAACAGTTGTTTCACATGACATTATCATACCAGATCAGAGAGAGGAGGTTGAAAAATCAGTAGAGGTTTCAGGTGTAACAGAAGCAGTTGAAACTGTAGAAACTGTTTTACTGACAGAAGAACGTTTTGAAGAAACACCAACTGAAATAACATTTGAAGCAGCTGCTGATGCAACAGCTGCTGAATTTGTGTTTACAATGGGCGAAGAAGTTGCTGAAGTAACACAAGATGTATCAGAGACAAAAGAGTCCATGGACACAATGGAAACAATAGTATTGACTGAGACAGTCGCAGATACACAACCAGAAGTTGTACCTACTGAGCTTGTTTCAGATGTGACTGAAGGTCAATTTGTTTTCACTGCCGAAACTGAAATTTCTGAACTTACACAGGATGTAACTCAATCTGAAGAAACAGTTGAAACAGTGGAGACAATTATGTTAACAGAAACACTGGATGTACCTACACCAGAGGTTACAGAGATTGTATCAGATGTGCCTGATAGTGAATTTGTTTTCACAGCACAAACTGAAGTTTCTGATATTCAACCAGATATTTCTGACACCGTGGAAACTGTACAGACAATTATGTTGACAGAGACTGTTGATGAAACAGAACCTGAAGTCACAGAGCAAATTCCACCTGAGTTTGTTGATAACTTGCAACCACAAATTGTCAAGGATGGGGATGAAGTTACACTCGTCTGTAAATTAACTGGTACACCAACTCCCACTGTGCAGTGGTATAAGGATAAAACCAAAATAGAACCTAGTCCTGACTTCAAAATTGACATTGAAATTGACACAGGCGTCTGCAAACTTGTAATTGCTGAAGTTTATCCTGAAGATAGTGGTGAATACACATGCCAGGCAGTCAATCCAGTCGGTGAAGCTTTAACAACTTGTACCATATTAGTTGAAAGTAAGTATAAACATTCTTGTCTGTATATCCCGATGAATTCTGTCTTTTGATTGGTCAGAATGCCTTGTACAAATAGCCATGGCAAAGGGTGCATCCAACATCCAAGATATATGAGAGCATTCAACATCCAGGGTATAAGCGCACACAAAACATTGGGGGTGTATGGTTTAAAAGATTTTTTTAATTTTTTTAGGCCTAAGCATGGAGGTTTTTTGGGGTTTTTATTCAATTCCTAATTTTTCTTCATGATTCATTTTCTTTCTACACTTGTGTTATAATTGTGACATCCCATTTTCAATGAGTGTATAAAATAATTTGCATAAGAAATAGTAAACTAGTAAACATATAATATTTTTATACTGTACCAATGACCCAGACATAGCTGCTGGTGCTAACTCTTAAAATATAGGGCCAAACACAAATTTTGCCCCCCAATCCCCAAAATTTGCATCTAAAACTAAAGAAAACATGTCCTGAAAGGCCCTCCACACTTCGCCCCTACTGCGCATGAGCAGTGTCAAAGACGTTCCGAAATTGGCGCCATTAATCATTCTAAGTTTGGCCCTTCATCAGTTAACATCTGACTGATCTTTGTTCTTTTAAATCTCAGTTTAAATGATGCCAGACACATAAATATTAGTGAAATGGTGATTCTAAGGAGGATAGAGAAGGAGGAGAGGAAAAGAATGTGTGACAGAATATTATCAGGGCTGTAACTTATAATTTTTTAATGAAATTATGTTAAGTTACCTATTTTCAAGGCAGCAGCCATTTTGTTGTCATTCTGATTATTTAGTTACACTGTTTTTTTTAAGTGTTTTCCTCTCTCCCTGTCCTTTAAGTTCCCCCTTGCTATTCTCCCATGCTTTTGGCATAGTTTCTGTAATTATTATTACTAAAATTTCTTGGGAGTTTAGCTGAATAACAGAATGAATTCTGTTCTTTCCCCATGTTTACGTCTTCACCTACGGGTGGTTAGGCGTTGTGTTCTGCATCTACCATCTGATGTTCTGCAGTTTCTTCCCTGGAAGTCTCTGTTTTGCATCAGATAGTGTATTTTTGGTAACTGATTTCGGGCCTGGGTGCCTGGAGTCTTATTTTAGTGTTTTTACACTCATTGTTTACATTTACAACAGCCCTCTGTGTGAGGGGGGGATTTCTAAAAAAAAATAATATCTTTATGTTATTTTAATCATAACTAGATACATTATTATTGTTCGTAAGTGTTGAATAAATTGTTTAAAATTTTTTTAAAATTTTTGTCCACACTTAGGCTTGGGATCCATTGGGGCTCAACGTTACTTTTCAGAAACTTGGGCTGTTCTGAAAAAATATATTTTTATACTGTACCAATGACCCAGACATAGCTGGTGCTAACTCTTAAAATATAGGGCCAAAAACAAATTTTGCCCCCCAATCCCCAAAATTTGCATCTAAAACTAAAAACATGTCCTGAAAGGCCCTCCACACCTCGCCCCCACTGCGCATGCGCAGTGTCAAGGACGTTCCGAAATTGGCGCCATTTATCATTCTAAGTTTGGCCCTTCATCAGTTAACATCTGACTGATCTTTGTGCTTTTAAATCTCAGTTTAAATGATGCCAGACACATAAATATTAGTGAAATGGTGATTCTAAGGAGGATAGAAAAGGAGGAGAGGAAAAGAATGTGTGACAGAATATTATCAGGGCTGTAACTTAAAATTTTTTAATGAAATTATGTTAAGTTACCTATTTTCAAGGCAGCAGCCATTTTGTTGTCATTCTGATTATTTAGTTACACTGTTTTTTCAAGTGTTTTTCCTCTCTCCCTGTCCTTTAAGTTCCCCCTTGCTATTCTCCCATGCTTTTGGCATAGTTTCTGTAATTATTATTACTAAAATTTCTTGGGAGTTTTAGCTGAATAACAGAATGAATTCTGTTCTTTCCCCATGTTTACGTCTTCACCTACGGGTGGTTAGGCGTTGTGTTCTGCATCTACCATCTGATGTTCTGCAGTTTCTTCCCTGGAAGTCTCTGTTTTGCATCAGATGGTGTATTTTTGGTAACTGATTTCGGGCCTGGGTGCCTGGAGTCTTATTTTAGTGTTTTTACACTCATTGTTTACATTTACAACAGCCCTCTGTGTGAGGGGGGGATTTCTAAATAATAATATCTTTATGTTATTTTAATCATAACTAGATACATTATTATTGTTCGTAAGTGTTGAATAAATTGTTTAAAATATTTTTAAAATTTTTGTCCACACTTAGGCTTGGGATCCATTGGGCTCAACGTTACTTTTCAGAAACTTGGGCTGTTCTGAAAAAATATTTTTTCAAAATATTTTGATTTCAATTATTTTTTCTATATTAATGGATCATATTATTATTATGTATTTTTATTGCCAGGGGTTAGTGCGAGTACCAGGACTTGTTTTCTTTTCACATTGAAAGGATATTGATCAATTGTTTTAAGAGGAAGTCTTCCTCTGACCTTATTATCATTCTATATGTGGTCAGTGTACTCGCATTAACTCCTGTTCTGTATCGTATGATTTCGATGACAATATGGGAAGCGTATGTCACGGTATGTTGTTGGGGATTTGGACACTCCGGTCCTTTCCCCGCAGGGTCACTCTACTTTATCAATTTCTATTTCAGACGATCAAGATTAGGGTGATGTATCTGTGATGTCTTCCAACAGTGTGCCTCCGTCGTCGCAATTAATGAAGGGCTAGCGGAAAAGTGCTCATGTAATATGCCAATTGCCTAAGAGGACCCTAGTAGGTTCGACGGCCTTTGACGTCCGCTAGCTCGCCCGGTGTAGCGTCCATTCACCGAATGGTTCGGCAGCCGGGTTCGTCCGTTGCGGTCTAGAAGGAATTTTGGGGTGATGCGAGCACTATAAAATTAACTTAATGCACACCCAGTGACGGCGGATCGGAGGGAGATCGGAGGAAGCCTTTTAGTCCGGTTCATAGCTCGTTCCGGTCCATCCGGACGGCAAGCGAGAGAGGCCCCTCTCTCGTTCAACAACATCTGGCCCCAGATGTTGTGGTACAAATGTGTCGTTAGCGGAGCATACGTCCGTTGCTCGGGACGCTCCGTTGTATAGGCAGTCCGCTGAGACTGCTAAGGCTTCCTCTTCTCGTCAGCGCACACGACCGCACCTTGGCTGCGTGACCGCCGATATATTACCAGCTTCGCCGATCAAGGATTCTTCGGCGACCAGGTCACACCATCCGGCAGCCAGGGATTCGAGACCGATGGACTCCGGACGTTTCGCATAGGAAAAGTATACGGGAGCCATCTGATGCGGAGCTGCCCTCGGCGAAGCAGCGATAGACTGCGCCTCCGCAGGTCTCGACGCCGGACATTCTTGTGCACATAGCACAGCTTATCGCAGCATCCCAGCAGCCGACAGAAACGGTGTCGGATCGAGAATTATCCGACAGCGCTGGGTCGGTAGCCGGGGACTCGAGGCCTGCAGACTCCGGACGTTCGCATAGGAAGTGTGCGGGAGTCAACGTACACGGAGCTTCCAGCGGCAATGCATCGTAAGTCCGCTACTGCACAGGCCTCGGGAACGGACGTGCTTTCCTCAATAGCACAGTTTATCGCAGCATCCCAGCATCAACTGATTCTGTCGCATATATTTTATCCGACGATGCTGGGTCGAGACGCTCCGTGGAAGCGGGTACGGACGTCCGAAAATTTTCATCCGGTCCGACGGGATACCGAAAGGGATTCGGTGGATTTCAAGCTTTCCCTTTCGGAACAACATATGCTGCGATGCCGGATAAGAAACTGATAGCGTCGGTGGACTTAGAAATTTTTGGTTCGGTTCAGGGACATCGTCCCTCAGTTCCGACATAGTCCAATAATGTCACACAAACTTTCGAATTATTGAACGACGCTATATATATTATTATTTTATGCTTGCTATCCAAGCATTTCTGGTTTCTTGTTCGAAGAGTTATGGAGATGTCTTTCAAAAGTGTGCCTCTGTCGTCATAGTTAATGAAGAGTTAGCGGCAATAAGTGCTCATGGAATATGTCTATCGCTTACGGAGTGACATTCGCTAGCTCACCCGGTGTAGCGTACATTCATCGAATGGTTCGGCTGCCGGGTTCGTCCGTTGCGGTCTAGGAAGGAGATTTGGGTGATGCGAGCACTTTAATTACTTTAGTACTCACCCAGTGACGGCAGATTGAGGACAGATCGGAGGAAGCCAACAACATAGGGGACCGCATGTTGTGGTTCAGATATTTTACATTCGGAGCATATGTCCGTTGCTCGGGACGCTCCGTTATATTGACAGTCCGAGAGACTGTCTTTAATGCTTCCTCATCCTCACAGCAGGGCACACGACCGCACATTGGCTACGTGACCTCGAGTATCCGATCAGTTTCGGCATTCAGTGATTCCACAGCGAATAGGTCGCGCCATCCGGTAGCCAAGGGACACGAGGCCTATACACTCCGTTCGCTCGCATATTGGAAGTATGCACGGGGTAACGATCTCGGAGCTTCCTGCGGCAATGCATCGTAAGACCGCTGCTCCTCAGGCCTCAGTGACGGACGTGCTATCCGAGTTAGCACAGTGTTTCGCAGCATCCCAGCAATTGAGGTTTCTCGGTCGAATCAGGAATTATCCGACGGCGCTGGGTCGGTGCGGTCCGCGGTTGCATCAAGCTACGGACGACCGAACGCTTTATAGGGTCCGACAGGATGGCGAAAGGGATTCGAAAGATTTCGAGTTTTCCCTTTAGTAGTATCGGAAGATGCCTTTCATATCTTCTGGCATTTCTTCCAGTGATTATTTTTCGGACTTCATTGCTGCGATCTTGGATAAGAGACTTATAGCGTCATTGGACTCGGATTTCTCGATCGGTACAGGGACTTTGTCCCTGACTTACCGACGCAGTCCAATTTTGTCATTACAACATGTGTTTTATTTTTCGACGCTATATATTTATATTTATATACAAGCCTGCTACTAAGCATGATAGTTTAGTTTCTTGTCCGCGTGGCTCATTTCTGCCATTTTATCTTTTTTACATATAGTTTATTTTGGCAGAGCAGGGCATACCGAGAGTTCATATGCGTCTAGACGGTGATTAAAGACTGCATATATTCTTTTTCGCCGTTTATGTCTTTTCCAATTTCAATGTTGGGAACGACATTATGTATAGTAGACTTAACTTAGACGCTTTATTATACGTAATCCGCCTTACTGAGGCGTTATCATTACGTCTTCAAGAAAAGATTTACGGGATATTATTCTCAATGTAATTTCTTTTGAGGGCAGTAGTTTGTTCACGTATAACTCCGCCCTTCAGTGGCTGATTGGGGTTGGTTAGACGTGATGCAGCCCTAGCTACATCCACGCGTGGATAGTAGGTTAAGAACTCTCTCAGAGTCGCTTCGTTCTCGGAGGAGCTTCTCTTCGACGGCAACTTTCCGGCAATCCATGAATTGCTTGATTTATACATTCTCTTGTCTATCTAGTGTTACAAGAGATTCAGACTGGGGCAAACATTCGGTGGTTGACTCAGAGAGTGCCGCCGCAGTTGCCGGACCCGAGTGTGGCTGTTATGACGGTTGCCAGTCAAACAGATTGGGATATATACTGATCCCTACGGATTCGAAGTGCCAGGGTCTTTGGGTTCCGCAGTCTTTTAGCTATCAGTTTAACTTCCGCGGAATAATGTTTTTTAGGCTTGCTTTATGTCATTGCATGAACATTATTCAGGAACGCATGCCCAAATTCCTGTCCTTTAATTCGACAGTAGTGGCGTATCTCCGGAACCAGGGAGGCACTCTTTCGTTTCCGTTATTCAATTTAATGGGAAGAATCCGTCTGTTCGTTATAGTACACCAAGTTCAGTTTTGGTCCGTCATATTCTGGGTCGTCTGATTGTTTTATCGCACTCCCGTTCTCTTACGGGTCGCTTGTTGCTGTCAGAATGGACTCTCAACAAACAAGTATTTAATCAGATTTGCTATCTATGGGAGCGCCCAATGATGTTTTATTTATGACACAGCTTGCTAATCAATTGCAGACGTATGTGTTGGCTTGTCCAGATCTCTGAGCTAATACTGTTAACGCTCTATTGATCTATAGGACGGAATGATAGGATACGCGTATCCTCCGGCGCTGTTGTTTTAGCAGGTATTGCTAAGATAAACAACCACAATACATTTCTGTTGATAGCATCTCTATCTTCACAGAGATCTTGAGTAATTTACTCTCTTGTCTACTGTGGATCTTAACGTGAAATCTTCCTCTATGTGAGGATCTTTTTTCACTGGGTTAATCGTGTCATCTTTATCACAACCAGCAAGGTCGCAACCTTCATGTATTCCGTTGTGTGGTCCGTATTGCATTGTAAGCACTGTACTGGACGAGCTTTGGACGCGACTTCTTACTATAGGAGATCCTCTTCTTCGCTATTCTATGCGACTAAAGTGGAGGCTCTTCCGTCGTGGTGTAGGGATCATTATGTTCATATGGTTGATCCCTCCATACTACTCATTGCTATTTTTTAGTATACTTGTTTCACAAGATCTACTGCAGCCTGTGTTATTTAGGTTATAGGTTTTTGTTACCTCATACCTATGCACTCTACGATAGTTTACAATGGAGTCTTTTGTCTCTTTATCTAAGTCAGTTAGTAACTTTTTGATAAATAGACTTAGAATCTTTAGATTAAATTCCTATACGGATTTTAACTTCGGTTCTTATTTAGCTAAGTTATCATTTGAGCCTCTGGAAACAGTAGTTTTCAAATTCTGACCTTTTAGACAGTAATTCTGTTGGTTTCTCTTTTACTGTAGAGTCAGTGAGTTTCATGCACTATCGATGGATGATTTTCACTTTCATAGTTTCGGAATCAATACTTCCGTTACTATTTAGGTTGGATTGTTGCATAAGAGTTAGGCTCCTATTATCCGGAACCTATTATTTTAAGGTCCTTCCGTCTTCGTATGGGCATAGGCCTTTACTCTTTCCGGGTACAGTTTATGTATTTATAAACAGATATCTGTTTATTACAAGGGCGTAAGCTTCTTCTGTCTTTGATGTCTAGTAGAAGGACGTTACGCTCCATTTTATTGTTAATGGATTCTATTAACTAGCGTACTGCTTATGGTATATCATTGGCTTAGCAGTTGTGCTTAAGATTTCGGCTCATGAAGTAAGAGTTCTTCTACTTCTTGGGCTTACATTAATAGTGTTGCTATTATAGATTTTTGAAGGCTGCTCATTGCGCTCAGCCATCCATTCATGAATTTTATCTCAGAAATATCGAGTCCATTTCTGGAGGCCTCTATTGTTAGGTCTATTATCTACTGCTCAGAATGTCATTCACTTAACAGTTGCTACTATAGCTAGGTAGGCTGTCTGTTTCGGCAGTGTCTCCGTTCGGCTGCCCTCTTCGCTCTGGGCTATTTGACCCAGGGCAAGAAAAGGGGGGGGGAGGGTGTTCCCTTGGGTCACCTGTTTTTACTATGAAAACAAGGGGATACCTCCTCCGGAGTTAGTAATTCTGAGCTGTTATTGGGATGGTTGTTTAGTGAGAAGTTTAAGTTTATAAAATTCATTCAAGTCTTAGTTTTTAAAGTATAGCTTTTGAATATTGCATATGTCAACGGACATGATTATGCAATTCTCACACACTTTTAGGAGTATAAGAGTCTCTATTCTCTAGACTTACTGTATTATTGGCTTACTTTAAAAATTATTAGTATAAGGATTATTGGATATTAATAGAGTACATGGATGTATGAAGCTCAATTTTTGGAAGGTGTTGTATCTTTCTAATTTATCATAAATAAGAAAGATACATGTAAGGCCTATTACTTCTTTTCCCTACAGGGGATGACTCTATTTTATTTTATTGAGCGTATTCCATTTTGCTCTATGTCCTTGGCCCTCCAGCCTTTTTACTATTCAGCTATGTCTGGGTCATTGGTACAGTATAAAAATGTTAAAAAATTTATAGTAATTTATATATTTTTTATACTTACCAATGACCCAGACGGGGATGGCCCTCCCAGGAGTTGGGAACTCTTGCCTCCCCGCTGAGTACATAGCGCTTACCAGGCACTGGTTATTAGAATGATAAATGGCGCCAATTTCGGAACGTCCTTGACACTGCGCATGCGCAGTGGGGGCGAGGTGTGGAGGGCCTTTCAGGACATGTTTTTAGTTTTAGATGCAAATTTTGGGGATTGGGGGGCAAAATTTGTGTTTGGCCCTATATTTTAAGAGTTAGCACCAGCTATGTCTGGGTCATTGGTAAGTATAAAAAATATATAAATTACTATAAATTTTTTAACTTTTTCAAAATATTTTGATTTCAATTATTTTTTCTATATTAATGGATCATATTATTATTATGTATTTTGATTGCCAGGGGTTAGTGCGAGTACCAGGACTTGTTTTCTTTTCACATTGAAAGGATATTGATCAATTGTTTTAAGAGGAAGTCTTCCTCTGACTTTATTATCATTCTATATGTGGTCAGTGTACTCGCATTAACTCCTGTTCTGTATCGTATGTTTTCGATGACAATATGGGAAGCGTATGTCACGGTATGTTGTTGGGGATTTGGACACTCCGGTCCTTTCCCCGCAGGGTCACTCTACTTTATCAATTTCTATTTCAGACGATCAAGATTAGGGTGATGTATCTGTGATGTCTTCCAACAGTGTGCCTCCGTCGTCACAATTAATGAAGGGCTAGCGGAAAAGTGCTCATGTAAATACGCCAATTGCCTAAGAGGACCCTAGTAGGTTCGACGGCCTTTGACATCCGCTAGCTCGCCCGGTGTAGCGTCCATTCACCGAATGGTTCGGCAGCCGGGTTCGTCCGTTGCGGTCTAGAAGGAATTTTGGGGTGATGCGAGCACTATAAATTAACTTAATGCACACCCAGTGACGGCGGATCGGAGGGAGAACGCAGGAAGCCTTTCAGTCCGGTTCATAGCTCGTTCCGGTCCATCCGGACGGCAAGCGAGAGAGGCCCCTCTCTCGTTCAACAACATCTGGCCCCAGATGTTGTGGTACAAAATGTGTCGCAAGCGGAGCATACGTCCGTCGCTCGGGACGCTCCGTTGTATAGGCAGTCCGCTGAGACTGCTACGGCTTCCTCTTCTCGTCAGCGCACACGACCGCACCTTGGCTGCGTGACCGCCGATATATTACCAGCTTCGCCGATCAAGGATTCTTCGGCGACCAGGTCACACCATCCGGTAGCCAGGGACACGAGGCCTGCAGACTCCGGACGTTCGCATAGGAAGTGTGCGGGAGTCAACGTACACGGAGCTTCCGGCGGCAATGCATCGTAAGACCGCTACTGCACAGGCCTCGGGAACGGACGTGCTTTCCTTAATAGCACAGTTTATCGCAGCATCCCAGCATCAACTGAATCTGTCGCATATATTTTATCCGACGATGCTGGGTCGGGACGCTCCGCGGAAGCGGGTACGGACGTCCGAAAGTTTCATCCGGTCCGACGGGATACCGAAAGGGATTCGGAGGATTTCGAGCTTTCCCTTTCGGAACAACATATGCTGTTGTGTATGTCATCTGACTTGGTCTTCTACAGCTTCTTTCGTCGGACCAGAATGCTGCGATGCCGGATAAGAAACTGATAGCGTCGGTGGACTTAGAAATTTTTGGTTCAGTTCAGGGACATCGTCCCTCAGTTCCGACATAGTCCAATAATGTCACACAAACTTTCGAATTATTGAACGACGCTATATATATTATTATTTTATGCTTGCTATCCAAGCATTTCTGGTTTCTTGTTCGAAGAGTTATGGAGATGTCTTTCAAAAGTGTGCCTCTGTCGTCATAGTTAATGAAGAGTTAGCGGCAATAAGTGCTCATGGAATATGTCTATCGCCTACGGTGTGACATTAGCTAGCTCACCCGGTGTAGCGTACATTCATCGAATGGTTCGGCTGCCGGGTTCGTCCGTTGCGGTCTAGGAAGGAGATTTGGGTGATGCGAGCACTTTAATTACTTTAGTACTCACCCAGTGACGGCAGATTGAGGACAGATCAGAGGAAGCCTGTTAGTCCGGTTCCTGGCTTGTCCAGGTCCGTCCGGGCTGTGAGCGAGAGAGGTCCCTCTCTCGCCCAACATCATAGGGGACCGCATGTTGTGGTTCAGATATTTTACATTTGGAGCATATGTCCGTTGGTCGGGACGCTCCGTTATATTGACAGTCCGAGAGACTGTCTTTAATGCTTCCTCATCCTCACAGCAGGGCACACGACCGCACATTGGCTACGTGACCTCGAGTATCCGATCAGTTTCGGCATTCAGTGATTCCACGGCGAATAGGTCGCGCCATCCGGTAGCCAAGGGACACGAGGCCTATACACTCCGTTCGCTCGCATATTGGAAGTATGCATGGGGTAACGATCACGGAGCTTCCAGCGGCAATGCATCGTAAGACCGCTTCTCCTCAGGCCTCAGTGACGGACGTGCTATCCGAGTTAGCACAGTTGTTTCGCAGCATCCCAGCAATTGACAGTTTCTCGGTCGAATCAGGAATTATCCGACGGCGCTGGGTCGGTGCGGTCCGCGGTTGCATCAGCTACGGACGACCGAACGCTTTATAGGGTCCGACAGGATGGCGAAAGGGATTCGAAAGATTTCGAGTTTTCCCTTTAGTAGTATCGGAAGATGCCTTTCATATCTTCTGGCATTATCTTCCAGTGATTATTATTTCGGACTTCATTGCTGCGATCTTGGATAAGAGACTTATAGCGTCATTGGACTCGGATTTTTCGATCGGTTCAGGGACATTGTCCCTGACTTACCGACGCAGTCCAATATTGTCATTACAACATGTGTTTTATTTTTCAACGCTATATATATATATATATACAAGCCGGCTACTAAGCATGATAGTTTAGTTTCTTGTCCGCGTTGCTCATTTCTGCCATTTTATCATTTATACAAATAGTTTATTTTGGCAGAGCAGGGCATACCGAGAGTTCATATGCGTCTAGACGGTGTGATTAAAGACTGCATATATTCTTTTTCGCCGTTTATGTCTTTTCCAATTTCAATGTTGGGAACGACATTATGTATAGTAGACTTAACTTAGACGCTTTATTATACGTAATCCGCCTTACTGAGGCGTTATCATTACGTCTTCAAGAAAAGATTTACGGGATATTATTCTCAATGTAATTTCTTTTGAGGGCAGTAGTTTTTTCACGTATAACTCCACCCTTCAGTGGCTGATTGGAGTTAGTTAGACGTGACGCAGCCCTAGCTACATCCACACGCGTGGATAGTAAGGTTAAGAACTCTCTCAGAGTCGCTTCGTTCTCGGAGGAGCTTCTCTTCGACGGCAACTTTTCGGCAATCCATGAATTGCTCGATTTATACGTTCTCTTGTCTATCTAGTGTTACAAGAGATTCAGACTGGGGCAAACATTCGGTGGTTGACTCAGAGAGTGCCGCCGCAGTTGCCGGACCTGAGTGTGGCTGTTATGACGGTTGCCAGTCAAACAGATTGGGATATAATACTGATTCCTACGGATTCGAAGTGCCAGGGTCTTTGGGTTCCGCAGTCTTTTAGCAATCAGTTTAACTTCCGCGGAATAATGTTTTTTAGGCTTGCTTTATGTCATTGCATGAACATTATTCAGAAACGCATGCCCAAATTCCTGTCCTTTAATTCGACAGTAGTGGCGTATCTCCGGAACCAGGGAGGCACTCTTTCGTTTCCGTTATTCAATTTAATGGAAAGAATCCGTCTGTTGGTTATAGTACACCAAGTTCAGTTTTGGTCCGTCATATTCCGGGTCGTCTGATTGTTTTATCGGACTCCCGTTCTCTTAAGGGTCGCTTGTTGCTGTCAGAATGGACTCTCAACAAACAAGTATTCAATCAGATTTGCTATCTATGGGAGCGCCCAATGATGATTTATTTATGACACAGCTTGCTAATCAGTTGCAGACGTATGTGTTGGCTTGTCCAGATCTCTGAGCTAATATTGTTAACGCTCTATTGATCTATAGGACGGAATGATAGGATACGCGTATCCTCCGGCGCTGTTGTTTTAGCAGGTATTGCTAAGATAAACAACCACAATACATTTCTGTTGATAGCATCTCTATCTTCACAGAGATCATGAGTAATTTACTCTCTTGTCTACTGTGGGTCTTAACGTGAAATCTTCCTCTATGTGAGGATCTTTTTCACTGGGTAAATCGTGTCATCTTTATCACAACCAGCAAGGTCACAACCTTCATGTATTCCGTTGTGTGGTCCGTATTGCATTGTAAGCACTGTACTGGACGAGCTTTGGGCGCGATTTCTTACTATAGGAGATCCTCTTCTTCGCTATTCTATGCGGCTAAAGTGGAGGCTCTTCCGTCGTGGTGTAGGGATCATTATGTTCATATTGTTGATCCCTCCATACTACTCATTGCTATTTTTTAGTATACTTGTTTCACAAGATCTACTGCAGCCTGTTATTATTTAGGTTATAGGTTTATGTTACCTCATACCTATGCACTCTACGATAGTTTACAATTGAGTCTTTTGTCTCTTTATCTAAGTCAGTTAGTAACTTTTTGATAAATAGACTTAGAATCTTTAGATTAAATTCCTATACGGATTTTAACTTCGGTTCTTATTTAGCTAAGTAATCATTTGAGCCTCTGGAAACAGTAGTTTTCAAATTCTGACCTTTTAGACAGTAATTCTGTTGGTTTCTCTTTTACTGTAGAGTCAGTGAGTTTCATGCACTATCGATGGATGATTTTCACTTTCATAGTTTCGGAATCAATACTTCCGTTACTATTTAGGTTGGATTGTTGCATAAGAGTTAGGCTCCTATTATCCGGAACCTATTATTTTAAGGTCCTTCCGTCTTCGTATGGGCATAGGCCTTCACTCTTTCCGGGTACAGTTTATGTGTTTATAAACATATATCTGTTTATTACAAAGGGCGTAAGCTTCTTCTGTCTTTGATGTCTAGTAGAAGGACGTTACGCTCCATTTTATTGTTAATGGATTCTATTAACTATCGGTACTGCTTATGGTATATCATTGACTTAGCAGTTGTGCTTAAGATTTCGGCTCATGAAGTAAGAGTTCTTCTACTTCTTGGGCTTACATTAATAGTGTCGCTATTATAGATTTTTTTGAAGGCCGCTCATTGCGCTCAGCCATCCACATTCATGAATTTTATCTTAGAAATATCGAGTCCATTTCTGGAGGCCTCTATTGTTAGGTCTATTATCTACTGCTCAGAATGTCATTCACTTAACAGTTGCTACTATAGCTAGGTAGGCTGTCTGTTTCGGCAGTGTCTCCGTTCGGCTGCCCTCTTCGCTCTGGGCTATTTGACCCAGGGCAAGAAAAAGGGGGGGGGGGAGGGTGTTCCCTTGGGTCACCTGTTTTACTATGAAAACAAGGGGATACCTCCTCCGGAGTTAGTAATTCTGAGCTGTTATTGGGATGGTTGTTTAGTGAGAAGTTTAGTTTTTAAAATTCATTCAAGTCTTAGTTTTTAAAGTATAGCTTTTGAATATTGCATATGTCAACGGACATGATTATGCAATCCTCAGACACTTTTAGGAGTATAAGAGTCTCTATTCTCTAGACTTACTTTATTTATTGGCTTACTTTAAAAATTATTAGTATAAGGATTATATTGGATATTAATAGAGTACATGGATGTATGAAGCTCAATTTTGGAAGGTGTTGTATCTTTCTAATTTATCATAAATAAGAAAGATACATGTAGGCCTATTACTTCTTTTTCCCTACAGGGGATGACTCTATTTTATTTTATTGAGCGTATTCCATTTTGCTCTATGTCCTTGGCCCTCCAGCCTTTTTACTATTCAGCTATGTCTGGGTCATTGGTACAGTATAAAAATGTTGAAAAATTTATAGTAATTTATATATTTTTTATACTTACCAATGACCCAGACGGGGATGGCCCTCCCAGGAGTTGGGAACTCTTGCCTCCCCGCTGAGTACATAGCGCTTACCAGGCACTGGTTATTAGAATGATTAATGGCGCCAATTTCGGAACGTCCTTGACACTGCGCATGCGCAGTAGGGGCGAAGTGTGGAGGGCCTTTCAGGACATGTTTTCTTTAGTTTTAGATGCAAATTTTGGGGATTGGGGGGCAAAATTTGTGTTTGGCCCTATATTTTAAGAGTTAGCACCAGCAGCTATGTCTGGGTCATTGGTAAGTATAAAAAATATATAAATTACTATAAATTTTTTAACTTTTTGTACCACTTTAAGCAATTAAATAAACTAAAAATATAGAAAAAAGTAATAAAAATAAAATGTTAGGCCTAAAAAAATAAAAAATCTGTTTCTCAGGCCCTCCCACATGGTCCTTTTGGCTGCCGCATGCTCTCTTTTTATAACCAATTTAAACTTAAAAAAAATAAAAATTAAATGTTTATGTCTGATATTTTACCCAAGTTAAAAAAATTGATGAATTTGTCCCTTGAGTGCAAGAAGGCTTTGCAATGCTTTAGCATTGCAAAGCCTTCTTGCACTCAAGGGATGAAATACACCACCATCCATGCTATTCTGTAGATTATGAGGCCTAAAACTTGAACCAAGAACATGAATTTTTGATGGCAAAGAAGTAATTACTGAAATAAAAAATAAAATAAAAAAACCACTCGCCCGCATGTAATTTTACAAATAATGGCCTGAGAAACATAAGGTCTACTTTGTGTGGCCTTACAGAACTAAAGAGCTAAGGTTTTTTTTTGATAGTTTTCTACTCTTCTGAACTTTCCTTTCTGATAAAAGTTCTTGAGGGGATTTCATATCAGTTTTGAGTCATGTTTTATTTTTTGTCTTCAGATCAACATTTATCTTAGGAATCCAAATGAGACAAATATAAGCTTTAATTTTCATTGATTTCTAGCAAACATGCATTGGATTTAAATTTTGGCCATTTAAAAATGCTTCAAAGTACTATTTTTTGTCAAGTCATTTCAGATTTGTTTTCGCTGGTAATAAAATGCTAATAAAGTTAATTTTTGGAGGATGTCACCATGAATAAATGTCAGCCTGCATCCATTTTGGCCTGATTGCCCATGTGGGGGCATGGTGGCGATGTGTACTACTGCGTATTGATTGTCAATGGTGTACTTGTCTTCAACCAATGCTAACCCTACTTGCGCAGAGTTAGTAAGTTGGGGAGTCTTGACAGTTGCTTGCCATTATTTGGTGGTTCTCTCCAGGTACTCTAGCTTCCTCCACACATAAAACTATTTGGCATGAGGTATTCCTGTCTGTTGAAACTGTCATTAAACCTCAATAAATAAAGAAATAATTGTCCATTCTGGAATTTGTTTTACATTAAAAGTGTCTCAATGTTTTCACTGAGGTCATGTTCAGAATCTACAGTGATATTCTTCAGCTTGCTCTGTATTATTATAAGCCTTCCTCAGATGGCTGCAGCCTGGTCACCTCAATATTTTATTACATTAATCTTTTAATCTGCTGATTCAATCTTTTATACAGTGCATATGTTCTATGATTTTCACAAAGTGAGGTTTGATTGACTTTTTCTTTTCCAAGTGAATATATTGCCGGAGATTGATATATTGCAAGTTTGCTTGAGGTGTTTTTAACTGGTTGAGCACTAGAAGCCACGGTCATGGCAATCTTGAAATGTGCTGGAAGCCACTTTAGTGGCTTTAAACTCTATGCATTAGCTTGATGTTTGCTCAGCAGCAGAAGAAAATATTTTCATGTAAAATTGTTTGGTTACAATTTATTGGAGAGTGCCTATCGGCACTCTCGAATAAATTGTCACCAAACCACTGATTATGAACAAAATCTTGCTAAACTAAATCTACTCTTTGGAAAAAATATCCATGTTTCAAATAACCTTTGAACAACAATAATTTAGTACTCAGCCAGTTAATCATGAAAAAATAACTGACTTGCATTTATGTTGAAAAATAGTCCCTGGAAATCAAATTGTTATCACTCACACTTTTCAATAAATTTATGCAAAATAACTTCTATGAATAAAATGCAGCATGAAATCAAGGTAAGAAGGTGAGCAATGCTATGGGTAAGGGATTTGCCACAACGTATGGTGTTGAATATTCAGCACTCAGCCTGACAAGACTAAAATTGCATAAAGTAATGAATTACTCCTATACTTCACGAACCAGCTTATTATCACATTTCATAATCACAGCATGCATACTGCCCATTGAAAGTTCTTGACTGGTAGAGTGCTGGAAGCCCATATTTGGGCTTTATTTTGAAGTACAGTTACTTCAACTCAGAGGCTTCAAATTCAGTGTCTGGGCTTCATATTATTTTTGAAGTGATCTTATTTAGTCTGTTAAGATTTGCCCTGTTACAATTTATAGGAGAGTGCCAACAGGCACTCTCCTATAAATTGTAACAAGGCAAAGACATGTGAATAAATTTTGGCGGCCAAAAATAATCTAGCACTCTACCAGTTAAAGGTGCTTGATGTATAAAACTGAAATTCCAGACCCATTGAAGTGTTTGAAAATCTGTCTTCCTTGTTAAAGGTAATGGGAAATCCTATAAATTTATTTTAAAGTAATTGCTTGTCTCCTTTTGGTCAGATGTGTACTTTAAGCAGTGGTGTTTATTGTGTAAATTCCCCGATGATAGGCTCAGTTTAACTTCATACTCATGTTGTGGTCATGAGATAACCATAGATGCTGAAAGTGAACTTAAATAAATACCTAAATTGTGTAAATTGCATTTTTCATCCCCTGAAATAATACCTCCACCAGACACTATTCAGTCGGATGCTCTTGGGGAGAGCTTTACAAGGATGAGTGTCCAGTGCTGTTATTATCCCCCTGCATGGAATCCATCCAGAAGTTTGTTTATGCGGTAACTTAAACATTAGTTATCGAATTTCAATTAATTTTGGTGTACTTCTTTATATCGACAATGTCTTGGACAAGTTCAATAGCCACCATTATTTGATGATGGAGTTATTGCCCTTTGTTTGTTGAATTTTACCCCAAATTTAATTGTTTATGCAATTACATAAACAGTAGACCTCAGATTTCGAGAAAATTTGATTGTCGGTGTTGTAATAACATCTTCTTGGACAAATTCAATAACCACAGTGATTTTTAAAAAAATTAGAGCATTAGTATCCTTTGTTTGTTGAATTTTTCGTGAAAATTGCATAAACCAGTAAACATCCAATTTTAGTCCGTTTTGATATCCTGCCTTGTATTAATAATCTCATGGACAATTTAAAATAATTTGATAATTTCTTGACAATTGAGGGAATTATTGCCATTTGTTGGTTTCATTTTACTTGGATTTCTAACGTTTATGTGATTTGTTAATATTGGTTTGGAATATATCTATAAGAATTGTTGACGAGTTTATATTCAAATATGAGAGATGGTTGAAATAAAGTTTAGCTCTGGAAAATCTTTAACATTCCCAAGAAAAATCTTGGAAAATCCTTTTTTTTTCTTAGTAGTATACAAATCCTGAGAGTGGAACAAAGTTTTGAACAGTTGAACAAATCATCATTTTCCACTTTTATTCACAGCAACTGAAGATATTGAATATTCAGCTGAAGAGACCGAGACAATTGTAACAAAAACAGTTACAGTTCATGATGGTGAAGAAGAAGTCAAGGTCGTTGAAGAACGACACACTACCACTCTAGAAATGTCACCCAAATTTACAAAAGCACTAGCCCCACAGATGGAAGTCACAGAAGGAGGAACTGTCAAGTGAGTTTTATTATTATTTGTGTTGGTAAATAGACAGAACGGCACAAGCATTTGAATGGGTTAATGTTTATCACACAAGTTTGGTTTGGCACAGAATACCATGAGAGGCAAAGCCTCTCATGGTATTCTGTGCCAAACCAAATAAGTTCTGATGCTAAAAAAGTGCCAGAACCTGTATCACACATATGTGTGATACAACTTTATTTTTATCTCACATTCTAGAATGTTGTGAACAAACCTTATGATCATTGGAAGCAGGTAAGTGGCTATATTAAGAATAGCAGTGCATTGTGACGTGTTACTTGGCCACAAAATCTAATGTTTGATTGGCTGATATATCCAGGACACCTTTTTTTTAGACCCAACGAAAAAAAATTTTCCATGTCATGATCTTGTCATCTGTTGGAATTAAAACATGCTGCTATAAAAATGTCAAGAAAATTTAAAATTTGAGATGGGCAAATGCACCTTTCAAGAAGAGTGGGTGAGATCGCTCTTTTATAAAACTTGGGTACATCCAATGCCAGGCGACTCTGTGTAGTGAAATGCAAGCTTTGGAAAACAGTTACAAGCATGGGAGAAAGTACCCTCTGGTGACTGCAAGTACTGTATTGAACAAAAATATTAAGATTCACTGAGCACATGTAGTGTAAATTAACTGGTAGAGTGCTGGAAGCCCATATTTGGGCTTTATTTTGAAGTGTCAATACCACAATTTAAAGGCTTCATATTCGGTGGATTTTGTTCATATCACCTTTGAAGTGAAATTATTTAGACTGTTAGGATTTGCATTGTTACAATTTATGGGAGAGTGCCTACTGGCACTCTCCCATAAATTGTAACAAGGCAAATATATGTGAACAAATTTTGAGGACCAAAAATAATTCATCACTCTACCAGTTAATAAATATAATATCTCTCAGTTTTCAGTTACTCAAAGCTATTGAATGTTTTGGAGCTGACAGTTGCTCGCCATTGCTCGGTGGTTCTCTCTGAGTACTCCGGCTTCCTTCATCCATAAAACTGTCATGGTCATGATTAGCCATTGTGCAGAAATATGTGACCTTAACCCTTTACCCAACGCACACGATATAAAAATTTATTATTTTAAATATAATTTTTTCAAATTTTTCAAAAATTTTCAACAAAACCATATCATGTGACCCTTCGTTGGAACGAACTCGTCGAGCTTGTTCCAACGAGGGGCCACATGATATGGTTTTGTTGACATTTTTTGAAAAATAATATATTTTTATACTGTACCAATGACCCAGACATAGCTGGTGCTAACTCTTAAAATATAGGGCCAAACACAAATTTTGCCCCCCAATCCCCAAAATTTGCATCTAAAACTAAAGAAAACATGTCCTGAAAGGCCCTCCACACTTCGCCCCTACTGCGCATGCGCAGTGTCAAGGACGTTCCGAAATTGGCGCCATTTATCATTCTAAGTTTGGCCCTTCATCAGTTAACATCTGACTGATCTTTGTGCTTTTAAATCTCAGTTTAAATGATGCCAGACACATATATATTAGTGAAATGGTGATTCTAAGGAGGAGAGGAAAAGAATGTGTGACAGAATATTATCAGGGCTGTAACTTAAAATTTTTTAATGAAATTATGTTAAGTTACCTATTTTCAAGGCAGCAGCCATTTTGTTGTCATTCTGATTATTTAGTTACACTGTTTTTTCAAGTGTTTTTCCTCTCTCCCTGTCCCTTAAGTTCCCCCTTGCTATTCTCCCATGCTTTTGGCATAGTTTTTGTAATTATTATTACTAAAATTTCTTGGGAGTTTTAGCTGAATAACAGAATGAATTCTGTTCTTTCCCCATGTTTACGTCTTCACCTACGGGTGGTTAGGCGTTGTGTTCTGCATCTACCATCTGATGTTCTGCAGTTTCTTCCCTGGAAGTCTCTGTTTTGCATCAGATGGTGTATTTTTGGTAACTGATTTCGGGCCTGGGTGCCTGGAGTCTTATTTTAGTGTTTTTACACTCATTGTTTACATTTACAACAGCCCTCTGTGTGAGGGGGGGATTTCTAAATAATAATATCTTTATGTTATTTTAATCATAACTAGATACATTATTATTGTTCGTAAGTGTTGAATAAATTGTTTAAAATATTTTTAAAATTTTTGTCCACACTTAGGCTTGGGATCCATTGGGGCTCAACGTTACTTTTCAGAAACTTGGGCTGTTCTGAAAAAATATTTTTTCAAAATATTTTGATTTCAATTATTTTTTCTATATTAATGGATCATATTATTATTATTATGTATTTTGATTGCCAGGGGTTAGTGCGAGTACCAGGACTTGTTTTCTTTTCACATTGAAAGGATATTGATCAATTGTTTTAAGAGGAAGTCTTCCTCTGACCTTATTATCATTCTATATGTGGTCAGTGTACTCGCATTAACTCCTGTTCTGTATCGTATGATTTCGATGACAATATGGGAAGCGTATGTCACGGTATGTTGTTGGGGATTTGGACACTCCGGTCCTTTCCCCGCAGGGTCACTCTACTTTATCAATTTCTATTTCAGACGATCAAGATTAGGGTGATGTATCTGTGATGTCTTCCAACAGTGTGCCTCCGTCGTCACTATTAATGAAGGGCTAGCGGAAAAGTGCTCATGTAATACGCCAATTGCCTAAGAGGACCCTAGTAGGTTCGACGGCCTTTGACGTCCGCTAGCTCGCCCGGTGTAGCGTCCATTCACCGAATGGTTCGGCAGCCGGGTTCGTCCGTTGCGGTCTGGAAGGAATTTTGGGGTGATGCGAGCACTATAAAATTAACTTAATGCACACCCAGTGACGGCGGATCGGAGGGAGAACGGAGGAAGCCTTTTAGTCCGGTTCATAGCTCGTTCCGGTCCATCCGGACGGCAAGCGAGAGAGGCCCCTCTCTCGTTCAACAACATCTGGCCCCAGATGTTGTGGTACAAATGTGTCGTTAGCGGAGCATACGTCCGTCGCTCGGGACGCTCCGTTGTATAGGCAGTCCGCTGAGACTGCTAAGGCTTCCTCTTCTCGTCAGCGCACACGACCGCACCTTGGCTGCGTGACCGCCGATATATTACCAGCTTCGCCGATCAAGGATTCTTCGGCGACCAGGTCACACCATCCGGCAGCCAGGGATTCGAGACCGATGGACTCCGGACGTTCGCATAGGAAAAGTATGCGGGAGCCATCTGATGCGGAGCTGCCCTCGGCGAAGCAGCGATAGACTGCGCCTCCGCAGGTCTCGACGCCGGACATTCTTGTGCACATAGCACAGCTTATCGCAGCATCCCAGCAGCCGACAGAAACGGTGTCGGATCGAGAATTATCCGACAGCGCTGGGTCGGTAGCCGGGGACTCGAGGCCTGCAGACTCCGGACGTTCGCATAGGAAGTGTGCGGGAGTCAACGTACACGGAGCTTCCAGCGGCAATGCATCGTAAGTCCGCTACTGCACAGGCCTCGGGAACGGACGTGCTTTCCTTAATAGCACAGTTTATCGCAGCATCCCAGCATCAACTGAATCTGTCGCATATATTTTATCCGACGATGCTGGGTCGGGACGCTCCGCGGAAGCGGGTACGGACGTCCGAAAGTTTCATCCGGTCCGACGGGATACCGAAAGGGATTCGGTGGATTTCAAGCTTTCCCTTTCGGAATAACATATGCTGCGATGCCGGATAAGAAACTGATAGCGTCGGTGGACTTAGAAATTTTTGGTTCGGTTCAGGGACATCGTCCCTCAGTTCCGACATAGTCCAATAATGTAACACAAACTTTCGAATTATTGAACGACGCTATATATATTATTATTTTATGCTTGCTATCCAAGCATTTCTGGTTACTTGTTCGAAGAGTTATGGAGATGTCTTTCAAAAGTGTGCCTCTGTCGTCATAGTTAATGAAGAGTTAGCGGCAATAAGTGCTCATGGAATATGTCTATCGCTTACGGAGTGACATTCGCTAGCTCACCCGGTGTAGCGTACATTCATCGAATGGTTCGGCTGCCGGGTTCGTCCGTTGCGGTCTAGGAAGGAGATTTGGGTGATGCGAGCAATTTAATTACTTTAGTACTCACCCAGTAACGACAGATTGAGGACAGATTGGAGGAAGCCAACAACATAGGGGACCGCATGTTGTGGTTCAGATATTTTACATTCGGAGCATATGTCCGTTGCTCGGGACGCTCCGTTATATTGACAGTCCGAGAGACTGTCTTTAATGCTTCCTCATCCTCACAGCAGGGCACACGACCGCACATTGGCTACGTGACCTCGAGTATCCGATCAGTTTCGGCATTCAGTGATTTCACAGCGAATAGGTCGCGCCATCCGGTAGCCAAGGGACACGAGGCCTATACACTCCGTTCGCTCGCATATTGGAAGTATGCACGGGGTAACGATCTCGGAGCTTCCTGCGGCAATGCATCGTAAGACCGCTGCTCCTCAGGCCTCAGTGACGGACGTGCTATCCGAGTTAGCACAGTTGTTTCGCAGCATCCCAGCAATTGACGGTTTCTCGGTCGAATCAGGAATTATCCAACGGCGCTGGGTCGGTGCGGTCCGCGGTTGCATCAAGCTACGGACGACCGAACGCTTTATAGGGTCCGACAGGATGGCGAAAGGGATTCGAAAGATTTCGAGTTTTCCCTTTTGTAGTATCGGAAGATGCCTTTCATATCTTCTGGCATTTCTTCCAGTGATTATTTTTCGGACTTCATTGCTGCGATCTTGGATAAGAGACTTATAGCGTCATTGGACTCGGATTTTTCGATCGGTTCAGGGACATTGTCCCTGACTTACCGACGCAGTCCAATATTGTCATTACAACATGTGTTTTATTTTTCGACGCTATATATATATATATATACAAGCCTGCTACTAAGCATGATAGTTTAGTTTCTTGTCCGCGTGGCTCATTTCTGCCATTTTATCTTTTTTACATATAGTTTATTTTGGCAGAGCAGGGCATACCGAGAGTTCATTTGCGTCTAGACGGTGTGATTAAAGACTGCATATATTCTTTTTCGCCGTTTATGTCTTTTCCAATTTCAATCTTGGGAACGACATTATGTATAGTAGACTTAACTTAGACGCTTTATTATACGTAATCCGCCTTACTGAGGCGTTATCATTACGTCTTCAAGAAAAGATTTACGGGATATTATTCTCAATGTAATTTCTTTTGAGGGCAGTAGTTTGTTCACGTATAACTCCGCCCTTCAGTGGCTGATTGGAGTTGGTTAGACGTGATGCAGCCCTAGCTACATCCACGCGTGGATAGTAGGTTAAGAACTCTCTCAGAGTCGCTTCGTTCTCGGAGGAGCTTCTCTTCGACGGCAACTTTCCGGCAATCCATGAATTGCTTGATTTATACATTCTCTTGTCTATCTAGTGTTACAAGAGATTCAGACTGGGGCAAACATTCGGTGGTTGACTCAGAGAGTGCCGCCGCAGTTGCCGGACCCAAGTGTGGCTGTTATGACGGTTGCCAGTCCAACAGATTGGGATATATACTGATCCCTACGGATTCGAAGTGCCAGGGTCTTTGGGTTCCGCAGTCTTTTAGCTATCAGTTTAACTTCCGCGGAATAATGTTTTTTAGGTTTGCTTTATGTCATTGCATGAACATTATTCAGAAACGCATGCCCAAATTCCTGTCCTTTAATTCGACAGTAGTGGCGTATCTCCGGAACCAAGGAGGCACTCTTTCGTTTCCGTTATTCAATTTAATGGAAAGAATCCGTCTGTTGGTTATAGTACACCAAGTTCAGTTTTGGTCCGTCATATTCTGGGTCGTCTGATTGTTTTATCGCACTCCCGTTCTCTTACGGGTCGCTTGTTGTCGTCAGAATGGACTCTCAACAAACAAGTATTCAATCAGATTTGCTATCTATGGGAGCGCCCAATGATGTTTTAGTTATGACACAGCTTGCTAATCAATTGCAGACGTATGTGTTGGCTTGTCCAGATCTCTGAGCTAATACTGTTAACGCTCTATTGATCTATAGGACGGAATGATAGGATACGCGTATCCTCCGGCGCTGTTGTTTTAGCAGGTATTGCTAAGATAAACAACCACAATACATTTCTGTTGATAGCATCTCTATCTGCACAGAGATCATGAGTAATTTACTCTCTTGTCTACTGTGGATCTTAACGTGAAATCTTCCTCTATGTGAGGATCTTTTTTCACTGGGTAAATCGTGTCATCTTTATCACAACCAGCAAGGTCGCAACCTTCATGTATTCCGTTGTGTGGTCCGTATTGCATTGTAAGCACTGTACTGGACGAGCTTTGGACGCGATTTCTTACTATAGGAGATCCTCTTCTTCGCTATTCTATGCGACTAAAGTGGAGGCTCTTCCGTCGTGGTGTAGGGATCATTATGTTCATATGGTTGATCCCTCCATACTACTCATTGCTATTTTTTAGTATACTTGTTTCACAAGATCTACTGCAGCCTGTTGTTATTTAGGTTATAGGTTTATGTTACCTCATACCTATGCACTCTACGATAGTTTACAATTGAGTCTTTTGTCTCTTTATCTAAGTCAGTTAGTAACTTTTTGATAAATAGACTTAGAATCTTTAGATTAAATTCCTATACGGATTTTAACTTCGGTTCTTATTTAGCTAAGTAATCATTTGAGCCTCTGGAAACAGTAGTTTTCAAATTCTGACCTTTTAGACAGTAATTCTGTTGGTTTCTCTTTTACTGTAGAGTCAGTGAGTTTCATGCACTATCGATGGATGATTTTCACTTTCATAGTTTCGGAATCAATACTTCCGTTACTATTTAGGTTGGATTGTTGCATAAGAGTTAGGCTCCTATTATCCGGAACCTATTATTTTAAGGTCCTTTCGTCTTCGTATGGGCATAGGCCTTTACTCTTTCCGGGTACAGTTTATGTATTTATAAACAGATATCTGTTTATTACAAGGGCGTAAGCTTCTTCTGTCTTTGATGTCTAGTAGAAGGACGTTACGCTCCATTTTATTGTTAATGGATTCTATTAACTAGCGTACTGCTTATGGTATATCATTGGCTTAGCAGTTGTGCTTAAGATTTCGGCTCATGAAGTAAGAGTTCTTCTACTTCTTGGGCTTACATTAATAGTGTTGCTATTATAGATTTTTGAAGGCTGCTCATTGCGCTCAGCCATCCATTCATGAATTTTATCTCAGAAATATCGAGTCCATTTCTGGAGGCCTCTATTGTTAGGTCTATTATCTACTGCTCAGAATGTCATTCACTTAACAGTTGCTACTATAGCTAGGTAGGCTGTCTGTTTCGGCAGTGTCTCCGTTCGGCTGCCCTCTTCGCTCTGGGCTATTTGACCCAGGGCAAGAAAAAGGGGGGGGGGGGAGGGTGTTCCCTTGGGTCACCTGTTTTTACTATGAAAACAAGGGGATACCTCCTCCGGAGTTAGTAATTCTGAGCTGTTATTGGGATGGTTGTTTAGTGAGAAGTTTAAGTTTATAAAATTCATTCAATCTTAGTTTTTAAAGTGTAGCTTTTGAATATTGCATATGTCAACGGACATGATTATGCAATTCTCACACACTTTTAGGAGTATAAGAGTCTCTATTCTCTAGACTTACTTTATTATTGGCTTACTTTAAAAATTATTAGTATAAGGATTATTGGATATTAATAGAGTACATGGATGTATGAAGCTCAATTTTTGGAAGGTGTTGTATCTTTCTAATTTATCATAAATAAGAAAGATACATGTAAGGCCTATTACTTCTTTTCCCTACAGGGGATGACTCTATTTTATTTTATTGAGCGTATTCCATTTTGCTCTATGTCCTTGGCCCTCCAGCCTTTTTACTATTCAGCTATGTCTGGGTCATTGGTACAGTATAAAAATGTTAAAAAATTTATAGTAATTTATATATTTTTTATACTTACCAATGACCCAGACGGGGATGGCCCTCCCAGGAGTTGGGAACTCTTGCCTCCCCGCTGAGTACATAGCGCTTACCAGGCACTGGTTATTAGAATGATAAATGGCGCCAATTTCGGAACGTCCTTGACACTGCGCATGCGCAGTAGGGGCGAAGTGTGGAGGGCCTTTCAGGACATGTTTTCTTTAGTTTTAGATGCAAATTTTGGGGATTGGGGGGCAAAATTTGTGTTTGGCCCTATATTTTAAGAGTTAGCACCAGCTATGTCTGGGTCATTGGTAAGTATAAAAAATATATAAATTACTATAAATTTTTTAACTTTTTCAAATGCTGAATTTACATATTACGCAGGCGGATGCAGGTGATTCGTTGGGTGAAGGGTTAAACACCAATAAATAAATAAATAATAATTGACTGTTTTCTCTCTGGTCAATAAAAATATTGTTCTCCAATTTTCAGAATATTCTAAATCTTGGGTTGGAAAAATATTCAGACAACGGGTTCAGCAAACAGTCATTGATTGCTTGTTGAACTTATTACCTGAATATTCAAAACAAAACAAATACAGTAGAATCCTCTTAATTGAATATCCATTTTGCCAGTGAAAATTATTCAGTTAACAGGAGTATACAATTAACAGGGATTTGGTCAGTTTCCTGTGTTCTGGAGGTAAACTGAGCATTTATTCTATTATATCTTGTTTGACAGAGCTCATAGAGCTCTGTCAAACAAGATATAATAGAATAAATGCCTGTATTGGATGTAGTGAGGCCAAAAAGGTTGATAAATAAGGAGAATTTGGTGCGTGTCACAGTAATTTTTTCGGCATATTATAAAATTTATATACAATTAACAGGAGTTTTCTCTACAACCCATATGCAATTAACAGATCAAATTTGTACTGAAGGTGTGGTAAATGGTTTTGTGTTTGAAAATTATATTCAATTAACAGGGATATACAATTAAGAGATATCCAATTAAGTGGGCTCCACTGTACTTTGAGGTTTACCCTTGCTGATCTCAGAAAATAACTCCATTTTTAGAAATAAGAACGAATATAATTTTTTTTTCATTCCAACTGGAAATTGATCAAGAAGCCTGAACAATGTATTATTCTAAAACAATTATGTGACACCTTTTACTTTTAATGCTTATCATATTTTTGGATCAAGTGGTAATTAATTTAATTTTATGTATTTAGACATCCAAACTTCTCAATGAAAAATCATGCTTGGATTTGAATAGCCTTGAATTTTGATAAGAAGGTATCAAAATTATTTGAAAATCATTAGAAAATGCCATGAAATGGACATGAATTTTGTTGCTTGTGTACTGCAGGAACCCCGAAATTTGTTTTTCGTCTCTTGTAGCTCAAACAAGTCAAGTTAATTGATATATAATCATTCAGTCATTGTGGGTTTAAATTTTTACTAGTTGAGGACTAGATTATTTTTGGTAGTCTGAATTCGTCATTCGGTGATTCTCACTGGGTACTCTCCAGTTTCCTCCACTCATACAACACGAGGTGATCCTGACTGTCAAAAGTGTTGTTAAACCCCAATAAATAAATAGTGGCTTTTAGTTAATAATTAAGAAAGTAGATATATCATTGGAAAATTCCAATCATTTATTTGAAATTTTAAACTTAAAATTTTCAGACTTGAAGTTGAACTGGAAGGAAAACCAGAACCAAAAGTAAGCTGGTTTATAAATGAACTTGAAATCGTCCCATCTCCACACATGGATATTGTTACAGAAAAGAACATCTCAATATTAACTATTCATGATGCCGTGCCAGAGGATTCAGGCGAATATGTGTGTGTTGCTGACAATGTGTTTGGCACTGTGACCTGTAAAACAACATTAACAGTTACACGTAAGTAGAACAGTGGTTCCCACTGAGTTTTTAGTAAATATAGAGGAACCCTGTTAATTGAATAGGCACTTTGCCAATGAAAATTATTAAATTAGCAGGAGTATTCAGTTAACAGGAATTGTGTCATTTTCGGTATTCTAGAGATAAACTTAGCATTTATACTATTATATCTTGTCTGACAAAGCTCCCTGATCACATTGTACACAATTTTAACCCTTTACCTAACCTGAAAAGCAGACTACACTTGCAAAAAAAATTCTTGAATAACTAATTTTTTTCATTTTTTGTCTCAAAAACATAGGTTATGACCCCTCATTGGAACAAGCTCAATGAGCTTGTTCCAATGAGGGGTCATAACCTATGTTTTTGAGACAAAAAATGAAAAGATAATGAAAATTAATTCGCGATTTTTGAGAATTGCGCAGGCCGGTTTTGGACATTACATTGGGTAAAGCGTTAAAGGACAGTGTTAAGATGTGTTACACATCATACGTGGGTCTGTAACTTCAAGGTCATAGTAAAAATTCAAAATCACACTTAAAATCTGTTGATATTCATATCTCGGCCATACCTCAGAAACAAATTATACTACAGTAATCAAACTTCATACAAATGGTAAGAACAGGTGTTTTACACATAATAGTTCCATGTGCATGTTCAAGGCTAAGGTCATATTTGACATGTTGAAGGTCAAATGTCCTGTCTCAGCTATAACACAGAAACTGTTATGGAAATAGTCATCAAACTTCACACATTCAGTGGTTACAGGAAATTTTTCGGGACAGGTCACAATATATTTTTATTCAATTAGGAGGGCATTATTCTGAAAGCTATATACAGAAAATAGGTCAAGTTTGTACTGAAGGTATGATAAACAGGTGTTTGAAATTTTTATGCAACAAACAAAGTTACTGTGAATTAAGTGAGCTCCTCTGTACCAAGTTTGGGGATAAGATTTTGTTTCAGATTTCAATATAATTGATGAAAGTTTCATCCAAATCAAGGTTTAAAATTATTTAACCCTTTACCCAACGCAGATGATATCAAAATTTATTATTGTCCCCCGACCCTTCGGGGGACTATTGTAATCAGCAGTGTCCGTCCATCCGTCCGTCTGTCCGTGCATGCGTCCATCTGTCTGTCCGTCCATCCGTCTGTCCGTCACACCCTTGTCCGGATGATAACTTTAGTTTGGATGATTTTACTGAAACTAAATTTGGTATGTGTCTTACTTGGGTGGAAATGCAAGTCAAGTTCAAAAATGGGCACGCTCCACTGATTTCTACTGGATTTATTCCACTTTTTCGACTTAAAAAATACAGTTTTTGTGTTGTCTGGATGATAACTTTAGTTAGGATCATTTGATTGAAACGAAATTTAGTATGCTGCTTATTTGGGTGGAAATGCAGGTCAAGTTCGAAAATGGGCACGCTCTACTGATTTTTACTGGATTTATTAACCTTTTTCGACTTAGAAAATACGGTTTTTGTGTTGTCCGGATGATAACTTTACTTTGGATCATTTGATTGAAACGAAACTAAGTATGTGGTTTAATTGGTTGGAAATACAGGTCAAGTTAAAAAATGTCCATGCTCTGTCTATTTTTACAGGAGTTATTCTCCTTTTTCGACTTATAAAATACACTTTTTGTGTTGTCCGGATGATAACTTTACTTTTGATCATTTGATTGAAATTAACACCCTTAACCTCTCATAAAGACCATGCTCTTGGAACAAATTGCATCCTAACAGCTCCCTTGAATTTGCCATCTTGGTCGGGGGACCGGGGGCATTGCCCTTGTTTTTTTAAATATCATTTTTTCAAAAAATTTCAACAAAACCATATCATGTGACCCCTCATTGGAATGAGCGCAATGAGCTCGTTCCAACGAGGGGTCACATGATATGGTTTCGTTGAGATTTTTTGAAAAATAATATTTTTCCAACTGTTGAATTTGCATATTACGCGGACGGATGCGGGCGATTCGTTGGGTAAAGGGTTAAGCACTGATGTAATAGTGAAGTAGATTACCAATGGATAAATATAAATAATACTCTGAATCAAAATATGTTGCTTTTTATTACAGCTATACAGAAAATTGAAGTTGACCTTGGACCAGAAAAAGAGGTTTCCGAAGATAAACCAGAAGTAGAGAAACAACAGAAGCCTGAAAAGGCACCAAAAACTGAAGCCACTCCCATGGAACAGCCTGAAGCACCAGATACATCAGCTCCTTCTCCAGAGGAACAGGATGTACCAATTGAAGAACCAATATTCACAACACTTTTACAACCCCAGACTGTAAGGGATGGTGAGAAAGTAATATTTCGTGTGACATTTCGAGGCTATCCACGACCTGCTATTCTGTGGTATCACAATGGACATGAGCTACAACCATCTCCAGACTTTCAAATCACTATTGACTATGACAGAAGGGAGAGCATACTGATAATTGTTGAAATATTTCCTGAAGATGAAGGTGAATACACATGTGTGGCTGTCAACCCAGTTGGAGAAAGCATCACATCTTGTAAACTCACAGTCATAAGTAAGTTTTCTTCTTGTTAATTAACTCTTGTCCTTGAAAGGATTTGAAATTTTTGCATTAGCCTTGCCTTGATTTTTTAAAATGCTTCAAAATTTTAATTTCTATTGCACAGCATTTAAGGCTTTGCAACAAAAATTAAAACTTGGAAGCATTCTTCACTTGTAAAACGATAAGTTATTCTTCGTTATTAAAATTTGTTCACATGTCTTTGTCTTGTTACACTGTAGGAACTCTCCCATAAATTTGAACGAGTCAAATCCATAATAATAAATACTTTCTTATCAAAGATAATATGAAGCACCACCACAGAATTTGAAGCCTTTATAAAGGCCAAACAAAATAAATTAATTGATTCTCAGGCATTTTATTTTCAAATCAGTGAGAGAGGGAGGGTTTTATTTTTAGTCGAGTTGTGACGAAGTCAAACTCGACTTATAGTTTGGTGAATGGCGGGCGGGCGTCCGGGCGGGTGGGCGTTCGGGCGGGTGGGCGGGCGGGCGTAAACAATTGGTTTCCGGATGATAACTTGATAGTGGTTCAACTCACATTCATTAAACTTCATACGTAGGTTGGTCTTGGTGGGAGGAAGAACCCTATTGATTTTGGACATGCTACATCGAAGGTCAAGGTCACAGTGACCTTGAACGTAGTAAATCTTAAACAATTGGTTTCCGGATGATAACTTGATAATGGTTCAACTCACATTCATGAAACTTCATAGGTAGATTGGCCTTGTTGAGGGGAAGAACCCTATTGATTTTGGACTCGCTACGTCAAAGGTCAAGGTCAACATGACCTTGAACATAGTAAATCGCAACAATTCCTTTCCGGATGATAACTTGATAGTAGTTCAACCTACATTCATGAAACTTCATAGGTGTGTTGGCCTTGGTGCGAGGAAGAACCTTATTGATCTTGGACTCACCAGGTCAAAGGTCAAGGTCACAGTGACCTTGAACATAGTATATCGCAACAATTGGTTTCCGGATGATAACTTGATAGTGGTTCAACCTAGAGTCATGAAACTTTACAGGCGTGTTGGCCTTGGTGCAAGGAAGAACCCTATTGATGTTGGACTCACCAGGTCAAAGGTCAAGGTCACAGTGACCTTGAACATAGTATATCGCAACAATTGGTTTCCGGATGAGAACTTCATAGTGGTTCAACCTAGAGTCATGAAACTTCATAGGTGTGTTGGCCTTGGTGCGAGGAAGAACCCTATTGACCTTGGACTCGCCAGGTCAAAGGTCAAGGTCACAGTGACCAAATTGCAACAATTGGTACACAAGGGGACATAATTAGGATTGAGGTGTGCATACTTTTGACATCTTACTGCAGCAAGTTAACAGAACAAATGATATTTCCATGTCGAATAATATTGTTAACTATTAACCCTTCTTCACGGCAAGCTTTTAGTCCCTTGCATAGTCATCAATTCTACAATTGTTATCTTCTTTCAGACAGAGGGTTCTTTCACTTTTGTCAAGCAAGATATAAATTGTTGAACTCTGCACTCCATTGGTTTCTACACAATAACATGAAAATCGTTCAACCCTCGTCTGTCATTCTTCATAGGAACTCAATTTATTTGGAATTCAGTACGTCAAATGTAAAGGTCACAGACCCAGCACACACTCAATAATTCATTTGCAGACAATAACTTCATAATGATCAAACCCAACTTTTCTGTTGTCACAACTCGACATTGGATCGGTGATCCTGAGCGGCATTTTTAATTTTTCTTTTCCAAAAAGTGAGCAAACATGAAGAGGATTTCAGCTGTTTTTTTCACACAGAAATATAGAAAGTGTATATTTATACAAATAAATTCATTTTTAATTTGAAAAATAAAACATTCCTTTAAAAAAAACTGTAGGTACTACAATTCAAAGGCTCCATATTCTTTCGATACTCTTCATATTATCTTTGAAGTAAAAGTATTTAATCTATGGGGATTTGCCTCGGCACAATTTATGGGAGAGTGCCTATAGACACTCTCCCATAAGTTGTAACAAGGCAACATTATTTTAGACGTTAACTAAATAAATATGCATCAATCAGAAAATGTAAAAGGTTTTGGGTCCCCCTGAGTTTATACTAATATTGAAAGACACTGAAAGGCAATCAAAATATCTAATGATGGGGTTCAAAGTCAATGAGGGATTGCCTGAGAATCAAACATTTTTTTTTTGGCCTTAAAGTGCATTACCTCTACTTCAGAATACAGCCCAAATATGGGCTTCGAGCTCTCAACCAGTTAAAAAATAAAGGATTTTGGCAAATAAAAATCTACTTCAGTGTTGTATCAGATGTTTTAAATGACTGGTAAATGTTGTTTGTTGGAAATTCCCATATCTATTCTTGATGATTGAAACAGTCCTTTTTTAACTCTTGAGGGCCTGGACAATTGTCGTAAATGCATACCTGACCATAGCTTGTATACATCTAGTGGCTTAGCAGTGACTACTAGTCAAGTCTTGGCTGCCTGTTAAAGTTGCCAAGACTTGACTAGGAACTCTAATGCCAAGCTACTTTGTCTAGCATTAGCAGAACCTCACCATTTTGGCATGTTAACCCTTTGAATGCTGGTGGAATCATCCATGTCAGTTCAATGACCTCAGTTGGAAGAATGTATTTTCATCATTTGGGGGTAGACCAATTAATATTTTCAATGTGCAGCCATCAGGCTGCACGTTGAAAATATTGATCGATCTACCCTGTTTGTCTTTTCATTCATTTAAACATTTGTCTAGAGCATTGTTTGTCCACTCATCCACCTGTCCAAATGATCTTCTGTCCATACAAACATATATAGACAGATGAATGATATGACCAAATGGAAGATATGACACGGTTCAAACAAGATGAATTTTGGTTTGACAACCATCCTCTGCCATCTTGTTCTAAAAGATAGCAATTACACTTTTTTAGCAAGAACTTCCTAACGGTGATTCGTATTTTGATTATTTTTGGTATGGAAAACAACCAGCTGGTATGGAAAATAAATAGCACAATATATATAACATAGCATACAGGGTTTTTTTTTTTCGTGCATAGATTAGCAGATTAGCCAGTCATCTTAGGTTTTTTAAAAAGGTTCCTTTATGTATTTGTTTGTTTGACATCCTTCATATGGATAGTATGATTATCACCAAACTTAACACAGACTTGTATAAGTATAAGGAGCTCATAAATCACACAGATAGAGGGGGGGGGGGGGGGGGGGCATGTCCCTGCAATAAAACAAAGAAAATACTGGAAACTCACCCTCCTCCCACATGGATGTCCAGTCACCACCAGTCTTCACAACTGGGGATGGAGGCAGATGGATACTCATGCTGTAAAACAAAGAATAGTTTCACATCTGGTGGGTTGTTCGATCATCACAAACCTTTGGTAACAAATATATGTGGACCTCACAATTGCTTACATGTGTTTTAATTTCCTCTCCATTCTATAAAGAAGACAGTAACTCCCACCCACCCCCACCCCATTCCATGCACATGTATATGCCTAGTATTAAAACTATGTCCATATTTGCATTATGGTAGAGGACAGTTTCCACACATGGCATTAAAAATTACATTACTTAACTACCCATTGGTACTAAATATGGCCTCAAGTTTTTGTTTAAATAACTTTATCTATTGACGAAAGTGAATTTTTTGATTTGATTGGTTGATAGATACGTGGTATGAGACTATATTCATTGAAACTCACGATACGTCCGCCCAGCCACTGACAAATTTCCCATACCCAGAAGATGCATCATTCCAGTTTTACAGTGTACATGTATTATATTTTAATTTTTTATCTCCAAAATATAGCTCATGACCCCTTATTGGAATGAGCTTGTCGAGTACCCTCCAATGTGGGGTTCATAAGCTATGTTTTTGAAACAAAAAAGAAAAAAAGAAATTCAATAATTTTTTTTTACTAGTCATATCGGCATATTTTCACAAAAACTTTTTTGCACAAAAATTCACAGAAACCTGTATGGCTCAACAATGGAAGATAAAAGATCTCATGCTGTGTGTGTTCACACATGAAATAGATTGTACTTCTAAAACGGAAAGTCAATAGATAAATTTGTTACCCCATGTCTGATCATGTGGTACGGGTTTTTACCTACCCGAAGCCAGCCGTATCCCATGAGGATACGTGAAAACCCATACCACGTGATCAGACACGGGGTAACTAATATTATTAGGTGTGTGATTAAGGCTCCTTGGGGACCTCATGCTTGAAAAATGTTTACTATCCAGACACGGTGGTGTGCTCAATTTTGTGCAGGTGGGTGTATGGAGGTTGTGCAATCTCTTACTTTATTTTGAAAAGTGCTGAAGTTGCTTGAAAAATCTTTAAATTTTGTGAAGCACATACACAGAACACCGCAGGCCTCGAATTTTAAATTCTTCCGTGATGGCACAAGTGCCATATCCATTAACCCATTTGCATGCGTGTGTTGTTCTGTGTTTATTACATGCCTTCACATCTATAAAAACAGTTATTAGAAGGACACTCATCAATTTATTTGACGACCCGTCCACTGAGTTCCAATGTGTTTTATGCGCCAGTAGTACATAGAACACATTGGAACTCAGGGGATGAATTATCAACAAAAAAGAACACATTTCATCGCCAACCAAATTTGCAAGGAGAACCTGTGTTACCATTTTTACTATTTTTAGCTATCGCTAGCGATTCAAATTGTAATTGCTGTGCACGATTTGTAGAAAATTCCAGTGAAATTTTGCTTCTATTTAAAAATAATCCGTCAACGATTTTGGTTCAGCACATATGCGTTTAGTGTTACTATAGATGAGGATTTCACAGAACAGGCATGTAATAAATAGAGAATGAATCCTGTTAATTGATCCTTGCAAGGAGATTTCAACATTTGTTTTGTTTGTGTTTTTCAGCTACAGAAGAGCCAACCGAAGTTGTATCTGAAACTGATGAAGTCCACCGAGAAACAATTGAAATTGATCATGTGAAACAGATAGTAGAAGAACCTGTTGAAGTGGTGTCTGCAAGTGATGAAATTCACCGTGAAACAATCAAAATTGACCAAGTTAAACAGTTTGTAGAAGAGCCAATAGAAATAGTGTCCGAGGGTGATGAGGTTCATCGTGAAACAATCCAGATTGACCAGGTAAAACAATTTTTCCCAGTCTCGGAAACCACTTCTCATATTGAAACTATTGAAATGGAACCCAGATCTCGAGATCAAGTTGAAATACACATTGCAGTTCCAGAACAACCTGTGCCTGTCACTGTGCCAATTACTGATATATATGAAGAGACAATGTCATTTACCAAATTGATTGGTGAAGAACCACTGCCTTCAGATACTGTGTATGAAGGAAATGGTGTGCACACAACCACAGTGATTGTTGAAAAAGAAGACAAGCCAAAACCAGTTAAACTTCAGGTTGAATTACCAACAATGACCACAACGGAAACAGTCACACAAATTTCTGAAGCAACAACCAGTAGAGTTACTGATATAAAAACAACTCCAATAGAAGAACCAACTGGTGAAATTCACTCTGAAACTATTGAAATTCTTCCAAAACAGCAGCCAGAAGTTAAGCTGCATGTTTCTTTGCCTGAGAAAGAAGTTACAACTATTGAGAGAGATATCACTGAAAGGATTCCAGCACAGAGGATTGAGGTTGAAATCCAAGAGAAAACCATGGAGAGAGCACCTCAGGAGCTAGTAATTCCTGTCACTGAAAGGAGTCGAGCTGAAATTATGGTAGGTGCTCCTGTCCCAGATGTCCAAACATTCAGACCAAGGGATGAGCAAATTACTGAAATGAGAGATACTTTTCAGAAAACTACTAAAGTTATTGAAATTAAAAAACCAGAAAAGAAAGAAAGAACAGAAGTGCAAGTTATTATTGATGAAACTAGAGAAACATTACAGCCTGAACTACTTGAGACTCCAATAATTGAAGAAATTACAGAAGTGAGAGTTGAAGCTCAAGCTCCTGAGCAACCAGTTATTGAAATGGAGAGAGAAACTCTTCAAGTTGTAAAGAAACAAATGAAAGAAATAACAGAAACAACACTGATTGAAGAAGTTATTCCAGAGAAACAGGCTGAGGAAATCCATGTTCAAGTTGCTGCTCCAGAAGAACAAATCATAGAGATGGAGAGAGAAACAATAAAGCTTAGCAGTGAGATCCCAGTTTCAGTGACAGAGACAGATATGGATATTATGAGAGATGTAACCGAAGAACAGGCAATGATTGAAGAAGAAATGGTTGTGGTTAGTGAGGTTGACAAACCCGATGAGACACCTTTAGTTGGAGAGAAGGTAACCATTGATGTACAATTGGTAGATGCTCTAGAAAAGGAAGAGATCACATTGAAAGAGGTTACTACGGAAACCATTACTGATATTACTGAAGTACCAAGCATCACAGAAACTGAAGTCATGGAGAAGATTCCAGCCATACAAGAAAAGACAACAGTTGATCTTCAGTTAGAAATTGCTCCAGAAGAAGAAGTTGAAGTTAAAGAAACTATTACAGAACAAGTTACTGAAGTTGAAGAATTTCCGATAGTTACAGATACTGCACCCATTGAGGAAGTAGCAATAACCGAGAAAACAATCATTGATGTACAGCTAGGTGAAGCTGAAGAAGCAGAAGAAATTTTGGTGAAGGAGGTGACTACAGAAGAAATCACAGAGGTATCTGAACGTCCAGAAATATTGGATACAGACGTCATTGATGAAAGAGTAGAAACCCAGAAGATAACTGTTGGAGTAGAGTTAGGAGAAGTGTCTCCACAGGAAATTACAGTTGCAGAAGAGGCAACTACAGAAGAAATTATTGAGATCTCTGAAAAACCAGAAATTACAGAAATTACACCAGTAGAGGAAAAAGTCTCATCTGAGGAAGTCCAAGTTGATTTACAACTAGAAGAAGTTCCAGAAAAAGAAATAGAATTACCAGAAGTTATTTCAGAAGAGGTCACAGAGGTTACCGAAGCTCCAGAAATAACAGAATTGAAGAAACCTGAAGAGAAGGCAGTCCTTAAGGAAGTAGTTGTTGGTATTCAGTTAGGGGAAGCACCAGAAAAAGAAGTTATAACAAAGGAAGTGACCACAGAAGAAGTTATAGAAGTCACAGAAATACCTCAAGTGACTGAGATACATCGGGAAGAACTTATTATTGGTATTGATGAAAGACCTGTTCAGGAAATTGTAGTGGAAACACCAGTCGATGAGAAAATTGAACTGATTGTTACTGAGAAACCAGAGGAAGGAGAGGCTGCTCCTGCAATAATGGAGCTTACTATTCCAATAACTGAAGAGATAGTAACTGAAATCGAAACATACAAGACTGAAACTGAAATTAAACCAGTGGAAAAAATTGAAGTTGAAGAAACTCACCGAGAAGAAATAACTTTGCAATTGGAAGAGAAAGCTAAAGAACCTGAAACTGTTGAACTACATATTCCGCTAACCGAGGAAATTGTAAGTGAAGTAGAAACCTTTACATCAGAAACCGAGACACAACCTACACAGCAGATTGAAGCTGAAGAAACCCATCGTGAAGAACTTACATTGCAAATTGAGGGCAAGCCAGAGCAATTGCAAGAAATTGAATTAACAATTGCTGCTCCTGAAAAAGCAGAAATAGTTGTTCCAGTCACTGAAACAATAGTTACTGATGTGGAAACATTCAAGGCAGAAACTGAAATTAAACCAGCGGAGAAAATCGAAGTTGAAGAAACTCACCGAGAAGAAATAACTTTGCAATTGGAAGAGAAAGCTAAAGAACCTGAAACTGTTGAACTACATATTCCACTAACCGAGGAAATTGTAAGTGAAGTAGAAACCTTTACATCAGAAACCGAGACACAACCTACACAGCAGATTGAAGCTGAAGAAACCCATCGTGAAGAACTTACATTGCAAATTGAGGGCAAGCCAGAGCAATTGCAAGAAATTGAATTAACAATTGCTGCTCCTGAAAAAGCAGAAATAGTTGTTCCAGTCACTGAAACAATAGTTACTGATGTGGAAACATTCAAGGCAGAAACTGAAATTAAACCAGCGGAGAAAATCGAAGTTGAAGAAACTCACCGAGAAGAAATAACTTTGCAATTGGAAGAGAAAGCTAAAGAACCTGAAACTGTTGAACTACATATTCCGCTAACTGAGGAAATTGTAAGTGAAGTAGAAACCTTTACATCAGAAACCGAGACACAACCTACACAGCAGATTGAAGCTGAAGAAACCCATCGTGAAGAACTTACATTGCAAATTGAGGGCAAGCCAGAGCAATTGCAAGAAATTGAATTAACAATTGCTGCTCCTGAAAAAGCAGAAATAGTTGTTCCAGTCACTGAAACAATAGTTACTGATGTGGAAACATTCAAGGCAGAAACTGAAATTAAACCAGTGGAGAAAATCGAAGTTGAAGAAACTCACCGAGAAGAAATAACTTTGCAATTGGAAGAGAAAGCTAAAGAACCTGAAACTGTTGAACTACATATTCCGCTAACCGAGGAAATTGTAAGTGAAGTAGAAACCTTTACATCAGAAACCGAGACACAACCTACACAGCAGATTGAAGCTGAAGAAACCCATCGTGAAGAACTTACATTGCAAATTGAGGGCAAGCCAGAGCAATTGCAAGAAATTGAATTAACAATTGCTGCTCCTGAAAAAGCAGAAATAGTTGTTCCAGTCACTGAAACAATAGTTACTGATGTGGAAACATTCAAGGCAGAAACTGAAATTAAACCAGTGGAGAAAATCGAAGTTGAAGAAACTCACCGAGAAGAAATAACTTTGCAATTGGAAGAGAAAGCTAAAGAACCTGAAACTGTTGAACTACATATTCCGCTAACCGAGGAAATTGTAAGTGAAGTAGAAACCTTTACATCAGAAACCGAGACACAACCTACACAGCAGATTGAAGCTGAAGAAACCCATCGTGAAGAACTTACATTGCAAATTGAGGGCAAGCCCGAGCAATTGCAAGAAATTGAATTAACAATTGCTGCTCCTGAAAAAGCAGAAATAGAAATACCAATTATTGAAGAGGTTGTTACAGAAGTTGAAACATTTAAGACAGAAGCTGAAATAGAATCCATACAAAAAATAGAGGCAGAAGAAATACACCGAGAAGAATTATCTCTGCAGTTGGTTGGTAAGCCAGAAGAACTGAAAGAGGTGGAATTAACTCTGGGTATTGATGAAGTTGATGCTGTATTACCAGAAGAAATCATAGATGGACAACCACCAGAGTTCACATGGAGTCTAATGTCACTGAAGGTTATGGATGGAGAGGAAGTGAAATTTCGTTGTGAGGTTATTGGTAAGCCAATGCCAGAAATTACATGGTTCAAAGATGAAAGAGAAATTTCTGAAACACAAGACTTCAGACTTGGTTATGATGTTGAGAAGGGTACCTGCACATTACTGATTGTTGAAGTATTTCCACAAGATGGGGGACATTACAGATGTGAAGCTGTCAATCCATTTGGTAAAGCCATCACAAGCGCTACTCTAGAAGTTGAAGGTAGGTACTTTGTTTTAACCTTTGGAGTCTTATAACTTTTTAACCATTTACCTAACGAATCGTCCGCATCTGCCCAGGTACTTTGCAGATTGAGCCGTTGAAAAGAATATTTTTTTCAAAATATTTCAACAAAACCATATCATGTGACCACCTCATTGGAACGAGCTCATCGAGATCGTTCCAATGAGGGGTCACATGATATGGTTTTGTTGATTGTTTTTTTTTTAAATTAAAAAAAATAGTAATTAAAATAATAAATTTTGATATTCTCCTCGTTGGGTAAAGGGTTAATACAAAATAAGTGTTTCAACATTGCAGATGTTTCTCGGCAAGATAAACCTAGAAAGAACTGCAGAGTCACAGGATGTAGACTGTTCAAGTAAAGCAAAAAGTGATTAAAAATTTCCATGCATTTAAGATTAACTTCATTCAGAGTTTGGGGCTCTTGTCAGATCACCGAAGTTAAGCAACGTCGAGCACGACTAGTCCTCGGATGGGTGACTGTCTGAGCGATCGATTCGGACTCCTGCATTGTGTCCTTGGGCAAGGCACTTAACCCTGTTGTCTACATATGGGGGCACGATGACGCCATATACTAAGGTGTATTTCACGTCGATTGTGTGCATGTCTTCAACTAATCTAACCCTGTCTGTGCTGCAGTGCGGAGTTATGATGTTGGGGAGCTGGCAGCTGCTCGGAGGTTCTCTCTGGGTACTCCGGCTTCCTCCACCCATAAAACTGCCACGGTCATGATTAGCCATTGTGCATGTGACCTTAAACACCAATAAATAATAATAATAATAATAATATTCAGAGTTCGGGGATATATAGAATACATAGGTACGAGGGCCAGTAATCAGATTTGAACCACAAGTTGTATAAGGGTTTTAACCACAAGGCTTGCCGAGTGGTTAAAACCGTTATTCTATGAATGGTTTAAATCTGATTACCGGCCATAGTACCTATTTGTTTTATTTATACCATGCTCTTAATAAATAATCAACTTTTGTCACTTAAAATGGATAAAACACAACACTTTCTATTGCAAACACATGGGTTTGTTTCGTTTACATCTGCGCCAGTGGCCAGTACTTCCGGCTGAACGTGAATGCTTGATTGACAGCTAGATACATCATCAAAGTTGATTGACTTTACCTTCCTATTTCATTCAATTTATCATTAACAATTCTTAAATTTTATTTTAAATATTTAATTGCAAGTATTTTAAACTTAATGATAATAAGTCATTGCACGTAGTAGACAGTACCGCAAAATGTCGTATGTTTGAATGAAACATCGCAAAGTGTGAACATATCAAAGTTAGCAATTTGTGTCATGTCAAAGGTCAAGTTGGATGAACTTCCTACTATAGGCGTGAATTTCTTTTAACCACAGCAGAAGGTTTACACCAGTAGTGGGGTTAAAAGCTGAAATTTAACATCCAGGCTTTTCACAGGTAGTGACATAGGCGAGCGAGGAATAAATTTCGCTTGATTCTCCAGCAGTCTTAAGGTGTGCAGTTTATTCTCAAAATGACAAGGTTTCAAGCTCACCTGAGGGAGCTTAACTAATCACTTGTTATCCATTGTGAACTTTACATTATTGACTTTGCCTAAAAAAAACTGCTGTACCAAATTGAACCAAACTGGGTATGTTCCTTATCACATGTCAGTTCAGATTTGTTCAAATAAGGTTGTCATGCAAACAGGGGGTTCCTCAAGGCTCATAACTCTGTTAGCACCTGGAATTTTTTTTTTTATAAATTAAAATTAAAAAAAAAAACTAATACTCAAATTAAATTTTTTATAATAACTTGTTCATTAAAATAGACTACATCAACTTCCCTGTCACACCTATGGACAAATAATTTAATTGTCTAAAACTTTGTACAGTGGAGCCCACTTAACTGCATATCTCTTAACTGAATAATCTTGTTAATCGGATATAATTTTCCAACACTCAATCAATTACCTCCAGTACAAATTTAACCTGTTAATTGAATATAGGTTATAGAGAAAACTTCTGTTAATTGGCTAAAAAGTTTTGTAACCTGTTGAGAAATTACCCTGACTCACCCCAGTTTTTTTTGTTTACAGACCTGTTTGGCCTCAGTACATCCAGTACAGGCATTTAATCTGTTATATCTTGTTTGACAGAGCTCATGGGGCTCTGTCAAACAAGATATTCTAGAATAAATGCCAAGTTTATCTCTAGAATACAGGAAAGTGACACAATCCCTGTTAATTGAATTCTTCTGTTAATTGAATAATTTTCATTGGCAAAGTGGCTATTCAATTAACAGGGTTCCACTGTACTTATGTTTTTGTGAGTGAATAAGAGTTTTTCTTTGGTCAGAAACTCCACTCCACAGTGTTTGTGTGGTAATCCTAGATGTACCAATAGCAATGATTTTGCCCCTGACTTAAAAAGTCGAAGGGGTATCAAGGGGAGACCTCCGTCCATCCAATTTTCCTTCTGTCCATTTGTCCATCTGTACCAACATTTTCCCTTGTATCTCAGCCACTGCTGTTCCGATTTGAATGATATTTAGTGTTGTGATAGTGCACCATGGGGGAATGATACCTGTTTCATGTGAGTTTCTTCCACTCATTTTTTCCAGAGTTATGGCACTTTTTCACTCTTTTGACTTAACTGGTAGAATGCTAAATTATTTTTGGTCATCCAAATTTGTCCATGTCTCTTTGCCTTGTTACAATTTATGGGAGAGTGCCTAGTGGCACTCTCCCATAAATTGTAACAATGCAAATCCTCACAGACTAAATAATTTCAATTCAAAAATTATATGATGCAAATCCATAGAATATGAAGCCATTAAGTTGCAGTACCTACACTTTAGAATAAAGCCCAAATATGGGCTTCCAGCACTCTACCAGTTAAATAGAAAAAGAAAAAAATTTGCAGTCGGGACATTAGCAGCGTTTTTGCGATATAGACCTCTTGTTGGAACATGTCTACTAGTATATTGTGGTAAAATGTATTAGTACTTGATAACTTTCAACAAGCTGAGTAGATCGTTCAAAATCTCACGAAATAAATTTATGATGGCTGCACTGAGCAGCCATGGCTTGATTTGCAGACAAATAATAAAAAATACTGAAGCTGACAAAGTTTGATAAAAATAAAAAGTAATCTATTTACCATTATATTTAAAAAAAAAAAAAAAATTGAAATTAACTTTTTGTATTGGTATATATTATTATTTTCTAACCATGAAATTGTATTTTTGAGTTAAGAAGGATTTAATATAATGATGTTGTATATTTTTGAGTTAAGAGGGATTTAATATAATGATGTTATATAGCCTTAAGAATATTGAGTAAGTACAAGAGAGAGAAGAAAGCATTTCAGACTTGAGAACTTTCAAAAATGACCCGAGTAATCACAAATAATACTGTCCCTTTTTTTATACGCCCGTTTTGAAAAAATGGGTCGTATTATGGTATACCGCTGCCCATCTGTCCATCTGTCCGTCCGTCTGGTCACATGTCGTACGATAACTCAAGAACGCTTTGAAAGATTTTCGTGATTTTTGGGTATGTGGTGTATATTGATGGAGGGAAGCTCCCTTTCATTTAGTGTCGCCATTCGATTAGTCATTCTAGAGTTATGGGACTTTATTACTTAGAAAATTGTTGATTTTTTACACGTACGATAACTCGAGAACACTTTGAGAGATTTTTGGGTAGATGGTGTATATCGATAGAGGAAAGCTCCCTTTTCTTTAGTGTCACCGTTCGATTAGTCATTCCAGAGTTATGGGGACTTTATTACATAGAAAATTGTTGATTTTTTTACACATGGTATGATAACTCGAGAACGCTTTGAGAGATTTTCACGATTTTTTGGTAGGTGGTTTATGTTGATGAAAGGAAGCTCCCTTTCGGTTGGTGTCGCCGTTCGATTAGTCATTCCAGAGTTATGGGACTTTATTTTTCACATGTCGAACAATAACTTGAAAATGCTTAGAGCAATTTTCATGATTTTTTGGTTGCAAGTATGTGTTGATAGAAGGAATCTCCCTTTCGATTTGTGTCATTGTCCGATTTGTCATTCGAGAGTTATGGGACTTCATTCATCATAATATAGGCAATTGTCCTCATGTTGGACTTTGAGCAATTTTCATGATTTTTTGGTGGCAAGTATATGTAACCTGACAAGTACACATGTATACTCATATTGTGTGGTTCCCTCTTGTAATTAATAAGGGCGTATCATGCGCTCATGGCGCAGCTGTTTATTGGATTGGTCTTTATAAGATACAAGAGGTACACTTAAAACTAAAAGTCCTGTCACAAACTGTGCGCTTATCTAGGCTTAATTACGTGTAGGAATTGTGCACAATTGCCATATCGAATGTCATCCAAAGCATGGTAGGTTCTTCTGGTTACTCACAGCAAACACAGGCAATGTTTCAGCCAATGGACCTCCGAGTAACATTGGCTGAAACAATGCTTGTGCATAGGCCATATGTACAGAATTTGATAGCCTTACTATGGTCATAACACGCAGATTAACGTGCAGACCAACATGCTATTTGAATGCATTTCATGACAGAACTTGTAGTTTTAACTGTATCTTGTGTTTTTGCAAAGATATTAATGATGATTTCATAAATGGGATTTTCCATGAGTGGAAATACATAATTTCTGAAGTTCACAAATAAGATAATTATTGATATGCATGCTAAAACACCTGTTTATATTTTTATTTGGAAAAGATTTCAATATTTTCCATGGCATCTATGGTGAATCATTAAAAAAACTAATCAACTGATCATTGTCTAACCATTCCTTGGCAGCAAAATAAAGTCTCCCAAGTAATATTTGCACAGTGTTCACCAGGTCAAAATTCTTTTAACCCTTTACCTAACGTGAAAACCAGACAACACTTGCAAAAAAATTCTTGAATAACTAATGTTTTTCATTTTTTGTCACAAAAACATAGGTTATGACCCCTCGTTGGAACGAGCTCGACGAGCTCGTTCCAACGAGGGGTCATAACCTATGTTTTTGAGACAAAAAATGAAAAAATAATGAAAATTAACTGGCGATTTTTTAGAATAGCGCTGGCCGGTTTTGGCCGTTACGTTGGGTAAAGGGTTAAAATATGGATTTAAAACCAATTTTTTAATTATCATTGCCAGTTGTCTGGATAATTTATGGAAAGATCACTTTTTGTATTGACAATTAATATTGTTATGGCATTTACTGCTCCAGAGTCATGTCTCTTGAAAAGTGGCAAAATGGTAAAAGCATTGGTTTGATAACTCTAGTTCTCTTTGATGCACAAGCTTATAATTTTGCGACAATACTATATACCATGAAATGCATTTCAAGTTCAATTGTCATTATTATGGCTCTTACCATTCCAGAGTTATTCTCCTCGAAAAGTTACAAAATATTAAAATGAATGGTTTCCAGGTGATAACTCAAGTTCACATTGATGTACAACCTTATAATTTTGTAACTGTACTTCCTACCAAGAAATGTAGGTCAAGTTCGATTTTCACCTCTATGGCTTTTACTGTTTCAGAGTTATGCCCCTTTAAATGTGGCAAAATAGTAGAGCGATAAAACATTTCTTATGGTATCTTGTCAGGGCATATATAATCAAACCTGCTCATACATTCACCCTAATTAAGTAGTGACCCTTATTCAAAGGCCAGTTTAATCTCCTTCCCAAGAAACATTTAATACAGGTTTACTGTTACCTTTGTCCTTACATACGTTTTGTATATATTTTTTTATTAGCTCAACTTGACAAAGTCAAGCTGAGCTATTGCCATCACTTCTCGTCCGTCGGCGTACGTACGTACGTACGTACGTATGTCTGTTAGTACGTACATCCACAATTTCCTTTGGCACACCTCACAGGTCGCATTTATGATCAGATTACTTTGAAACTTGGCATGCTTGTTTGGGTTGACCTCTAGATGGGAGCTATCGATTTTCTTCAATTTCTGTCAAAAAATGTTGCCGCGGCCAACGTTCTTAGAACTTAGTTTAGTCAAACCACAATATTTCCCTTTGGCACACCCTACAGGACACATTTATGATTTGATTGCTTTGAAACCTGGTATGCTTATTTAGGGTGACCTCTAGATGGGAGCTATCGATTTTCTTCAATTTCCGGCAAAAAATGTTGCCACGGCCAACGTTCGTAGAACTTAGTTTAGTCAGACCTCAATATTTCCCTTTGGCATACCCTACAGGGCACATTTATGATCAGATTGCTTTGAAACCTGGTATGCTTGTTTGGGGAGACCTCTAGATGGGTGCTATCGATTTTCTTCAATTTCTGTCAAAAAATGTTGCCGTGGCCAACGTTCTTAGAACTTAGTTTAGTCAGAAGACTCAATATTTCCGTTTGGCACACCCTACAGGGTACATTTATGATCGGATTGCTTTGAAACCTGGCATGCTTGTTTGGGGAGGCCTCTAGATGGGAGCTATCTATTTTCTTCGGTTTCTGTCAAAAAATGTTGCCACTGGCAAAAAAAAATGACATTGGTACCAATGATCTTCAATTTTGCCATTTCATTTATAACTTACCAAGTTCAAGTTTGTCAAGTTGAGCTACAGTGTCATTGACACTTTCATTTTTATATGGCTTAAACCATTTCACAGTTTTGCATTTGAAAAAATCAGTATTTTGTTTCCATCAGTTTGCATTTTGGGGAGCATCAATTGGCTGTGCTAAGTTTGTACTTGTTCTATCATATCTTGTTGGACAGAGCTCAAGCTCTGTTAAACAAGATGTAATAGAGTAAATGCCAATATTGGATGTCCTGAGGCAAAATAGGTCTATAAACAAGGGGAGTTCAGTCATTGCTTGGGTAATTACTTGACATATAACAAGATTTTAATTCAGTTAACAGATGTGTACTTTAAATCCCATAATGCAACTATGAATATAACTAATGCAATTTTAATTGCAGAAGATTGTATCACTTTGATCTATATAAAGTGGAACTCTTTTAATTGAATAGCCACTTTGCCAATGAAAATTATTTAATTAACAGGAGCATTCAATTAACAGAGATTGTGTCACTTTCCTGTATTCTAGAGATGAACTTAGCATTTATTCTATTGTATCTTGTTTGACAGAGCTCTATGAGCTCTGTCAAACAAGATATAATAGATTAAATGCATGTATTAGATGTACTGAAGCCAAATAGGTCTAAATACAAAGGAAAACTGGGGCGAGTCCTGGTAATTTCTTGACAAGTTACAGAATTTTTTATTCAATTAACAGGAGTTTACTCTATAACCTATATTCAATTAACAGATCAAATTTGTATTGAAGGTATGGTAAATGATTTTGTGTTTGCAAAAATTCTATTTAATTAAAAGGGCAATCAAGGCATATCCAATTAAGTGAGTTCCACTCTAGTAATTATGGTTGTTGTGATTAGGTCTGCACGGTATCTTGGTAATCCGATATATACCAGTATTCAAACCAATATCGATTGAATACCGGTGCAATTACAAAAATATCGGTGTATTGTCATTATTTATTTCCTCACAATTTAATTTTCAAGATATCTTGAGATTTTTAACTGTAGCTCCGAATGAATAATAGTATCGCTTTACCAAAGGAATCGTCTGCATGTGCTCACGTAATAAACAATTTCAGCAGTTTAAAAAATTTCAACAAAACTATATCATGTGACCCCTCATTGGAACGAGCTCATTGAGATCGTTCCAATGAGGGGTCACATAATATGGTTTTGTAGAATTTTGGGGGGAAAATCTGATAAACTTTTTTTAAAAATATTTTGATATCGTCTGCCTTGGTTAAAGGTTTTTCGAACCGCATCATCAAGGCATGCTAATTCGTTCTGACTGTGATGCCTCAAGCCTTGGTTGTGGTTCTTATGTTCATTTTTCTGAACAGTTTTCGATATACTGGTATACCGCGGTATTTTTTTGAATACCAATACCAGTGTTCAGTTTTGAATATCGTGCAGCCCTAGTTGTGACTTGGATAAAGGTAGTAGATTTAAACTTTAATGTTTATTCTTTTCTTTGTAGCTTATGAATATGTACCAGACAGTGAAGAGGCTTCAGAATCCACATTGGCATCAATGGAACTTACCTCACCAAGACCAACACCAATTGATTCAGACACTGAAATTACCACAAGCAGAGAACTTGCTGAGGATATACTTAAGCTACAAGAAAGAATGAAAGCCACATTTGAAGAGAGAGGTGAGAGTGACACTGAAACACTTCAGGAAGAGGATGATGTATTTGAGGAGAGTGCTGTTCCAATACAGTCTGCTCCACAACCTCAGGCAGAAGTTGAACAAACACAAGAAGCAGTAGAAATTGCAGAAACACCCACTGAATTATTGGAAAGTGAGACAGCTGTGGTTGTACAGGGAGAAACACCCACCACAGAAACAACAGAATATCAAGTGGAGACTGTCACTGAAGAAATTAGTGAACAAGAAATCTCGGAAGTGGTAGAAACAACTGAAGAAATAGTTGAAATTATTGAAGAAGTATCGGAACTTGCTGAAAGTGCTCCCGTAGAGCTACGTGAATATAAAACTGAACCCATTGAGGATCAGTCTGAAGAGCTATCAGTTTCAGAAGTAGTTGCTGCTGCTGAAGAATTGCTAGAAGCATCTGAGATACAACCACAACTTGAGGCAACCACTCCAAAACAAGTCCCTGAGTATCAAACTGAGATAATTGAGGAAACAGAAAAAGTTACAGAAGCTGTTGATGTTGTAACAGTTGGTGAGGAGAAGCCTGTTAGTATGGAAATACAGTTTGAAATAGCTGAAGGAAAACTCCAAGATGCCAAAGAATATAAAACGGAGGTTGTTGAAGAAACTGCTGTCCAAACAGAAGAGATTGCAGATGTGGTACCATCTGTGGAAGAAACCATTCAACCAGAAGAGGTTTTGAAAGAATATCCGGAATCTCTTCAAGAGCAGCCATCACAATATAAAACTGAAGTAATGGCCGAAATTGTACCACAGACTGAAGAAGTTATAGAGGTAACACCCTCTTTTGAAGATCGTGTACAGCCAGAAAAAGTTTCTGCTGAATATCCAGAAGCACTTTCGGAACAACCTTCAGAATATAAGACTGAAGTTGAAGAAATTGTGATAACCACTGAAGAGATAGCTGAAGTGACAGCATCTGTGAAAGAAACCATTCAACCAGAGGAGATTTCTAAAGAGTATCCAGAATCTCTTCAAGAACAACCGTCTGAATATAAAACTGAAGTAGTGGCCGAAATTGTACCACAGGCTGAAGATGTTGTGGAGGTAACACCTTCTGCTGCAGAAACCATTTACACAGAAGAAGTTTCTGCTGAATATCCCGTAGCACTTTCAGAACAACCTTCCGAATATAAGACTGAGGTTGAAGAAACTACAATTACCACTGAAGAGATAGCTGAAGTGACAGCATCTGTGGAAGAAATGATTCAATCAGAGGAGATTTCTAAAGAGTATCCAGAATCTCTTCAAGAACAACCATCTGAATATAAAACTGAAGTAGTGGCCGAAATTGTACCACAGGCTGAAGATGTTGCAGAGGTAACACCTTCTGCTGCAGAAAGCATTTACTCGGAAGAAGTTTCTGCGGAATATATCAAAGCCCTTCAAGAACAACCTTCAGAATATAAAACTGAGGTTGAAGAGACTGTAATATCCTCTGAAGAGATAGCTGAAGTCACACCATCTGTGGAAGAAACTGTTCAGCCAGAGGAAATTTCTAAAGAATATCCCGAATTTATTCAAGAGCAACCGTCTGAATATAAAACTGAAGTAGTGGCCGAAATTGTACCACAGGCTGAAGATGTTGTGGAGGTAACACCTTCTGCTGCAGAAACCATTTACACAGAAGAAGTTTCTGCTGAATATCCAGAAGCACTTTCGGAACAACCTTCAGAATATAAGACTGAAGTTGAAGAAATTGTGATAACCACTGAAGAGATAGCTGAAGTGACAGCATCTGTGGAAGAAACCATTCAACCAGAGGAGATTTCTAAAGAGTATCCAGAATCTGTTCAAGAACAACCGTCTGAATATAAAACTGAAGTAGTGGCCGAAATTGTTCCACAGGCTGAAGATGTTGTGGAGGTAACACCTTCTGCTGCAGAAACCATTTACACAGAAGAAGTTTCTGCTGAATATCCCGTAGCACTTTCGGAACAACCTTCCGAATATAAGACTGAGGTTGAAGAAACTACAATTACCACTGAAGAGATAGCTGAAGTGACAGCATCTGTGGAAGAAATGATTCAACCAGAGGAGATTTCTAAAGAGTATCCTGAATCTCTTCAAGAACAACCATCTGAATATAAAACTGAAGTAGTGGCCGAAATTGTTCCACAGGCTGAAGATGTTGTGGAGGTAACACCTTCTGCTGCAGAAACCATTTACACAGAAGAAGTTTCTGCTGAATATCCCGTAGCACTTTCGGAACAACCTTCCGAATATAAAACTGAGGTTGAAGAAACTACAATTACCACTGAAGAGATAGCTGAAGTGACAGCATCTGTGGAAGAAATGATTCAACCAGAGGAGATTTCTAAAGAGTATCCAGAATCTCTTCAAGAACAACCGTCTGAATATAAAACGGAAGTAATGGCTGAAATTGTACCACAGGCTGAAGATGTTGTGGAGGTAACACCTTCTGCTGAAGAAAGTATTTATTCAGAAGAAGTTTCTGCTGAGTATATCAAAGCCCTTCAAGAACAACCTTCAGAATATAAAACTGAGGTTGAAGAAACTGTAATATCCTCTGAAGAGATAGCTGAAGTCACACCATCTGTGGAAGAAACTATTCAGCCAGAGGAAATTTCTAAAGAATATCCCGAATTTATTCAAGAGCAACCATCTGAATATAAAACTGAGGTTGTTGAAGAATCTCTTATACAGACTGAACAGATTGCAGAAGTAACACCATCAACTGAAGAAGTTATTCAGCCAGAAGAGGTAATAAAAGATCAATTGGAATCACCACAAGAACTTCCATCTGAATCTCAAACTGAGCTTATTGAAGAAATTCAAGAAGTGAAACAAGTCTCAGAAGTTACTGAAGACATAAGTGAATCCATTGATGTAACTGATGTAGTTACAGATGTTGTGCAGGCAGCTCCTGAACAGCTCGCAGAATACAAGGTAGATATGCTTGAGGAGTCTCAGGAACAACCTGAAGTAACAGATATAGTTGAAGAGGAACAAAAACAAGTTGACTCAGCTGCGGTTGCAGCCGACATTTCTGAAGTTATTCCCAAAGAGCCTGAATACAAATCTGAAGAGATAACAGAAATTGAGCAGCAAGCAGAGATCTCTGCTGTAACAGAAGATGTTGAAGAAAAGGTTGCTTCTACTGAGATTATCACAGAGATTGTTGAACCTTTACCACAACAACCTACTGAATTCCAAACTTCTGCAATTGAAGAACAAGTCATTGAACCTGAAGTTGGAGATTTAACAGAAATATCAACACAACAAGTAGAAGAACAAGCAACACCTGAAATTGACTCGTATGCCACAGAATTAACTCAAGGCATCATATCAGAAGCCGAGTCAGCAGTAGTTACAAAAGAAATCCATATTACTCCACAAGAGAAAGTTGAAATAGAAATTAAACCTGAAGTTACTGAAGAATCTACACTGGAAGTAGATATAACTCAAAGAGAGACAGTACACCTTGAAATTAAACCTGAAGTCAGAGAAGAATCAACTTTGGAAATTCAGGTATCTGAGAAACCCGAAGTTAAGGAAGAAATAACTTTGGAGATACAGATTCCAGAGAAACATGAAGTTGAAATAAAACCAGAAGTTAAGGAAGAAACCACTTTGGAAATTCAGTTATCTGAAAGGAAAGAAATTGAAATTCAACCAGAAATCAGAGAAGAATCAACACTTGACATTCAGTTACCAGAAAAACAAACAATTGAATTTGAAGTGAAACCAGAAGTAAAAGAAACATCTACCATTGAAATTCAGTTTGATAAAAAAGAAAAGACTGAATTGGAAATTAAACCAGTTGTTGCAGAGAAAACTGAGTTGGATGTTGATGTGACACACAGAGAAACCATTGAGATGGAAATAACACGGGAAATCAAAGAAGAAGCAACTCTCGAAATTGAGATCAAGCCTGAAGTCCCACATGAAAAAACTACTCTGGAAGTGGAGGTCACTCAACCTGAGGCACCACGATTCACTGTGACATTGCAAGATATCACAGTAATGGAGAGCACACTGCTGAGGTTAGAATGCGTTGCAATTGGCCGCCCTGCTCCAATGATGACCTGGTATTTAGATGAGACTGAACTTCTACCAAGTGAAGATGTCAAGATTACAACAGATAATGGACACACTGTGTTAGTTATTGAAGAGGTTTTGCCTGATGATGAGGGAGAATATAGAGTGGAAGCTGTCAATGAAGCTGGACGTTGTTCATCTGTGGCGTACATCACAATTCTTCGTAAGTATTTTTTGGTTATCACTGGCAAGCCTGGAAATAAACAATCTGTCATTTGCAGAATCAGGTCCCCAGAGGGTAAATTTGCTGATGCAATCCCATACAGTGAGTCAATTTATCCTCTGTGTACCTCCTTCTGTTTAGGTCTGAGACCTTGATTCACATTGAGCTTCACAGAGGGTGAGTTTAGTGATGCTACTCTGCTGAAATATATTCAATTCTGGGGACCTCATTCTGCAGATGACAGTTTACTTGTTTTCAGGCCTGATCACTTGTCTCTTCTCATCTGAGCTAAAATATGTATTAAGCCTTTACTTAACATGAAAAGCAGACGACACTTGCAAAAAGAATTCTTGAATAACTAATTTTTTTCTTTTTTTGTCTCAAAAACATATGTTATGACCCCCTCCAATAAGCAATAAGCAGTCTGACATTTGCAGAATGAGATCCCCAGAGGGTGAATTTGATGATGCTATTCCATACAGTGGGCCAATTTATACTCTGGGTACCTCTTTGTTTAGTTTTGAGACCCTGATTCAGATTGAGGTTCACAGAGGGTAAATTTAGTGATGCTATCGTGCTGTGCAGGGTAGCATCACTAAATTCACCCTTTGGGGACCTCATTTTGCAGATGACAGTCTGCTTACTTTCTGGCTTGACCCCCTCATTGGAACGATCTTGATGGGCTCATTCCAATGAGGGGTCATAACCTATGTTTTTGAGACAAAAAATGAAAAAATAATGAAAATTAAATGTCGATTTGTTAGAATAGTGATGACCAGTTTTGGCCATTTCGTTGGGTAAAGAGTTAAATTACAACTTTACTTGAAATAGTCCACATGTGATTTCCCTCAAAACAAAGTAGTCATTTACAAATGAAGAATTACACAATCCTGGTGCCAGTAATATTGTCATGAACTCATTTTAAATTCACACTGGTGTGTGTTCTTTGTAATCATTCAACCTCAGTTGTGACCTTGACATCTTAGCTGTTGGCATTGCTGGAGTTTGTACCCCCATTCCAGTAAATCTAATAAATTGTTGTATTTGGATACTTCTTTTAGAATTAACTTGTAGACATCTTAGGTCAACCTCCTCTTCAATTATATGCATCTGATTTCTCAAATGAACCAAAAATGAAATCTCCACATGCCCAATATCCAATTGCATAACATTCCACAGTTGGTCCCTACCAAGACTGAAATTAAGCAGACTGTCATCTGCAAAATGAGGTCCCCAGAGGGTGAATTTGGTGATGCTACCTTGCACAGCAGGGTAGCATCACTAAATTTACCCGCTGTTAACCTCAGTCTGAATCAAGGTCTCAAGCCAAAACAGAAAGATGTACCTAGAGGATAAATTGGCCCACTGTATGGGGTAGCACCACCAAATTCACCCTCTGGGGACCTCATTTTGCAGATGACAGGTTGATTATATTCAGGCTTGGTCCCTACTGGCCTAACTCAGTAATCAACATTCAGTATCACATAAAAGTGTGTACTTGGGCCTTCACTGCCCACAATACAATCTTCAAATGCATGGAAATTAAATTCTTAGAAACCAATTTAAAAAAACATTCCTCCAATGGGCAAACCATTAATGCCCATTTTGATTCTCCACTCATTCTGACTCTGTGATTACTATTCGGCATCACATATAAATCTGTGTTTGTGTGATCATTGGGTGGACGCTGGTACTTTTGTCCTCATTTGCCCGATAATTCATTTCAAGCAGAATATTGATTTAAAATTTCTCAAAATGGGTCAAACCATGGTTGTCCCTTTATGACGCTGCCATTTGACTGGAGTTGTGATACTAGCTCAGAAACTGAGCCATGATAAATTATGAAATTTGCATGACTTGGAGTTGAGATTTGTGTGATCACTGAGTGGTCACTGGACTTTTATCCTCAGATGCAAGATAATGTTCTTCAGAGAGCATTTTGTTTGCAAATTTCTCAAAATGGCCAGACTATAGTTGCTCAGTGAGATTTCTTGCCTGTAAATTTAGTGGTGCCCTGTTAATTGAATAACAGTGAAAATTATTCAATTAAGAGTAGTCAATTAAGAGGGATTTGTCACTTTGCGGCATTCTAGAGAAAAACTGAGCATTTATTCTATTATATCATGTTTGACAGAGCTCAAGAAATTCTGTGTGTAATCAAGTCCTCCGAGTGGATAAGTGCGCTGGTCTCTCATGCCAGAGGTCCCGGCCGAGTGGATAAGTGCGTTGGTCTCACATTCCAGAAATCCCGGGATCGATCCCCAGTCGGGGAAAGTTCTCGAGGTGTCCAAACACTTTCTGCCAGCATCAGTTGTGGGGTTGATGCTGTCACAGCGTACCGTCCTATCGGGTGGGGACGTAAAATGGCTGTCCTCTGCTGCGAGAGAGACACACTCAGTGCAGGCTAAAGATCCCTTCGTAGTATTCGAGAAGAGCTAGGCCACGAAGTTGCCGCTATGAAGGTCATCCCACACACCTACGCCATTGGGCCAAGGAGAGGCGTTAATATAAGTTGCATAACTTGTTCGCCAATCCTTGTAAAACAAATAAGATTAAAATAAAGTCCTCCTGCAGTTTTGAACATAAAGATTTGAAGCTTGTCCACATATTGAATATGTGTAGTATGTATATAGGTGGCAGAAAAAAAAAAAAAATTTCACAGATTTATTTCCCTTCATTGACTTAAAATGTTCTGAAATTATGGGTACCTTTTTGGTGAAATCAAATCTTTCATGAGTTTTGATTGTAAAGATTTGAAACTTTTGGACATTAATACCTGCATGTTGATGATGTGCAACATGTATGTAGATGATAGGATACTTCATTTCTAATAGGGTTAATATTTTACCTCCTGATGGAGCCTTTTTTTAACTTTGTTCAATATGAGGAATAATCTTTGAAAATCTTCTCCAGAACCACTGATCAAATTCTTTTGTTAAATACAGGGATTGGATTCAAGTTTGTTCAAATCAAATCCCTCTGTTAATATTTGGACTTTTTATAAAAGCCTGAATTTTAACTTAGTGCAATACAGGGAATAATTTAAAAAACAATTCTTCTTCAGATCTATCAGGCAGAATCTTTTGATACAGTAGAATCCTCTTAATTGAATATTCATTTTGCCAGCGAAAATTATTTATTCAATTAACAGGAGTATACAATTAACAGGGGTTTGGTCAGTTTCCTGTGTTCTGGTGGTAAACTGAGCATTTTTTCTATTATATCTTGTTTGACAGAGCTCATAGAGCTCTGTCAAACAAAATATAATAGAATAAATGCCTGTATTGGATGTAGTGAAGCCAAAAAGGTTGATAAATAAGGGGAATTTGGTGGGTGTCACAGCAATTTTTTCTACATATAAAAATTTATATACAATTAACAGGAGTTTACTCTACAACCCATATGCAATTAACAGATCAAATTTATACTGAAGGTATGGTAAATGGTTTTGTGTTTGAAAATTATATTCACTTAACAGGGATATACAATTAAGAGATATCCAATTAAGTGGGCTCCTCTGTATTTGGTATACAATATCCTTTAGGGCGTCAGATTCAATTTTTGTTCTTTTTTCAAATCAAGTCCCTAGGTTAACCCTTTACCCAACGAATTGCCTGCATCCGCCTGCATAATATGCAAATGCAGCAGCTGAAAAAATATTATTTTTCAAAAAATTTCAACAAAACCATATCATGTGACCTCTCTTTGGAACGAGCTTGTTGAGCATTGAGCTCGTTCCAAAGAGGGGTCACATGATATGGTTTTGTTGAATTTTTTTTTTTTATTTAAAAAATGATATTTAAAATAATAAATTTTGAAATCGTCTGCGACCCAAATTTTAACCCTTTACCTAACATTAAAAGCAGACGACACTTGCATACAAATTATTAAATTACTAATTTTTGTTAATTTTTAGCTCAACTAAATCTACATCTGTCCACAACACCATACAGGCTAGAGCTCTCACCCGATCAGTTCCAAATTTCATACGTGGCTTTGGAGCAATGTCTAGATGGGAGCTGTCAAAGTTTTTCCGAATTTTGTTGAAAAACATGGCTGCCAGTGGCTATCTTAGATTTGGCATATAAATTGTCAACAATTCTATTGGCACACTCTACAAGCTGCATCCCTCACCTGATCTTTTTCAAAATTCATATGTAGCTCTGATGTGATGTCCAGAAGGGAGCTGTTGAATTTTTTGTTGAAAAAAATGGTCGCCAGCAGCCATCTTGTATTTGGCATATAAATTGTCAGCAATTCCATTGATACACCCTACAAGCCAAGTTCTCACCTGATCCTTTTAAAATGTCATATATAGCTTTGGTGTGATGTCTAGATGTGAGCTATAAAATTTTCGCAAATTTGTTGAAAAACATGGCCGCCAGCAGCCATCTTGGATTTGGCGCATAAATTGTACAATTCCATTAACACATCGTACAAGCCACATTTCTCACCCAATCTTTTTCAGATTTAATATGTAGCTTTGGTGTCATATCTAGATCGGAGTTATTGAACTTTTCTGAATTGCATTGAAAAACGTGGCTGCCAGCAGCCATCTTGACTTTGGCATATAAATTGTCAACAATTCCTGCAGGCTACATCACTCCTGATTTTGTTCAAATTTCATATGTAGCTTTGGTATGATGTCTACATGGGAGCTATCAAAGTTTTCTGAATTTTGTTCAAAAACATGGTCGCCATCGGCGATCTTGGATTTAGTATAAAAATTGTCAGCAGTTCCATTAGTACACCCTACAGGTCGCATGCCTCGCCAAATCTTTTTCATATTTCATATGTAGCTTTGGTGTATTTTTATGCCCCCCGACTTAAGTCGGGTGGCATATAGTGATTGAAGTGTGCGTGTGTCTGTCCATGCATCCATCCGTCCGTCCATCCGTCCGACCGTGCATCCATCAGTCTGTCTGTCCATCCGTCCGTCCATCCATCCATCCATCCATCCATCCATCCATCCATCCATCCATCCATCCATCCATCCATCCATCCATCCACACACAAATGATTACTTATGTGGCTACGAGTTAGTAAAACAGGATACTTATGTGGTTAAAGTCTGTTACGTGGCTAGCCACGTAACATAATCTCTTACTGTGGGGCGGGGGAGGGGGGGGGGGGGGTGGTTTGGATAAATGTAGAGTAGGGTTAGGGCATTCTGGGGTGGGGTTCAGGGGTGGGGGTCAGTGAAGGGGTGTTAGGGTTATGTGGCTAGGGATAGGGTTAGTTTAGGGTTAGCTTAGGGTTAGGGGTGGGTAGGGTTAGGGTTAGCTGACCCCCCCAAAATTTTCCCCCCTAAAAACTTGTTTTATTATGTTGGACATGTGTTTTAGGTTAGCCACCTAACATGTCCATAAAATAGCCACATAAGTAGCTATTTGTAAGAACGTCTGTGTGTGTGTGTGTGTGTGTGTGTCTGAGCCAATAACTCGAAAACTGTTAGGGCCACAGTCATCAAACTTCACACAATTATAAAGGACCATGGGAGTATGTATCACGCACCATAGCCGGGTTTGCACCTTCAAGGTCAAGGTCACATTTCAAGGTCACACTAAAAATCAGTCAATATTTGTGTCTCAGCCATAACTCAGAAACGAATCATAGTACAATTGTTAAACTTTTTACAAATGTTAAGGACAGTCAGAAGATGTGTCGCGTATAATAGTTTCCACCGTATCTGCAAGGTGAAGATCACATTTGTCCTTCATGTCTTCAGGGTCATAAATTGTGTCTCAAGCATAACTCCAAAACTATTAGGGCTACAATCATCTAACTTTGCTCAATTATAAAGGACAATGGGTAGATGTGTCACACACCACAGCCAGGTCTGTAAGGTCAAGGTCACATTTCAAGGTCACACTGAAAATCAATATTCGTGTCTCAGCCATAACTCAGAAACGAACCAGAGTACAAATAATAAACTTTTTACAATTTATTTTGTTTGTTTGATGGAAGTCAAGGTCACAGATCAAGGTCATTGCCATGTAGGGGGGGGGGGGGGCATACTCACTTTCGAGTGAATGTCTTATTTCTGTAGAAACTTGATTAAATGTCTTGCCATTACTGGAGCTTTCTGTTTACTTCTGTCCCTTCAAGGACAAGTTGAGCTGCAGTGTCATTGACACTTTCATTTGCATCAAAAACCTAGGGGTCATAAGCTATGTTTTTGAGGCAAAAAATGAAAAAAATAATGAAAATTGGATGAACATTTTTGTGAATAGCGCTAACCGTTTTGGTCATTACATTAGTATTTAGCATCCTGGGGGTGGAGTGGGAGGTCAAATTCAAGTTTGTGAAAGTCCCAAGGTTGATATTTCATCACAAAATGTTGTTCAACTGGTTGAGTGCTAGAAGCCACTATCAGGGCTCTACTGGAAAGTGCTGAAAATGACTTTAGTGGCTCTACACTGTGCATTAGCTTGTCGTTTTTGCAGCAGTGGACAAAGAAATGTTCATATAAAATTGTTTTGTTGCAATTCATTGGAGAGTGCCAACAGGCACTCTCCAATGATAGTAACAAAACAATTACTGATGAACAAAATTTTGTTAAACTAAGCCTCCTCTAGTTGGCAGCATTTTATCTTTGAAAAAAATACATGTGTTACAAATCACCTTTGAAAAATAATTTAGCACTCCACCAGTTAAATCTTAAGGAAATTTAGGAAAAAATCCAGCAAATTAAATATTGAACCTAATATTGAACCAATTTCACAGGATTTGTCAACAACAGTTTATGAATGAATCCCATATCTTAATTTATTGTTAATTTCTTTTCAGCATCCTCCTTGCCATCATCAGAGATAGAAAGCCAACCGGAATCTGAAGTTGAAATTGAGGTATCTCAAGAAGTTATTGAAGAAACACTTCTGAAAGAAGTAGAATCACTGGAGTTTGTTGAAACCCATGAAGTTGCTGAAGAAACTTTAATAACTGAAGAACCTCTGAAAGTTGAAGAATCTGTCGCTGAAACTAAGGTTGATGAAGAAATCCTTACGGATACTGTAACTAAAACTGAAGATGTTGCTGAACATGAAACATCTGCTCCTGAAGAGACTGTCATAGAAATTTCAAGAGAAACTGTAACTGTTGTTGAGAAATTCCCTGTTTCTACTGTTCAGGAAATAGAAGTCATTGATGAGGACAAAGTCACAGAAGAAATAATAATTGAAGAGGAGAGACCAGTAACTGAAGTGATTGAGGAACACCGACAGACTCTTACTGTAAAACACAAAGATCTTTCCGAAGTGGAGACAGCAGAAGAAATTACACTAGAGGAATTGCCTAAGGAGGTTACTGAACTTGAAGTCGAAAAAACTTCTTCAGAAATAACTATTGAAACTACTGAAGTGATTACTACTCAAGAAGAGGGTCCAAGTGAAGTAGAAACCATCGAAGAAACTAAACCCGAAGAGTCCATATTAGATGTGATGGCACATGAAATTGACATAGCTGTACCTGAAGTTATTGAAGAAATTAGAGAGACAATTACAGTCAAACCCAAGGAAGAAACTGTAGTTCAGGTGATTGAAGATTTTAAAGAAGAACTTGTACCCTCTGATGTTCTAGAAGTGGAAACCACTCAGCCAGTTATTGAACAAGTTGAGGAGTCAAGAGAAACAATTACCATACAAAGAGATGTCTCTGAATCAAGACCAATTGAGGAGCTTATTACAGAAGAAACCCCAACTGAGGTATCAGAAATTCAGATAGATGTTTCTAAGGAAGAATTCACTGAAATTACTCAAGAGATTGCTTTTAAATCTGAATTGGAAATTGGAGTTGTCCCACTTGAGGATACAATAGTTACAGAATCAATTGAAATTGTTGGAGAAACAGCAATTGACAAACCTACTCAGGAGATAATCGAGGAAGTAAAAGAGACTTTAATAGTTGAAAAAGAAAAACCATCAGAAACTACTATTGATGAAGAATCATTGATAGAAGAAATTGTTCCTGAAATTTCAAAAGTAATTTCAGAAGTACCTACTGAGCAAATGACTGATGTTTATGAAGAAACAATTGTTGTAGGCATAGAGAAACCTTCAACTGTTTTGGAAGGTGAACAGATAATTGAAGTAGAAATTCCATCTGAATTAACAGAGAAAGAAGCTGAGATTCCAAGTGAAGAAACAGTCGAAGTTTATAAAGAAATCATTACTGTTGATAAAGAAAAACCATCAACTGTTGAGGCCAGAGAAGAGGTTATTGAAGTAGAAGGTCCATCAGAAATTACTGAGAGAGAAACTGAAGTTCCAACAGAAGAAACAATTGAAATTTGCAAAGAAACCATTACAGTTGAAACTGAAAAACCATCAACTGTTGAGGCCAGAGAAGAAGTTATTGAAGTAGAAGGTCCATCAGAAATTACTGAAAAAGAAGCCGAAGTTCCTACAGAAGAAACAATTGAAGTATACAAAGAAACCATTACAGTTGAAACTGAAAAACCATCAACTGTTGAGGCCAGAGAAGAAGTTATTGAAGTAGAAGGTCCATCAGAAATTACTGAAAAAGAAGCTGAAGTTCCAACAGAAGAAACAATTGAAGTATACAAAGAAACAATTACAGTTGAAACTGAAAAGCCTTCCACCGTTGAGAGTAAAGAAGAGGTTATTGAAATTGAAGTACCCACTGAACTTACTGAACGTGATGCTGAAATTCCATCGGAAGAGACAGTTGAAGTTTTCAAGGAAGTAATCAGTTTTGACATAGAGAAACCATCAACTGTTGACTTCGGAGAAGAGACTTTTGATATTGAAGTTTCCTCTGAACTTACAGAGAAGGAAGCTGAAGTTCCTGGAGAAGAGACAGTTGAAGTTTATAAAGAAACGATAACAGTCGATAGAGAAACACCCTCAACAGTTGAAGCTGGAGAAGAGGTAATTGAAACTGAAGTTCCCACTGAGCTTACCGAGAGGGAAGCTGAAGTCCCAACAGAAGAAACAGTTGAAGTTTACAAAGAAACAATCATTGCTGACATTGAAAAACCTTCATTAGTTGAGACTGGAGAAGAGATTATTGAAGTTGAAGCTCCCTCGGAAATTACTGAAAGGGAAGCCGAAATTCCAGCAGAAGAAGTTATTGAAGTAGTTAAAGAACAAATCACAGTAGAAACTGAAAAGCCGTCCACTATTGAGGCTAGAGAAGAAGTCATTGAAGTTGAAGTTCCCTCAGAAATAACTGAAAGGGAAGCTGAAATCCCAGCAGAAGAAGTTATTGAAGTAGTGAAAGAACAAATCACAGTAGAAACTGAAAAGCCGTCCACTATTGAGGCTAGAGAAGAAGTCATTGAAGTTGAAGTTCCCTCAGAAATAACTGAAAGGGAAGCTGAAATCCCAGCAGAAGAAGTTATTGAAGTAGTGAAAGAACAAATCACAGTAGAAACTGAAAAGCCGTCCACTATTGAGGCTAGAGAAGAAGTCATTGAAGTTGAAGTTCCCTCGGAAATTACTGAAAGGGAAGCTGAAATCCCAGCAGAAGAAGTTATTGAAGTAATTAAAGAACAAATCACAGTAGAAACTGAAAAGCCGTCCACTATTGAGGCTAGAGAAGAAGTCATTGAAGTTGAAGTTCCCTCGGAAATTACTGAAAGGGAAGCTGAAATTCCAGCAGAAGAAGTTATTGAAGTAGTGAAAGAACAAATCACAGTAGAAACTGAAAAGCCGTCCACTATTGAGGCTAGAGAAGAAGTCATTGAAGTTGAAGTTCCCTCGGAAATTACTGAAAGGGAAGCTGAAATCCCAGCAGAAGAAGTTATTGAAGTAATTAAAGAACAAATCACAGTAGAAACTGAAAAGCCGTCCACTATTGAGGCTAGAGAAGAAGTCATTGAAGTTGAAGTTCCCTCAGAAATAACTGAAAGGGAAGCTGAAATCCCATCAGAAGATGTTATTGAAGTAATTAAAGAACAAATCACAGTGGAAACAGAAAAAACATCCACAATTGAGGCTAGAGAAGAAGTCATTGAAATTGAGACTCCCTCTGAAATTACCAAGAGGGAAGCTGAAGTCCCAACAGAAGAAACAATTGAAATTTGCAAAGAAACAATCATCGCTGACATTGAAAAGCCATCATTAGTCGAGACTGGAGAAGAGATTATTGAAGTTGAAGCTCCCTCAGAAATTACTGAGAGGGAAGCCGAAATTCCAACAGAAGAAACCATTGAGATTTTCAAAGAAACCATTACAGTTGAAACTGAAAAACCATCAACAGTCGATACTGGAGAAGAGATTATTGAAGCTGAAATTCATTCTGAACTTATTGAGCAACAAGTGGAAGTTCCTGAAGAGAAAGCTGTGGAAGTTTTCAAAGAAGAAATCACGTTTGACATAGAAAAACCTTCTACTGTTGAGGCAGGAGAACAAATTATTGAGATTGAAATATCATCTGAACTTACTGAGAGGGAAGCTGAGATACCAAAAGAAGACACTATTGACGTTCATAAGGAAACAATAACAATTGACATGGAAAAACCATCAGCTGTAGAGGCTGGAGAGGAGGTAGTAGAAATTGAAGCTTCCACTGATATTACTGACAGGGAGGTTGAAGTCCCATCAGAAGAAACTATTGAAATTTTCAAAGAAACCATCACACATGACCTTGAAAAACCATCTACAGTTGAGACTGGTGAAGAGGCTATTGATGTTGAAGTAATCTCTGAACTTACCGAAAAGGAAACTCAAACACCATTAGAAGAAACAATTATAGTTTCTCGAGAAACAATAGCCATTGATGTTGAAAAACCATCGGCAGCTGAGGCTGAAGTAGAGGCTACCAAAGTTGAAATTCTGTCTGAAATCACTGAGAGGGATGCTGAAGCTCCATCAGAAGAAATCATTGAGGTTTATAAACAAACAATTGATGTTGATACAGAAAAACCATCAGAAGTTGTCACAGGAGATGAGGTATTTGAAGCTGAAGTTTTCACAGAACTTGTCGAGAAAGAAGCTGAAATGCCTAAAGAAGAAACTGTTGAAATTCAGACTGAAACAATTGTAGTTGACACAGAGAAACCATCATCAGTTGAGACTGAAGAAGAGGTTGTCTCAGCTGAAGTTCCTTCTGACATCACTGAACACATATCAGAAATAATTACTGAAGAAACTACAGAAATCATGAAAGAAACATTAGCTGTTGAGCCACAGAAGCCAACCTCTGTAGATGCTGATGAAGAGGCAGTTCTGCTTGAAACTCCTTCAGTACTTACTGAGAAAGAAGTTGAAATTCCTTCAGAAGAGACTATTGAAGAAACAAAGGAAACAATTGTAATTGATATAGAAAAGCCTGCGTCTGTTCAAGCTGATGAAGAACTCATTGAAGTCAGTATATCGTCAGATTTGAAAGATAAAGAGGTAATAATTCCTTCAGAGGAAGTTGTTACACAAATCGAGGAAACGGTTCAAATTGATGAAGGAAGACCGTCTGAAGTTGAGATTGAGGAACAAGTCATAGAAGTGGAAGTACCTTCTGAAATAGTTGAGAAAGAAATAGAAATTCTTGTCGAGGAAACAGTGACATCTGTTGATGAAGTACTTGGTGTAGAGAGAGAAAAACCATCAGAAGTGATCGAGAAGCAAGAATTAGAGGAGGCTGAAACTCCCTCAGAGATCATAGAAAAGACGGTAGAAGTTCCCACAGAAAAAATCACTGAAGAAATTTCAGAATTGATGAGTGTAGAAACAGAACAGCCTACTGTTGTCCCAATATCAGAAGTTGTGCATGCACAAGAAACCCATGAAGAAATTGTCGATGAAATTCATAAAGTTGAAGTTGAAATAGAAGTAGAAACAACAGAAATTCCTGCAATACCTGGTAAGTAACTAACATGAATGCAGGCCTGAAAATAAGCAGTCTGACATTTGCAGAATGAGGTCCCCAGAGGGTGAATTTGTTGATGCTATCCCATACAGTGGGCCAATTTATCCTCTGGGTACCTCTTTCTGTTTAATTTTGAGACCCTGACTCAGATTGAGGTTCACAGAGGGTGAATTTAGTGATGCTACCCTGCATAGCAGGGTAGCATCACTAAATTTACCCTCTGGGGACCTCATTTTGCAGATGACAGTCTGCTTATTTTCTGGCTTGCATGAATGTATTATTTTTTATAAATTTATAGATATTTACCTATTATTTTAGTCCAAATGTATGTCTTTATTACTTAAGCACTCCTACATTTTCAGAGATATCGCGCTGAAATTGTTTTGTTTGTTTTTTTTATCATAAGTAACATGGGCAGGGTAAATTTTATTTGTGACATCACTGACGTCATGTCTGAGAAGTGCAGGATATATTTGCTAGTAGATTTAGAAGTGTGTTCCTGCATGATCACTCTGACAATTTGTTTTTTGGGGTTTACCAACACTTTCAACAGTATGGGGTCATATCGTGTCAGGTCAGTTTTATGGATGAAGGAAGCTGGAGAGAACCACTGTATGGTGGCACACAGCTTTCAAACTCTGCAACTTACTAGATTTGAATGATACTTCCATGTAGAGCACTGGATGGATGTCACTGATATTTAAAATAAAGTACAGTGGAACCCTGTTAATTGAATAGCCACTTTGCCAATGAAAATTATTCAATTAACAGGAGTATTCAATTATCAGGGATTGTGTCACTTTCCTGTATTCTAGAGATAAACTTAGCATTTATTCTATTATATTTTGTTTGACAGGGCTCCATGAGCTCTGTCAAACAAGATATAATAGATAAATGCCTGTATTAGATGTACTGAGGCCAAATTGGTCTATAACCAAAGGAAAACTGAAGAGTCAGGGTAATTTCTTGACATGTTACAAGATTTTTTATTCAATTAACAGGAGTTTACTCTATAACATATATTCAATTAACAGGTCAAATTTGTACTGGAGGCATGGTAAATTGTTTTGTGTTGGGAAATTATATTCAATTAACAGGGATATACAATTAAGAGATATCCAATTAAGTGGGCTCCACTGTACTACAAAATCACAAGAAATAAAATCGTAGTATAAACTAATGGATCTCCAGGTTCACCCAGAGGTTCCTTGGCTAAAACTATGCTTTTGCTTTTTCTAACGTCTCACACAGATTTACTTGTGTTGAAATTCCAATTTGCAAGTGTTTTGTTTATGATCACTCTTCAGTTACAGTGGATCCCACTTAATTGGATATTTTTTATTTAATAAATTAAATGTAAATTGCATATAAATTCCTAACTATTTACCATACCTTTGGTTCAAATGTGACTGCCCGTGGGAACCCCGGGAAGTGAAGCATTGCTTGTTTACTGTGAAAACAAGTTCTGTTTTACTGGTAAAATAGGACCCAGTCACCAATGCTTGGGATGGAAGTCGACTAAAATGGGCAACATGGTATAAACGATTGGGTGGATTTGATTTTATCTCCATGTTGTGGTCATGATTTGCCATTGTGCAGAAATATGTGACCTTAAACACCAAAAAATAAATAAATACAAATGTGACTTGTTAATTAAGTGTACATGTTGTTGGTTATAGAATATGCTTCTGCTCATTGAATAAGAAATCTTGTGATCTGTTGACGATTTACTCTCACCTCCACTGAGTTTCTCATGTTTCTGGACCTCTCAGACTCAGTACATCCAGAATAAATATTTAATTTATTTTATCACTGTTGGTTGGTTGGTTGTTTTTTTTTTAATTTACCAACATCTTGTCTGACAGAGGTCTATAAGCTCTGTCAAACAAGATGTAATAGAATGAATGTCAAATTTATTACCAGAATATGTGAAATGATAAAATTCCTGTTATTTTAATACATGTACATCTGTTAATTTAATATGGTTCCACTGTACTGTACTGTTTTGTGGACATTAAAATATTGTTTATGTAAGGTCTATGTAAAAAATAATCGTGTTTCTCAAGCAATTTTCTACAGTTTTATGATGAGAGAGGGAGGCTTTTTATTTATTTATTTTTTTTATGCCCCAACCTCTAATGGAGACCTCCATCTGTTTGTCCATCTGTCTGTCCATCCATCTGTCTGTACAAATGTTTTGGATTGTAATTTCAAAACCATCTGTCAGATTTGGATCTCCTTTGGTATGCTAATAGACCAGCATGAAGGAATGGATATGTACAAGAGACTGGTTCCATACAATAATATTCCCCAGAGTTATGGCCCTTTTCTCTCTTTTTGACTTAGAAAATTTTTCTCAACCTCTGCATTGCATTCACTGTATGTTGGGTTTGAAAAAACACTTATTTGATCAAATCATAATTTTAGGGGTTACTTATGGATGACTAGACAATGCTTCCTTTCAATTTTGGTCCAGCTAGCCAATTCAATATGGCTGCCATGTCATTATGACGCCATCGGGGGCTTATGCCACACTTCGCATTGATCTTGTTTTAGTTAATACACAAAACCGTCCTGAAAATAGTTTAAATTAGAAATTTGACTCCTTACACTGTTATGTGGAAAAAATACTTCTTTTTCCAGCAGTGAAAATTTCTCATAAGGGAGTTCCAAATTTGACAAACTGTATCTTGTTTGACAGAGCTCTGCCAGCTCTGTCAAACAAGATACAGTTGGTCAAATATTCAGTATAAGTGAAGTATCAATGACGAGATTTCCATGTCAAAAAATAAAAGAAGTGATGAGGCTACTTTTAAATGTCGAGGGAGGTGCCTGATGTGCCGGAGAAACAAGTTTTTGTTAATAGCCTTAATTTTATAATGATATCAATATTTGTATAACTTCTCTTGAGACAACAATCTGTGAAAGTAATAATAAAAATATGCAAGTTTGACTGCCAAGTAATTTGGAGTTAACATCAAGAATTTAATAGGAAACTTACTTCAGTTTATTGTAAAAACTTGGGCTTTTAAAAGAAATAATGGCCATAAATTATTCTCAGAAAAATGTAATCATATTAAACTTGTATATGAGAATGAATTCATCTTGACATGTTCAACTTGAGTGGAGTGCAAATAATATTAAGTAATATTTAAGTCTTTTTTTTGTCAGTTGCCGAGAGAAGACAAGAGTCTGTTGTCTGTAATGGGTTCAGAAACTTCTATGCATTTTTCTGTTCTCAGAATATTGTTTTTAGCTGCGACTAGCAGCTCAATAAGTGGCAATGTTGGTCTGTCTGTCAGTCTGTCTGTCGGTCGGTCTGTCGGTCGGTCTGTCGGTCTGTCTGTGACCAACGAGTTTCAAAACTCAATAACTTTTGAAATACTTGATGGAATGACTTTATATTTGGCATGTAAGTGTATCTTATTGATGTCTATCCACTGTTCAATGCATGTGTTGTTCCAAATATTTTTCTTGGAGTTATGGCCCTTGATGAACTTAGAATTTTGTGAGATTGCACCACCCGTCGCAGCTATGGCATCGATGTCGCGATTTTTCTAAGTTAACTGTTTCAGAACCATTCATCTGAATCATGACTTGACTCATTACCTATTACTTAATTTTATGAAAAATTCAGTATTGCATGACATCGAGAAATTAGCATTTAGATACTCATTCCTGTTTAAATGAGTTTATTTGATTACCAAGAGCCTGGATTAACTGCTACATGGCAACCAAGTATTTTGGTACTAGGCCGGAAAATCTACCTGCAGCATGCAGCATTAAGTTACATAATCATCCATAATACATATGTTTTAGTAAGTTATCATTTTTGGGCTGTGATTCAAAGATGAGCAAATCAAGAAGTACCACTGTTAGTTGGTTGGTCATTTGTTTATTGTGGTTTAACCCTTAAACCTTTGAATCCTGGCGGTATCTCCCATATTAGTTCATGACAGCAATTGGAAGAGTCCATATTCATTATTTTGGGGGTTGACCAATTAATATTTTTTACGTGTAGCTTTGGGGGCTGCACGTTGAAATACTAATTGGTCTCCCCCACACATACACTTTGCAGGCACACTACTTACTGAAACTATTACGCACCATATTCCTGGGCTGAAAAAACGTCCTCTCGTGTTCAAGGGGTTAAGGGCCTGCACAAGTGTCCTGAATTTCCACAAGCCCACACCTTCCATACATTCAGTGGGTTAGCAGTGATTTCTAGTCAAGTCTTGGCTGCCTTAACAGGCAGCCAAGACTTGACTAGAAACCACTGCCTACCTAATATGTCTGTTGTCAACAGTACCTCCACATGGTGGCATGTTAAGGGCACCTGTTCTGAGATCGTAAAAGTCTGAAATAGGTTTTTAAGGGTTAACAACAATTTTATTTGTGACATCACTAACGTCATGTCTGAGAAGTGCAGGATATATTCATTAATAGATTTAGAAATGGGTTTCTGTATGATCACTGACGGTTTGTTTGTTTGTTTGTTTATTGGGGTTTAACAACACTTTCAACAGTCAGGATCACATCATGTCAGAGGAATTTTGGTTAGTTTGTGATCAAATTATTGTTTGCAATCACATGTTTAACTCTATACATAATGTAACAGATATATCTTCTCAGTACTGTTTACAGAAGTTGACATTCAGATTTTATTATTTCTAAGATTTTTGCCTCCGAAACATACCCCATGATTTCTTAACACTAGACTCAACCTGAATAGCAGATGGCACTTGTTGAAGAAAATTCTTGATTAACTATAAATATTTATCATATGACTCGTCCGTTTTGTTCACTTTAAAACATTTGATATTTTGTTTTCATATTAATCAGTGATAAATAAAGCCTTCCGTCAATTTCATTGGTCAATTTCAAAACTAGACAATTTGATTGGCTGAACAATATACAACTGGGCCACATTTTCATAATTTGCATAATTAGAGTTGTGTGCTTTCATTGGTCAATTACAAAACTGGACAATTTGATTGGCTAAACAAAATACAACTGGGTCACATTTGCATAATTTCAGTAGGGAGAATTTACGTTATCTGTCCTATTTAGGGTGGGTTATATTGTATTAATCTTTTACCTACAAGAAAAATGCCATTCATTTTTTTTATATTTTCACTTTTTGCTTCCAAAACATAGGTTATGACCCCTCATTAGAACGAGCTCGACGAGCTCGTTCCAATGAGGGGTCATAACCTACGTTTTGGAAGCAAAAAATGAAAATTTTTAGTTATACCAGGATGTTTTTTCCAAGTGCCGTTTTAACTCAAGTTAGGTGATGGGCTAAAAAGTCATACTAAGTGGCTAATTTGTGTGTGTGTGTGTCATATGATAAATAGAATATGAAATGAGTGTTTTTCTCATATAATATTTATGAAACGCATCCAAATTTTCCGTTTGGGCTCGTCAGAGGCTCGACCAAACGGAAAATTCTTAGACTTGTTTCATAAATATTATATGAGAAAAACACTCATTCCATGTCCTCTATTTATGTTCTACCTATAAAATATAGGTTATGACTCTTCATTGGAACAAACTCAATGAGCTCATTCCAGTCATAACTTATGTTTTTGAGACAAATATTAAAAAAATGGTGAATTTTGTAAATGATGCTGCTGGTTTTACAATTATATTGGGTAAAGGATTAACCCTTCTGGGCCTGGCGATTTTATACATATTTTCGCTATACGTTGAAAGTCTACCTCCTGTGGCTTTGCAGTTGTTTCAAGTCAAGTCTCGGCTGCCAACAGAGGCAGCCAAGACTTGCCTGGAAACAACTTACAAGGTACTTAAAAAACAAATTTTGAGTTTACCCAAACAATACCTATTGGAGCACCTGTTCCTTTGCATTAACCCTTTACCTAATGAATCGCCCACATCTGCCCACGTAATATGCAAATTGAGCAGTTGAAAAAATAAAATTTTTCAAAATATTTCAACAAAACCATTTCATGTGACCCCTCATTGGAACGAGCTCATTGGGCTCGTTCCAATGAGGGGGTCACATGATATGGTTTTGTTGAAATTTTTTGAAAAATTAAAAAAAAGTGATATTTAAAATAATACATTTTGATATCATCGGCATTGGGTAAAGGGTTAAAACATTATCAAAGTCAGAATTAGGCCCTTAAGGGTTGAAGGAATAAATCAACGCAAGTGTTGTCAACTAGTCGTGTTCAGGTTAAATTTATTTAGTCAAAAAAAATGAAACGGTGCCATTAGTTTCATATTTGGTTGTGACCAAAAGATTATCAGTACAAGAAGTACTATTAAATGTTTGTTTGTCTGGGAACATTCAATGATGCCTGGGTTGCGGGACTTCTAAAATGGGCATTATAATTTTATATTATTGACTAAACTTATACTTGTATGGTTACAATATAGACACAGATGCTGAAAATGGCATTGAACCAATTTATTTATTTATTAATTTATTTGTTAATTAAATAAATAAATAAATTTCTTGAGTGTCATGTGTAAGGTTTTATAAGATAATCTTTACTGGATTATTTTCAGAACACATTTACATAATGTGGTAAATGAATGCATTCCTATTCTTATTTATATAATTGTGAAAATTAAAAATTCTGTTTTGTTTTGCTTTTAAAATTATAACTCTGGCAATATTGTTTATTTACAGTAGAGGAGCAAGTTGAGGAAGCTCCTGAAGCTCCCCGTTTCATTACGACCCTCCACAGAGAAGTTGAGGTATTGGAAGGAAGCAATATCAATGTTGAATGTGTGGTTGTTGGACGTCCTACTCCCACAGTCACCTGGTATCAGGTATGTTTCAAACAGACTTTTCCAGGTTTTGTTTTTTAATTCTTTGCTTTAGCCAGCATTGCACACATGGACTGTTTAGTACCTTCAGATCCTTTACTGAGATCATTGTGGAAATACCAAGCTTCCCATGATAACCTTCAACCATCCACCAAGTATAATTTTCAGAAAAAAGTATGTGTAATAAATCTGAAAGATTTTTACTCTTCTTTTCAAAATATATCATTCAGCTGTTTCCATTAATGATCGATGGACATCTAAAAGGTTATACATTTAGATGCTGGGGCATTGTGCAGCATTAAGCATCATCTCCATTGTCTGTGGAATAAGTCATTGAAACATGCCTAATCAAAAATGAAGAAGGTTGTTTTTTATTCCCCTGTGATGAAAAGTCGGGAGTTGGGGGGGGCATATTGTTTTACTCCTGTTCATCCATCCATCCATCCATTAGGCTGCCTTGCCTTCCTTCCATCCAGGCATCCATATAGGCATCTATATAGGCATCAGTAAAGGCATCTACCTGTCCGTCCATCTGCCTGTAACAACTTTGGACCTTCATATCTCAGTCAGTTGATGTTAGATTTAAATGATCTTTGGAATGCTAATAGACCTCCATGAGGGAAGGATATTCACAAGTTACAGGTTTTGGCCCATTTTTTTCTAGAGTTATGGGCCTTTTTCCACCTTGTTCAACTAACAGGCGTTTACTTTATAATTTATATGCAATTAACTGGTAGAGAGCTAAATTATTTTTGGCCACCAAAATTTGTTCACATGTGTTTGCCTTGTTACTATTTATAGGAGAGTGCCTGTGGGCACTCTCCTATAAATTGTAACAAGGCAAATCTTAACAGACTAAATAATATCACTTCAAAGATAATATGAAACTCAGCCACTGAATTTGAAGCCTTTCAGTTGCAGTACCTGCATTTCAGAATATATCCCAAATATGGGCTTCCAGCACTCTACCAGTTAACAAGTTAGATTTGTACTGCAGGTATGGTAAATGGTTTTGTGTTGAGAAATTATTTTTAGTTAACAGAGTTATTCAACTAAGAGATATCAAATTAAGTGGGCTCCACTCTACCACAAATAACAAAAACAACTTTACACCATGACAGAGTAAACATCTCTCTCAGTTTAGCAAGTTTGTTTAGCAAGTTTAAGTTGTATTCGTTAATACTTCTTTTCACTGTGATTCGATGGTTGTACCTACAGTCAAAAATACTGCTAAATAAATGTGGTATGATGTATTGTGTTGGCAAGATGAAAAATATGTCTACGTTCTTGCTATTTCCTTATAATTTTAGAAGAAGCATGTAATAAAATGAGTTTTTTCTCTCCGTGGAAATCTCAGGAAGTGGATGAATATTAAGATAGACAATTTCCGCTTTACTAATATAATTGGACCCGATAACCAGTGCATTTGTTGCGAATCCTCCACACTGGGAAGCATAATTATCAATTATTAGCTGAACTTGATTTTTTACTTTGGTTACATTCATGATTATGGCCCTAGATGCTAAAAGAAACCCGAAACCCCATTAAATAAACAGTAGGTAGGCCCAATAAATGGTAGTTACAGAGTAGGTGATGTATAAATTTATATGAATTTAGTTAATATATACCAGAGAGCATCAGCCAAGTCTGGTCTCTTGACATGCTCATAAACACACGAAACATCGTCAACAAATGATATAAGCAGTTTACACAGACTAGAACTCTCAGCTGGTAGAGTGATAAATTATTTTTGGCCATCGAATCTTGTTCACATGTCTTTGTCTTGTTACCATGTATGGGAGAGTGCCTATGGGCACTTTCCCATAAATGGTAACTAGGCAAAGCCTTATAAGCCAAATAACATCACTTTAGAGATAATACAAAGCATGTTCACTGAAAAAGAGCCTTCAGGTTGTGGTACCTGCACTTCAGAACCAAGACCAAATATGGGCTTTCAACACTCTACCAGTTAAGCAATGTCAACATTCCAAAAATGTCTATGACTTGACTTCATACTTGATCTATTCCCCCCCCCCCCCCCCCCCCCCCCCCACCTTGTAGAAGTCCTGGTAAGTGAAGCTGTGCTTGTTACTGTGGAAAACAAATTCGGCTTTACTGTTAAAGTAGGACCCGATTCCCCCGATTATCTTCCCCCAAGGGTGGGGGATAAACTAGGTTATCTTCCTTGGGTGTATGTCTTCGAAAGTGGGTAGCACAGCTATAAATTACCTGCACCAAATTAAAATGACCTCTTCAACTACTTGGGGCAGGACATTTTAACCTGCACTAGAAAAAAAATTATTTCGAGCCTTGGTTATTTATCTGTAAAAATCTGTATTATATCTTCAATTTCAGAACAACAAACTCTTGACCATTGGAGATAGGTTTATAACTGAGTACCAAGATGGAAAATGTATGCTTACCATCAAAGAAATTACCATTGAAGATGAAGCAGAATTTGTTTGTGAAGCTAAAAATATTGCTGGTGTAGCAACTACGAAAATTGACATATTTGTAGAAAGTAAGCAACACATCAACAAATTACCTCATGAGAAATTATCTCGCATGATCTTTAGAATCCCATTGAAAACAAAATTCATCAAAATGATAAAAAATCATTGTGGTAATGCAATAAACTCATGGCATGATACATCTGCCTCTTGTATCTGTAACTCAAAAGCAATGCCTGAAGCTGCATAAAATTACCTAAAATTCTCTCAGTGCCAGAGATAGTTTTGTACGTTTAGATCAAATTAAATCTTTTATAAATCAATGGGAGTTATCAAATTACACTTTGGAGAGCCGGATTGTGTGGCTTAGCACTGGTAGCTGAGCACAAATTTGCCGTTTTAAATATGTTGAAAAGTAAAACATAAGATGAAATGATAGAAAGTAGTGCTCAAACGACTAGTGAATTCCAAAGTCGACTGGTCAATACCCAAAAGTCAAATCGACTTCGACTAGTCATTGGTGATAACCTGTCTCCTTACAACAGTGTTGGTGTTCCGGTAGAGTACTGAAGGTCCAAATTTGGGTTCACTTGGGCATTCATATACAGCAACTTACTGGAACATTATTCTGTTAATGTGCTTCTAATTATGCTAAGAGTGAAATTATATAGTCTTATTTAATTTGCCTTGTTGCGATTTATGGGAGAGTGCCTATAGGCACTCTCCCATAAATTGCAACAAGGCAAATTAATAACATATCCTGATAGCCCCAAATAATTCAGCACTCTGCTAGTACCAGTTAAAACAAACTACTGTCACTACTATTAGATGGCAATAGATGTATACATTGATTGCCCAATATTGCTGTTCAAACTGTCTGACAGTGGCACAGAAGGGATACTATTTACCTAAAAGCTTGAACTCCTCCGACTAGTCGACTGCACAATTGAGAGTCGACTACTGGTTTGCCCAGAGTCGACATCGACTAGTCGACTAATCGTTTGAGTACTAATAGAAAGGCTCTCATATATTTAGTCATGCATTTTATTTACATTTTACTGAAATTAAACATTGAATGTAAATATTATAATTGATGTTTATGCACACTACTTTCACCAAATAAGGTAGCATTGACACTAGTGACTATGAAATACCACTTTGGCACTGAGAGACATAATGAAGCTTGCACTGTGTACATATTCTTTTAAACTCATTTGCTACCATTTTCATGGCATAGCATGTTCAGCTTCTTGTTACTCAAAAAGTTATGTTCCGAATTAGCTGCCAGTAAACCTGCTTGTTGGAACAGTTTTTAAAAGATTTAAACTCCATATTATTTTATAAGAAGTTTATTTTAATATAAAAAAAAATGTCCTTTTCTTTTTTCTTTTTGTTCAAATATTTTTGCAGTTGTGCTTGTTTCAAAATATCGAGCAGCTGTAGATTTTTTCTTTTATTAACACTTTTTTTCTTCTAGTTTGTTGTTGACAAGTGGCAAAATATTAAAAAATAGCTACTAATGGCATACTTATTTTGTTTTAATATTGATGGCAAAACCCTTTAAAACCAACAACAGAAAATGTATAATAATTTTAAATTTCTTGAAATTCATCCATAATAAGGCAGCACTCTTTCTCAGGAATTAAAAATAAACATCCTATCAGAACTTTAAATTCACCTATTTCTGTGGGCATTAATTACATAACCATTTTTTGTTAAATCTTAAGGCAGCATATTTTTCTCAGACTTTCTTGTTCAGTTTGGTTGTGTTCTTATTTATTCTTGAACATTGGTGGATTATTTATGGCGATTGTCTTATGTTTTCTCCATTTATTTGCTTTCTTTTATAATTTTTTGTTTTTTGATTCTTTTTTTTATTTTTATTAATGTTTATTTAAAAAAACAGTGCTTGAAACCTTCTATGGAACCCACTCTGTGAGGAAGAGGAGCTCGATTTTGTTCTGACATTAAAAGCAGTTGGTAATAGAATAATTTCCTGGAAGTAAATATTTGATTGTCTTTCTGTTGATACTGTCACTAGCTCAAAGTTTGTTATTAGTCTCCAAGTAAAAACCCAAATAAATTCAAGTATTGATCTTGGTACACCTTACTTTTAAAGCCCTCATTGTTGAACATCTATCACCTTATCAGTTGTCTGCTTATAGAAAGTCCAAGGCTTTGTTCACAGAACACAAATTTTTTCACAGAGATTTCCTGTGCTAACTTTGCAGAAATGATATATCGAGACAGCCATTGATTTGTCATATTACGATGGCTACATGCTGTAAAATAACACTCTGGAGTAATAATTAGTTTCTTCATTTTTTAGGCCGAGCAAGCAAAAGTTTATTTGTTGTTACATTCATCGGGTGTAGTATTTCTGTAATCAGATTGTAGTACAATGGAATAATTTTGTCTTGTGTCACCTAAAATGCCTACTGGTAATGATGAATGGTCGGAATTTGAATAACATCACAGTGTATTCTTACTTAGTGAGACCACTTGGTAGTGGTTATGAGAAATGGATTGGTGACCAGTTATTGAAAGCGAAATCTATGACATTTTATAATTTTTATCTCCAAGTTTGTGTTTCGACTTTACATTGGTTCATCTTTTCCAATATTTTTACATGGGCTTTACTCTAATTTGACTCAGGAATTGATCAACATATAAAATAGTTATAAAGATGTCCCTAATTTTTACTGCATAATGGGGGCTTAGTAGGTAGAGGTGCAGGCTGCAAGCCGAGAGGTCCTCGGTTTGAATCCCACCTGTGGCAACCGCGTTGTGTCCTTGGGCAAGACACTTCATCTCCATTGCCCACGTGGGGGCACGGTGGCGTTGTGTACTAAGGCGTACTGCACGTTGATGGTGCACTTGTCTTCAACCAATGCTAACCCTGCTTGTGTGCAGTTAGTATGTTGTGGAGCTGACAGTTGCTCGCCGTTGCTCGGTGGTTCTCTCCGGGTACTTCGGCTTCCTCCACCCGTAAAACTGTCACAGTCATGGTTAGCCATTGTGCATAAATATATGACCTTAAACACCAATAAATAAATAAATATTACTGCATAATGTTAGTTACTTATCTTTTTTGTTTAAAGAGGGAGAAATTTTTATCCCCCTACATTTCATTTCAATGTGAAGACCATTAACTGATAAAGTGCTAAATTATTTTTGGTCGTCAAAATTTCTTCATGTGTTTTTGTCCTGTTACAATTTATGGAAGAGTGCCTTTTGGCACTCTTCCATAAATTGTAACAACGCAAATCCATACACACCTAACAATTTCTCTTCAAACAATGAAAATATATCCAGAGAATGTGAAGCATTTAACCTGTGGAACCTGCCCTTCAGTGTAACATAACAATATGGGCTTCCAGCACTCTACCAGTTAAATGTTACTCTTGTACTGTTAAAAAAATACACAGTAATTAAAATATGTGGGTAATTGGTACGAGACAGGCATTATTTTTGAGTAACTCATACAAGAAATCTTGCACGTATTTTAGATTAAAAATTATGATTTTAAATGAAAATGTTCCCTTGCTCTTTCTTATTTTGGATTTATTTAGTTACCGAATAAGTGATATGATGTAGTATTCTGAAGAACATAGCATTTTATTTTGTACTTGAGATAAATTAGGTTCATAACTTTCAAAAGACTATCTTATCAGCTTGTTGTTAGATTTACCATTGTTCATTTTATTTAGTTTTGTTGAAAACGAAATCAGCTTTGGACTTTTTCAGTAACCTAAGACATATTGTAGTGCTGTGGCTATATTTTACTACAAAATTCTCCAGGTATTTTTCTTTCAATATTACTCATTTAGCCCAATTATGTATAATCTAATAATATATATACTTTTGTTTTCCAATTGCTGTGTATAAAAAGTCTAGATTCCTTGGAAAGAAGAGCAGTGCTTGTTTACTGTGGCCAACAAGTTCAGTTCAGTTGGTAAAATAGGATTCAGTAACCAATGCCTGATGTTGAAGTCAAGTGGGCAGTATAGGTATATAAATAGCTGGCTCAACTGAACTTTACACTTGTATAGTGGTCATAATTGGCGCCAAAAATCCCCTTATAAATAAATAAATAAATAAATAAATAAATAAATAAATAAATAAATAAATTAGCCTTCCCCACTCTCTTCCCAAAGTAATTAAATAAATAAATAAATTTGCCTTCCCCACTCTCTTCCCAAAATAAATAAATAAATAAGCCTTCCCCACTCTCTTCCCAAAATAGATAAATAAATATATGAGCCTTCCCCACTCTCTTCCCAAAATAAATAAATAATAAGTAAATAAATTAGCCTTTCCCACTCTCTTCCCAAAATAAATAAATAAATAAATATATAAGCCTTCCCCACTCTCTTCCCAAAATAAATAAATAATAAATAAATAATTAGCCTTTCCCACTCTCTTCCCAAAATAAATAAATAAATAAATAAATAAATAAATAAATAAATAAGCCTTCCCAACTCTCTTCCCAAAATAAATAAATAAATAAATATATAAGCCTTCCCAACTCTTTTCCCAGTGTGTTTGGAAAGTTTACATCTGACAGTTTAACTCTTCACCTAACCTTAAAAAAAAGCTTATAACCCCTTATTGGAATGAGCTCATTCTAATAAGGTGTCATAAGCTATGTTTTTGGGACAAAATTTATCCAACTAATAAAATTTTTGAATTGCAGTTTATGTGAATAGTGTTGGTGAGATGTGGTCATAATATTCTGGAAAGAGTTTTCCTCTTATCCAATAAATTGCTTCAATCTACATGGTGGTATACACAAAAATCAAATTTACAACCTTTTTTTTATTGCTTCTTCCTCACAGCACCTATGTACTCCTCACTGTAACAAGGGCATTCCATTAACTGGTAGAGTGCTAAATTTTTTCTCAGCCCCAAGATTTGTTCCCACATTTTTGTCCTGTTACAGTTCATGGGAGAGTGCCTGTAGGCGTGCCTGTGTATGTGCCTGTAGGCACTCTCCCATGAATTGTGACAATGCAAATTGATAGAGATGAAGTAATTTTACGTATAAGATAATATGCAGGACATCCACCGAATATGAAGCCTTTAACTTTAGGTATCTGCTGTTCAGAATAAATCCCAAATATGGGCTTCTAGCACTCCACCAGTTAAAGCTATGTTTGGAAGAAGAATAATGAAATTTGTAATTCATTTCGGAAAGTGTTGTTGTGTGCTCTTTCAAAAGACACATTATGTATTGGATTAAAGTAAAGGCTCATTACTGAAATTTCACTTGTGGTCTTTAATTTAAGTTTGTGAAGCAGCAGAAGTTGTTTTCACTTGTATTTCATTCAATTGAACCTCAAGATAGCATTACTTGTATAATGGTTGGTTGTAAATTCTAGACTACTGAGAGATGGAATTCAAAAAAGTAGTAAAAAACTTTGGTTTTATCATATATGACAACAATGCTGATAATATATTTTTTTTGATTGATATTACTGTAATGATGCATCATTTCTGTGGCATGTTGTATGTTATTGACTTCTCAAACAAGTCAAACTAGGTCTTGAGATGATACTAAAAGGGCTTTGTTACTGTTGTATGGTAAGATATTCTTTTTTCTTATATGAGCTCAGATCTTCTCTTGTCATCAGTTACTTCGACAGTTTATAAAAAAATATTGGCAGTTCCCTTTTTGTTTAACTCTGAACTCCTGAATTCCCTATTTATATTTCTTGAATAAGGCCTAAAAAAATGAAAAATCTGTTTCTCAGGCCCTCCCACATGGTCCTTTTGGCTGCTGCATGCTCTCTTTTTATAACCAATTTAAACTTAAAAAAATTAAAATTAAATGGTTTATGTCTGATATTTTACCCAAGTTACAAAAATTTATGAATTTGTCCCTTGAGTGCAAGAAGGCTTTGCAATGCTTTAGCATTGCAAAGCCGTCTTGCACTCAAGGGATGAAATACACCACCACCCATGCTATTCTGTAGGTTATGAGGCCTAAAACTTGAACCAAGAACATGAACTTTTGATGGCAAAGAAATTACTGAAATAAAAAATAAAATAAAAACTGCTCGCCCGCATGCAATTTCACAAATAATGTCCTGAGAAACAGAAGATCTACTTTGTGTGGCCTAAGCCTATATTTTTAAGTAAAATAAAATATTACTGAAGTCTTTAGAAAAAGCATTTTTTAAATCTCTTACTGGAACAAATAACAAAGTACAGATATATTAAGCTCATTCCAACATGATGCTACAAGAGGGTAATGCTCTGTAACTAAATTAAATTGGGCTTTCCTGATTCCCAAGTTGCCAATTAAAGAGATGGGAATTTATAATTTATGATGTTCAAACACCCATTGAAGTGGCCAGAATTTTTAAAAAGTGTACATCATTTTGCACCTACAAGTAAATGCATAATAGATAAGATGTATTAAGTAAAACAAGGCTCAAAAGTTTGAATAATTTTTTTTTCAAAGTTAACTTTGAAGGATAATGCTGTGGTGGATTCTTGTTAAGTTTTGACATGGTCTGGTGAAAATGTAACAACCAAAATCATTTGACTTAACATGTATCAATTCAAAGCTATCAGACAGTGGCTAAGGAAAAATCTATTTTAGGGTTTAAATAATTTCAGTATTTTTTTTTATTGCACAATAACTCAAATCTTTTTAATTGAAATATTTTTTTTAGCATGCTAGATATTTCATGTATCTTAGAAGGTATTCTTTGAGGGTTTTTTTTATTTACTGTTGATTGATACAAGTAGAGGGGCTGAGCTCTGGTAGCTTTATTTTGTAGTATTTTTCTTTCATTTATCTGTAGAATTTATCAGCTTTTGTGCCAGCATTGACACTTAACTCTTAGAAGCTGGGGGATCAGAATGAATTTATTGAACATGACATACCACGAAATACTTACAGTAAAGCAGGTGCTTCTAGTCAAGTGTCGTCTGCCTAGTCAGGCAGACGACACTTGACTAGAAGCACCTGCTCAGTGTTTAATTCTCCCAGCCCAAAGATAGCCGAACCATCACAGCCAGATTACCTGCAGTAATACGTCACAGGCAAGAAAACTCGACTCCAGGCTTCTAAGAGTTAACAGTCAAAACAAGTTGTAGGATAACTTTAAGAACATTTATTTCTCATGTTTTCTATGATACATCAGCTATGTCATTAATTCTTGGAAAACGTTCTGACAGAACTTTCTAAGAATTAATGTCAAGTTTCCTGGTCTGAGCAAAGCAAAAGTTATACAGAAAAATGTTCTCAAATTGTTCTACAGTTTCTTTCAATTGGTATTATATTATCTTCACTGTTTTTGGATAATATTAGTTGAAATCTAATAATGTATACTTTGGTGTTTGAGTCCACAGCTCTTTTCACCGTATTATAAATTATTGGATTGTGAAATTAGATATTAAGTCAGTCTCAAAAACTAAATTGTACTTGGCACCTAAAAGTTTAATACTCAAGTAATATTATTTAGATGTAGCTTTTTTGTGTTTAATTTGTGGGTAATTTGTGTTTAAAATTTTGCTTTCGGCTCTCAAGATGAATAATTGTCTGATATTCATCAATGTTATTTTGTTTTACCAGAATTAAAAACTTTCTCATGTGACTTGAGGAGATAGCACTGAAATTCTGCTGAAGCAAAATCAATCCCGAAGATATGGAATTGTATCTCTTTGTTTATATTTCGAGTACAGGCAGTTCAGATATTATAATTTATAAATTGATCTAAGCCTTAAGGAATCACTTCTAACTTTCACAAGTTTTGTGGCCCCAGAACAGGTGTCCTAACCAGGTCCAGAGCTAGGATCTCAAAATTTTCCGACATGGAGGGGCAGGAGGTAAACTTTTTTGACGGTGTTCCTGGGTTGTTGACTGCTGGTACAAACTTGAAATCTAAGTGTTCAAGCAGCCAAGAATTTTTTTCCAACAGACAGCATCAAGGAGGGCAAACTGCGCCGCCACTAGTTTTGGGACTGCCCCTAACATGCAGCCATAAGAAGTTTTTAAGACTACAGCTAACTGCTCTGTCAAAGGTTTCTAGTAGTTTTGAAGGTATCTATATAGGAAGCCAAGACTTGACTAGAAATCACTGACAAACCTCCAGATTTGCCCAAATAATGGTTTGGTGTTATTTGCAGAAAATTGTAGAGAGTACCTGCAGGCACCCTCCTGAAAATAGAAAGAAAACATTAATTTTAAAGTGGAAAATCAATGTTTAAAACTGAGATGAATATTTCTGTGCATTTTAATGCAAACAAATGTAGATGATAAACCTCATTCTAAATTTATGAAGTGCTGAATCAGTTGATAATTTATAGATATTCTGTCAGATATGCTGCCTAAATATTTATATGAGCTACAATGCTATTTTCTTTATAATCTGAAAAGTTATATTGATTTACCGTATTTACTCTATGTATTGGGACACTCTATGATTTGGGACACACATTTTTTCCAGAAAACTATATTTTTTTTATGCTCCAAAGTTTGGGACATTCAGGAGATTTGTTTCCAGTTGGCCCATCGCTAGTAGCAGACGACACTCATAAAAAAAATTCTTGAGTAACTAAAAATTTTCATTTTTTTGCTTCCAAAACATAGCTTATGATCCCTCATTGGAACGAGCGCAATGCGCTCGTTCCAATGAGGGATCATAAGCTATGTTTTGGAAGCAAAAAATGAAAATATAAAAAAAAATTGGACAGCGATTTTCATATATAGTGATGGAAAACGAATCACACTCAACTTTATTCAGCATCAAATCAAGACGAGGCTCTGTTCTTTCCCCATTTTCTAAGAATTGGGACACCTGTGAAAATAATTATTTTTAGCTGTCCCAATACATAGAGTAAATATGGTATCAGACTAATTTGAAATTGAATTCCAATAATATTTCTACAATTACCCACAGGTTATCTATAATCCAATTCTTCGAAATAGTTCTTACTTTTATCGTATTCTTATATATTTTTCACATATTATGATGTGCCCTATTCCCAATGGCTGTAAACTTGGAAATGTTCTCCAAGCCGTTTTACATTTATGCAGTCTCAATTTTTGGCCTTACTCATCAGATGGGATTTTGACAAAATTGTGAACCTGATTTGATGAACCTCATCAGTGATACAGTTTCTATTTGGGAATAGGGTCATTCAGAATCGGGTAATGATGTCAAGTGTTCAGTTAGCCTGAAAAGTATTTCTCAGAACAGTTCATATTATTTTGAAAATATTTTACTGGCATTTTTGGATCTGGTAACCAATGCCTGTGTTCTTAGTCCTCTGAAATGGTATAAATGAGTGGCAAAACATACTTAACATTAATGTTGTGATCATGGTGATATAGATATTGATGCTGAAAATTACCTTAAAACACCATTAACCCTTTACCCAACGAATCGGCCGCATCCGCCCGCGTAATATGCAAATTCAGCAGTTGAAAAAATATTATTTTTTTAAAAATCTCAACAAAACCATATCATGTGACCCCTCGTTGGAACCGGCTCATCGAGCTCGTTCCAACGAGGGGTCACATGATATGGTTTTGTTGAAATTTTTTGAAAAATTTGAAAAAATGATATTTAAAATAATAAATTTTGATATCGTCTGCGTTGGGTAAAGGGTTAAATTATAAAATGTACTAGATTTGATAATTCCTAAAAATGTTTGAAGTTTTCAGTGAACCCTTCAGCTTGTTATAGAGCGAGAATGTTCTCCTTACCTGTAGATATTCTCAGATAATGGTTGTAGTTAAGTTTATTGGAGAGTACCTGACCTCTCCAATAAATTTTAAAGAAAAAATCTAAATAATTACATGTACCGTAAAATAAATCTCACAATTAAGAATTGGAGAACTGTATTACGATAACTGTACTTCAATAAAGACCAAATGTGGCCTTGTGGCACAAACCAGTTAAACAAGATGCAGAAAATAGAACTTATTTATGTTCTCAAATAACTTGAATTTTTTTTGATAGCATGTGATTCTGTCAGTGAAGTGAACAAATCCATTGAGAGAGTCATGCAGTTAAAACTTGAAGTCCTCTCATGAAATGCACACAAATAGCACGTCGATCTGTGCGTCAATCTACGCGTTATGTCCATAGTGAGGCTATCAAATTCTGTACATATGGCCTGTGCACAAGCAATGTTTCAGCCAATGGACCTCCGGGTAACCCGGAGGACCATTGGTAGAAATATTGCCTGTATTTGCAATAAATTTATGAGTAACCAGGAGAACCTGCTTTGGATGACATTCGATATGGCAATTGCGCGCAATTCCTACACGTAATTAGGCCTAGATAAGCGCACAGTTTGTGACAGGACTTATAGTTTTAAGTGTATACTGTATTTTTTAAGAAAGTAAATATTTAAAATTAGTTTGCTATTTTTTTATATATTGGTGGGTGGTTCTGATTGGTTGGTAGAATTTGTCCTTTATGGTTTTGAGAAATACAGGCACTTGACTGTTTTACCTGTCATTGTGAAGGTTTTATTGTTTTTGAGCATTTTCAAAACATGCCAGTAGATATTAGTTTTCTTGAACACATTGGAAAAGCCACAAATTTGAATTGTTTTTTATAAATTGATACTTTGTTGAGAAAAAAAGATGCATTTTCTGTTGTTGGTAAATAAAATAAATTATTGATTGAAAAAAAAATTGGTCTTTATTTATTTATTCCAAGAATGCATGTTTTTGTTTACAATTATTACTAAATTATTTCAATTTTGCGTGTTCAAGTTTGTGGCTAATCCATTGTGTCCTTTTGCACCTTCTTGTTGTTTGCTTTTTTTAATATTTTAAACAAGGTGTCACTTGATTTCTACAGTACAGCATTTTATTAGTTTGGTTGTTTGAAGATTTAAAGGATTATTAGTAAGTAATTGAATGACTTCTGTTGAAGTTGTTCATCTAACTATGAATATGCAAGAATCTTTTCAAATTTATATTGATTCTAATAGATTTCAAATAACAGTTCAAACTATTTTTTTCTTATTCACTCTTGAAAAAAAGCTGTTAATAATTCTTGTGTTATGACTGATCAACACAAATTACCCATGCTCATTCTGTAGTTTGATTTAATGTCAATTAAATGGTGATATGCTCTCATATAACACACTGTTGGGTAGTGCTCACTGAACCCTTTCCAAACATGTGTCACATAACAGCATTTCATCAGCAAAAATAAAGATACACTTTTTTCTGATGATAAAAATACACAACAATGTACCTGTTGTAGATTAATCAATTGATAATCTTTCTCAATATGTAAATGGTTTTACTCTTTTTCAAGCTTTCGGCCGAAGCCTTCTTCAGGAAAATTATCGATACAGGCTCTACATAATGACATGCTGAATAAACACAGACTCTACATAATGACTTTCTGAATAACCACAAACATTGTGTTTATTCAGCAATCATTATGTAGAGTCTGTATCGATAATTTTCCTGAAGAAGGCTTTGCCGAAAGCTTGAAAAAGAGTAAAACCATTTACATATTGACTAACATAGACCCCTCATCAATATTTTGAGTCGGACAAAACATGGAAGGATAATCTTTCTGTTTCACCCATTGGTAGGGCAGGTAACAAAAGTTGGACATTCACTGTATGAATGTCATAGAACTAAACATAATTTACATCAAAAGTTATGTTTAAGGGTACAGTGGAGCCCACTTAATTGGATATCTCTTTACTGAATAACCCTGTTAATTGAGGATAATTTCCCAACACAAAACCATTTACCATACCTCCAATACAAATTTTAACTGTTAATTGAATATAGGTTATAGAGTAAACTCTTGTTAATTGAATAAAAAATCTTGCAACCTGTCGAGAAATTACCCAGTGTTCCTTTGCTTATAGACCTATTTGGCCTCAGTACATTCAATACAGGCATTTAATCTATTATATCTTGTTTGACAGTGTTAATGGAGCTCTGTCAAACAAGATATAATAGAATAAATGCTAAGTTTATCTCTAGAATATAGGAAAGTGATAAATTCCTCCTAATTGAATACTCCTGTTAATTGAATAATTTTCATTGGCAAAGTGTGTATTCAATTAACAGGGTTCCACTGTATTTGTGTTGTTAGAATACATCCTTTAGCACTTCCTAGAAGCTTTCATTTATAGAAAGACAAAGAGAATAAAAGTTTTAACTGGTAGAGTGCTAGAAGCTACTATCAGGGCTTTAATATAAAGAGTAGGTACACCAGCCTGAAGGTGTCATATCCTGTGGATGTGGTTCATGTTATCCTAGAAGTGAAATTACTTAGTCTATATGGGTTTTTCTTGTTACTATTTATGGGAGAGTGCCTCTTGGCACTCTCCCATAAATTGTAACAAGGCAAAGACACGTGAACAAATTTTGATGACCAAAAATAACTTAGCACTCTACCAGTTAATACCTATGGAAAGTAGAGCAGCACTAGCCCAGATCTCATTCTGGGGTATGCTGTTATGTAAAAGACAGATATAACATCTTTTCATTTGTGTGTCACAAGAGAGACTGGAAATTGTGGGGTTTTTTTGAAAATGCAAACATAAACAAACTTCTTGTTGTAATCCTAAAACAGAATAACTCTAAAACCACCAAATTCTGTTTGCATTGCTCCTGAAAGATATATGCCTGTTTGGTATATATTGTCAGTGATATGATTATTGCCAGCACAAGAAATTAATGTCATGCAACACCTACCAGGCTCTGTTTTACTGGTAAAATAGGACACAGTCACTAATGCTTGCTAGTTGCAAACCCTCTCTAAAATGGGCAGCTTATTAACGCTTTTCCCTGGTCTTGAGTTGATACTCATATTGTGGTCATGATTAGCCATTGTGCAAAAATATGTGACCTTAAACACCAATAAATAAATAAATAAATAAATAAATAAATAAATAAATAAATCATGCAACACCTCTCTCGGGTCAATGACCAAAATGATCTATGATTTTTGTAGTCTTTTGTGATCAATCTGCAAAGTCATACTTCTGCATTGTAGCTGCAATTTAAAAGGTTTGAACCATTGTAATATTGACAGGAGAGGCAGTGAAGTCCACCTTTTTATTTTCATGTCATGCAGTCTAAATCTTGACAACTACACATTTGACTATCTGTTCAAAGGCTTTTACATTGATACAAGACGGAATTGGAATACTTAATTCTCTGCACACTGATGTCAAAATACAGAACATTCAAGCAGCAAAATTTTCCCATAATGCAACCAGAAATGTAACCAATTCACTCTTCTTTGACTGAGCTCCATGGGCTCTGTCAAAGAAGATTGAATTGGTTAACTGGTTGAGTGCTAGAAGCCACTATCATGGCTCTACTGAAAAGTGCTGAAAGCCACTTTAGCCTTAAAATGTTGACATCCATGTACAGAGGGTTAACTGGTAACAATTAGAGCAGTGGAACCCTGTTAATTGAATATCCACTTTACCACTGAAAAATATTTACTTAACAGAAATGTGGTCATTTTCATCTATAAATCTGATGAATTGAGCATTTTCTTCTCTCTTATCTTGTTTGACAGAGCTCGTGGAGCTCTGTCAAACAAGATAAAAGAGAAGAAAATGCCCAAATTGTATGCACTGATGATAAATAGGTTAACAAACATGGAGAATTTGGTGATAGTCAAGTAATTCTGCGATGAATCAGAAGAGTTTTTTTTTTATTCAATTAACAGGAGTTTGTTCTCTATAACCTAAAAACAATTGACAAATCAAATTTGTACTGAATGAGTAGTAAATGGTTTGGTGTTATATGCAGTTAGAAGAGGATTTGGAATGAGTGTTTTGGTCACTCTATATTTATGAAACGAGCCTAAGAAGTTTCCGTTTTGCCCAGCCTTTGGCAAGGCAAAACAGGAAATTTTTAGATGAATTTCATAAAATATCGAGTGATGAAAACACGAATTTCATATTCTGTTTATCATATGACACCACAGTTACCCAAAAGATATCTTTGAAATAGAAAAGGGTTAAAGAATGGAATTTCACGTTGAACGTCATGCGTCATAAATCAGTATAACATAAGTACAAGATCAGTCAGTTCATGTTTTGAAATAGCATTAATTTAACCAATCAGAAAGCATTCTTTGAAATCGACCAATCAAATCAACTGAAGGAGTTATGAAGCAATAATTAATATTTATTGAAAATATGAAACGGTAATAAGCCAACAAAACGGAGAAGTCATGTGATAAACAGGGTTATTCATTAGAGAGATATCCAGTTAAGAGGACTCTATTGTATTCTAGACAGCTCTACAATGTTTGATTAATTTAATTTAAGACTTTACACCTTATCAGTCATCACTGTGAATGAGAAAAAGATTAATGCCAGAAATTTAAAATTTACAGATTGTGAATTTTTTAGTAGAAAAATATGCTGAAAGAAAGAAAGCTGTGTTGTTTTTATTGGTATAGGATTTATGGTAACAAATAGATTCAAGTGACACCTGGGCATTTATTTTCAAGTATAAATTTATATGTTTCAAGTAACCTGCACTTTGTTATTGTCCACTGTTTTATCATTGGTATATAATATTATCGTTGATAAACACAACCAGATTACACAAGAGTAAAGATATTTCATTTGGTGGAAGTGACCTTGGTTTGGTGAGGATGGCACAACATCAGCAACTTGAAATGAGAATATATTCAGAGATATTCTTTTAATATTTATTTTTTAATGTCAGTTGTGGTTTTTGGGGAACAGTTAATATCACTTGTCAAACATTCTAAACCTCTCTATTTATAGTGACCGCCACTGACTTTTTTGTCTGACAATTAATTTTTTATGTACCCTTCAACTCACATGCTACAAAGCTGCAAACCCATCAACATGCATGCTGCAAACTCATCAACACACATGCTACATACACATCAACAGTCAGAGGCATTTAGTTTGAGTATCCAGCTTTTTTTCAGTCCAGATCATGCTGGGAGGCCTGTTACTGTTATCACATCAGTCAATGAAAAAGGGTCATAACACAGATTCAAAAATAATTTAACCCTTAGGGACTGGAGATTTTTTTTTATAGATTTTTCTACTTTTTGACAGTTTACATCCTTTGGCTTTGCCGTTGTTTCTAGGTAAGTCTTGGCTGCCTATACAGGCAGCCAAGACTTGCCGAGAAAAAACAACCAGTGTAAATACAATGTAACAATGTACAATGTACCATGCTAGTTCCTCCAGAGACAGCATGTTGGACCACCTGTTCTGTTGCTGTAAAAAGTGGACAAAGTTGGAATTAGGCCATTAAGGGTTAAAAGAAGGGTTTTCACAGGATTTTGTTCTTCAACGTTCACCCAAACTCTTTTATTTTACGCCTTTATTTTTGGCTTTGGCACTGATGGTTCTCAACTATGTCTCTGTCCTGGACCACATCTTGATTTGCAGCCCCAGGACCTCAGTTTATGACTTTCTCAAGGGTCTGCCGTTGCGTTATCACAGACTTGATCCAGATCCTCTTAATTTGTTGAATTTGTTATCAGGTCAGTGAAACCTATTTTTGATTTGATTGGATATCAAAATTCAAGGAAGCATTTGGCATTTAGAAAATCTTTGGTGAAAGAGAGGCTTTCTAAATGTTTGTTTGAATTGACATCAGACAAAATGCCTATTTATACTAATCAATCACCCTGGGAAGTGGAGCAGTGTTTGTTTATGATTGCCCAAATTTGACTCCATACCTATGTTGTGGTCATGATATAGCCATAGATGCTGAAAGTGACTCGAAATGCTAATTATTATTTACTTTTCATCAGGAATCGGTTACTTAATATTAATTCTGGATTACATGAAGAATGTTCAGAGGGATTGTTTTATCTGACTAAAACTGAAGTAATTTACAACATCCACCTTCCATTGGATCAGAACAATTAACCTTGTGAGGCATCGGCAATGCTTGTAATTTCTTTGGCATTGAACATGTGCTTCTAGATGTAGAGATCAGAGTTTCTGCTAAACAATTGTCAGTTTATCTTTGCATTGGTTTCAGTTTAAGTTTTTGCTTCCCACACAGGCAAGCTACAACTTAACTTGAAAGATTTCCTGAGCCTGTATCCAAAAGTTGTTAACCATTAAATATTATTTAAAAATGTTCACGTTCTTGGAGGTTTAAATTCTGACAGCAATGATCTATTTAAAACTGTACACAATCTGTTAGTTATGAGAGGTCTTGAGAGAAGAAGGAACTTGAAAACTCAAAACACTCTTATCAGTAATATCTTGAAAAATATATTATCCATTTTATTCTTCCCACAGTAATATTGGGATGTGTGACAGTCATTGTTTTCTAATGAAAACAATTTCTGTCCTGATAGCAAATGCCTTGGATGCAAATCCATTAGATAGACAGTTTATTGAAGCAATATTACACCTACTGTGAGGCAGATTGCACAAATAACATATAATGTGAATTATAATGTGAATTATAAAATATATACGATGAATGTTAAAAAGATCAACAAAGACTATTTAAAAGAAAGGCAAGCAATCTAGCTCGTGTTTTTGGCAATTAATGCATCTCTCTCCCTGAAGAACAGCAGCATCATGTTACAGATGGGATTAATGATTGTCGGACTGTCATTCTTCATAATGAGTTCAAATTGCTGACATTTACTGGCTTTTAAAAAAATATGTCTAGTGTATGAATACAAATTCAAACTTATTTTGAAAGTAGCGTAAATTCTAAGTAAATAAATAAATAAATAAAAGAATTTAAAAAAAATACCGAGGTATTTAGCAACTTGCATATGAAGGATCGTAGCTTAATTTTTGTCTGTAGCAGATAAACAACTAAATATATTATAAGATGTCATATAGGTTTTTCTAAATTAACTCATACTCCATCTGTTACATCCAATATATAATTCACCATTTTATTATGCTCACAACTGCCATAATAGGTTTTGGGGGTAGATAGTCGAGGGCGACAACCATCCATCCAACCATTCCTTCATCCCATCCATCTATTCATCTGTCTGTAATTCCGTACTTCCATAGAAACATTTTGCATTATAACTTAACCTTTTACCTAACGAAGCGCCCACAACCACTTTACAAATTCAGCAGTTGAAAGAAAGAAATTTTTCAAAATATTTCAACAAAACCATATCATGTGATCTCTTATTGGAACGAGCTCATTGAGCTCGTTCTAATGAGGGGGTCACATGATATGGTTTTGTTGAATAATTTTTTTAAATTTTAAAAAATAATAATTAAAATAATAAATTTTGATATCGTCTTCGTTGGGTAAAGGGTTAAGCATCTGTTGTTAGATTTGTATGGTGAGAGACCAGCATGGGGGAAGGATATCTACATCTTTGCTGTTTTCGTCATGCACACGTACCAGAGTTATGACCCTCGTTACACTTAGAAAACTTTCCATTTGAACATTTTGCTTTGCAACTCAATAATCAGTTGTCAGCTTTTGATACCCTATCTTATGGTGAGAGACCCGCTTCGGGGAAAGTATATGCACATATTGCTGGTTTTGTCCACACAAACATATCAGAGTTATGGCCCTTGATACACTTAGAAAAATTTTTGTACCAGCATTTTGCATTATAACTTGGGCATCGGTTATCAGATTTTTATCTCCTTTGGTATGATGAGAGACCAGAATTGGGAAAAAGATATCCACATATTTTGGTTTTGCCCCTGCGCACAAACCAGAGTTTTGACCCTTGTTTTAATTTAAAAAACTTTCCATATGAATATTTTGCATTACAACTCAATCATTGGTGGGAAGCTTTTGATGTCCTTTGGAATGGTGAGAGACCAGCTTGAGAGAAAGGACATCCACTTATTGTGGGTTTTGTTCATCCATACACATCAGAGTCATGGCCCTTTGCATTATAACTCAAATTTCGTGTGTTGGGTTTGATGTCCTTTGGTATTGTGATAGTCCAGTACGGTTGAAAAGGATATCTGCATTTTGTGGGTTTTGTATTGTAGATTTCGTCCACGCATACCACAGTTATACCCATTGTTAGACTCAGAAAAACTGTTTGAACTTCTTGCATTGTTTTTTGTCATGGAAATAATTTTTGTTGAATGGCAGTAGAAAAATGAATAATTATTATATTGGGGGAGGGGGGGGGGGGGGGGTTAACCAAGTTAGTCTGCATGTATGTTCATTTGTTTATTCAAAATGGCATCCACTTAGGCCTAAAAAAATAAGAAATCTGTTTCTGTCCTTTTGGCTGCCACATGCTTTCTTTTTATAACCAATTTAAACTTAAAAAAAATAAAAATTAAATGGTTTATGTCTGATATTTTACCCAAGTTAAAAAAATTGATGAATTTGTCCCTTGAGTGCAAGAAGGCTTTGCAATGCTTTAGCATTGCAAAGCCTTCTTGCACTCAAGGGATGAAATACACCACCAACCATGCTATTCTGTAGATTATGAGGCCTAATACTTGAACCAACAACATGAACTTTTGATGACAAAGAAGAAATTACTGAACTAAAAAATAAAATAAAAAACCGCTCGCACGCATGCAGTTTCACAAATAATGGCCTGAGAAACAGAAGATCTACTTTGTGTGGCCTTATTGTTCATTTGTTTATTTAAAATGGCAGACATTTTCTTTAGGAACACGATCATTCCAGTGAGGGGCATATGTAATGCTCTGGTACTCCAGGAGGGGCATATGTAATGCTCTGGTACTCCAGGAGAGGCATATGTAATGCTCTGGTACTCCAGGAGGGGTGTATGTAATGCTCTGCATTGCTCTTTTCTTGTTGTTCTCTGTGTCTAGTTCTTATTTACTGTACAGTGTTTGTACTGGTGACCCAAAAAGTAGACATATAAACTCAGTGCAGATTTCTTGTAACATGGATTTATATTTTATTAGTATTTTTCATGAATAACACTGATCACTGAAATGTATTTAAAGTTCTTCATGAAAATCACCACTAAGTTTTTGACTCACCTAATAGATTTTGTCATTTATAATTACACCTTAAGTTTTGTTTCAATTTTTAATCAAATATAATTTGACTTGACCTTAGCATGCAAATTGACTTTGTTATTCATGAATATTGGAAAGAAATGCACTATTTTTTTAGTTTCTGATATATTTTTGGTTTGTTTGTGTTTTACCTAATTTTTTGATTGCTTTGCTTATAACAGAGTATTTGAGTTCGACTGAAAAACTAATCCGGGAGGAATATTTTGAGCTTGAGATTGAGTTGGAGATAAAATGGCGAAAGGATACAAAGGAGCTGCTTGGAATACAGAAAAAAGTCATCAGCCAACGATAGCTTTCCATTCATGTGCTAGAATCAATTTCACTGGACATTCACTTGTGTACATTTTCAAGCTGCCATCAGTCTAATTCTGTAAAGAATTTGAAGCTGTTATGGCTTGGAACCAGTCTAGTTTTAAAATAGTCTATTGCCAATGTTTAGCTTCACTTGTCTGGAATATTTCAGTTGGTCGGAAAAAGCAAACCTGGGTTCGCTTTTCCAACTAACTGATGTATTCCAGACAGTTGAATCTAAAAAAACACCCTAAATATTTATTTTGTTTAAATTGTCAGAAGTTATGTTGTCCAATCAAGACTTAATTTGGATGAATTTTTTTATGACATTACCATTAGGAAAGAACACTCACTACAGCTGTAGTTTTTCGGCCTAAAAGCATTAAAAATTTTTTTCTCAGGCCCTCCTGCATGGTCCTTTTGGCTGCCGCATGCTCTCTTTTCATAACCAATGCAAACATAAAAAAATGAATCCCACCTGCAGCAACCGCGTTGTGTCCTTGGGCAAGACACTTCATCTCCATTGCCCGCGTGGGGGCACGGTGGTGTTCTGTACTAAGGCGTACTGCACGTCGATGGTGCACTTGTCTTCAACCAATGCTAACCCTGCTTGTGTGGAGTTAGTGTGTTGGGGAGTGGACAGTTGCTCGCCGTTGCTCGGTGGTTCTCTCCGGGTTCTCTGGCTTCCTCCACCCGTAAAACTGTTACAGTCATGATTAGCCATTGTGCATAAATATGTGACCTTAAACACCAATAAATAAATAAATACATAAAAAAATAAAAATTAAATGGTATATATCTGATATTTTGCCCAAGTCAATAAAATTGTCCCTTAAGTGCAACAAGGCTTTGCAATGCTTTAGCATTGCAAAGCCTTGTTGCACTCAAGGGACATAATACATCACAACCCATTCTGTTGATTTTAAGACTTAAAACATAAAACAATCCAAGAATATGAACTTTTTTAATGGCAAAGTAATAATTACAAAAATAAAAAATAAAATAAAAAAATGCCCGCTCGCATGCAATTTTACAAAAAATGGCCTGAGAAACAAGATTAACTTTGTGTGGCCTTAGTATGACTAAATGTGTTAATATCTTGATGAGTTGCAGGTGAATTAATACTTATTGACTGCAATATCTATAACTGGAACACGAAAGAAAATCTGTTTATCTTTGTGAGTAAAATGACATATATTACATCGAGCAGTAACCTGCACGCAAATTCCATGAAAAGTGGGGAAACAAATAGCCCATAACAATGTCAAATTCCTTACAGAGTTAGACTGGTGTCCCAAGAGCTTGGTTTTTTTATGTCATTTTATTTTAATTTTAAGTCTTTAAGAATATAAAGAGGGTATCTAGTGTTTTTGCATGGACAGTGATGATTATTTCAGAATTAAGCATCCAAAATATGTATTTCCAGAAGCGGCTTTACTTAACGTGAGTGGAAATGATGTCTTGTTCCATGATTGAGATAATCATCAGTATCCCTACAAAAACACTAAATTCTCTTTTTATACTTGCTTCAAAAAAATAATTTTTCATAGAGCCATCAGTGAATCATTGTCTACCCATTCTCCTGATGTTTATTTAACCAACACAGTGAATTTTAGGTCCCTAGTATTTCCTAAACAAGATTCGCAAATAGGTTGAAATTTCTTTAAAATAACCAATTAATGAGAAGGAAAACACCACAGAACAATATTTTTATTAATGCCCAATAGTTTCATTGAATTATCGTAATCTCCAATCTGGATAACTTGATATTGAGCATTGCTCTACTATAAAGCTGATTCTCTCCCATTTGGGACATATCTCAAACAGCCAACGAGGGTCGAAAGGGGCTTGCCCCAAACTGTCCCTGCACGCCTTCAGCGCGCGAAACCATTCCGTCCTTGGGACATATTGTTTTCTACAATTGCAACATTTTCTCGATAAATTACATCTGAGCATATAATAATAATAAACTTTCAGCTGTTTTTCATGTACTGAAGTTTTTCAATTTTTTTTTCTCAAGTTTTTCAGATAAAAGGAATGGAATTTAATAAAAAACAAATTTGGCAGCTCAGTCCTAGACACCTAGTGTGAATTGGTTCCTTTAACCCTCAACCCTTTCTTAGACAGCTAGAGCAAATTTGTTCACTTTTCAACTTAAATGGAGCTTAGGGATTATAAAACATAATCTGTCCAGAATAGTGGAAAAATTTAATAGAATCTCTAATAGAGATTTCACAGCTAAAAAGCAAAAAATTTAACTGCATTCCTCTTTTAAATGTTACTAAAACAAATGAATCTATAGAAATGATCAAGTTCAGGATAAGTTGGAGAAATCATTCTGTTATCCTGATATAGATTTATGTCTTAACTCTTTATCCAGTGCAGACGATACACGATACCAAATTTATTATTTTAATATTTGTTTTTTCAAATTTTTCAAATAATTCTAACAAAACTATATCATGTGACCCCTCACTGGAATGAGCTCGATGAGCTCGTTCTGATGAGGGGTCACATGATATGCTTTCGTTGAAATTTTTTTTAAATATATATATTTTTTTAACTACTTAATTTGTAAATTACATGGGCGGATGCAGCTGATTCGTTAGGTAAAGGATTAAAACAGATAAACAAACCAAATGTTAATTTATCTGTTTTATGGTTCTAATTAAGAATTAAACGTATTCAATATTCTTTGACAGCTCTATAAGCTCTGTCAAACAAGATTGAATCGGTTAAATACCTAGTTGCATTGTGGGAAATATTTGCTGCTTGAAGTTTTGACATCTGTGTGCAGAGGGTTAACCCTTTAACAAATTGCCTGCATCCTCCCACATAATTTGCAAATTGAGCAGTTGAAAAAAATTAATTTTTCAAAATATTTCAACAAAACCATATCATGTGACCCCTCATTGGAACGAGCTCATCGAGCTCGTTCCAATGAGGGGTCACATGATAGGGTTTTGCTGAATGTTTTTTGAAAAATTGAAAAAAAATAGTAATTAAAATAAGAATATTTGATATTCTCTATGTTGGATAAAGGGATAAAGTATAACAGTTGTACTCTATCATCGGACAATAACACTGAAATGTGTGCATGACATAATGGTTGCAAAAGATTCAAGTATGAAGATTAGTAACATTTAAAAATCCCTGAACAAGTGTATTGTGATAGTTTTTAATTCTTAAATAGGATGTAGAAACGTAATCATTTCATTTCTTGGTAAAATTCCATGTCTGTTGTATTGACAGAAATGGTTGTAGATATCTGCTGTGATAATAATTAATGGCATCACAAATCTAATGCAGACATATTTGTGTAGTGTTATAGGTAACAAACTCATTCCAAAAAAACAAGTATTAAAAATACAAAATGGTTGTGATTTACTGGACTGTTCTAAATCTTTATTTCAGATGTTTGGTTCCAGTTTTGTAGTGTACATTCTGCTTGTCTCTCTCTCTCTCCCTGTCTCTGTTTGTCTGTAGCTGTGTCTGCAAATTGCACACAGTTTTGCCTAATGCTGTCTCTGTCTGTCCATCCATCCATCTGTCCATCCATCTGTCTATCCATCCATCTGCCTATCTATTCACCCATCCATCTGTCCATCCATCCATTCATCCATCTATCTGTGTCCATCCATCTGTCCATCCAAGAGGTCAACAATTTGTTCCCCACCAGGGGTAACATTGTTGTTTCCTTGGGCAAGACACTTAATCCCAATTCCCCATGTGGTGGAATGGTGCTGCTGTGTACTAAGGCATAATGCACGTCAATGGTGCACTTGTCTTCAATGCAAACCCTGCTTGTGTGTAGTTAGTACATTGGGGAGCCTGATAGTTGCTTGCCATTGCTCGGTGGTTATCTCCAGGTACTCTGGCTTCCTCCCCTCGTAAAACTGTCTGATGCAAGGTGATCCTGGCTGTCGAAAGTGTTAAATTCCAATAAATAAATAATAATCCATCCGTCCAACCATCCGTCCAACCATCCGTCCATTTTGCCTGTCATCTGTTGCACATTGCACACCACTTTACTTAATGCTGCCTGTCCATCTCTATTTTAACCATCCAACCATCTGTCTCTGTTCTGTACTAAAACTTGCACACAGCTTCATTCAATGCAATCAGTTCAGAAAATTGACTTTTTATTTCTATTCTTCATTACTTTATCACTCTTCTCTCTCTCTCTCTCTGCAAATGTTTGAGTCATATTTGTTTGTCTCTCTTTTTGCTTATTCTTTTCTCTTTCTTTTCCATGAAAAAATGTTTCATATATATCATATTCCATCTATGTTCTGTTCATTACAAAACTGCCAAACTGAAAAAAAGGTAAACAGATCCTGTAAGTTTTTGTTTTAGTGCAATAAGAAAATATCCATGAGCCATAAATAAATTCAATAGTATTAGTTTTTTCACAGATTATGTTACATAAAAATGAAGCGCAAGTATTATTAATTGACGACACATTCTTTGCTTCTGTAGCATGTGTCATCATGTAAATATTTTCACTTATTTGGGTTGGGAAAAAATGTAATTTGTTTAAATCTTTGGTTCTCTTTGTCCTTTTGTATAAAATTTTGTGTGTTTTTTTTCCCAAAGAACTCTATCTTGAAAAGGGTTTATTCTCTTTAAAGGTCACTTTTGCAGAGCTGGTCTAGTAACTGCTCGACTCTGTCAGTCTATCCATTCGTCAGTCCATCCGTCAGTCCATCCGAAACACTTCTTCCGTCAAAGTTTTCTTGGCTTCTATGAAAGGGAATGATTTTATATTTGGACTGCTGCTTCATAATGATGAGTTGTATCGTGTATCTAATTTTCAGATCAATTGCATGCAGCGACGCAGGTCCAGACCCGGTGTTGGTCTTGGCTTGTTACTTTAACTAATTGTCTATGATTTTCCATGTAGTGGGCAGTTCTGATTTTTGAAAGTTTCAATGTTAGAGCTGTTGAAGTGAACATAGAATCATGTCACATTGCTCGTATCTTTTTATATGAAACAAAACAAGTCTCCATTTTATATAAATAAAATGTTGATTGTTGTATCACCTAATAATCAAATTACCATGCGATTCTTGGGAGACAAAACAATCCATATTTTATACATCTTTCCCTGATATGAAACCTACAAAGTGTTTACCTGTAATATTCTACTAGTTTTGCTTTAGTCTAGGATGAATACGATCCATAGGATAAAGTTGCCAAACTAAGAGTAATGAAACAAGTAAGATACAACAAGTGTTTGTTCTCAACTTTTTTTTGCGATTGAATATACAGTAATATGCTTTCAGAAGAGTTCTCTTTCTTGATGAGATAGCAGTCTATTCATGACACACTTATACCATTGGGTTGAGATTTTATAAATAAAATACTGCAAACTGAAGATCAAGTACAGTGGAGCCCACTTAATTGGATATCTCTTAACTGAATAACCCTGTTAATTGAATATAATTTCCCAACACAAAACCATTTACTATACCTCCAGTACAAATTTGACCTATTAATTGAATACAGGTTATAGAGTAAACTCCTATTAATTGAATAAAAAATCTTGTAACCTGTCAAGAAATTACCCCGACTGTCCCAGTTTCCTTTGTTTATAGATGTACTTGACCTCAGTACTTCCAATACTGGCATTCAATCTATTATATTTTGTTTGACAGAGCTCATGGAGCTCTGTCAAACAAAATATAATAGAATAAATGCTAAGTTTATCTCTAGAATACAGAAAAGTGAAGAATACTCCTGTTAATTGAATAATTTTCATTCATCAAGCTCGTTCCAAAGAGGGGTCACATGATATGGTTTTGTTGAAATTTTTTGAAAAAATTTTAAAAATGATATTTCAAATAATAAATTTTGAAATCGTCTTCATTGGGTAAAGGGTTAAATGCACCCAAATTATACTTATTTTGGTGGCAAGAGAAATCCTGTCCTGGCAGGAATATCCACCGCCAACATGCAAGGAGTTATTGACATGATTTCTACAGCTGATGCAATGAAGTTGTGCTTCACTTCCTTTATGGAAAGTCTAGACATTTTGTTAATAATAAGTTGGAAGGGTTTCTAGTTGGGAAGTAATCTGTGGGAACCGGATTTTCGATCATATGCAGACTTTATCTTATTTTAGAACCACATATTGCCAAAGAGAGTGAACCAGAGAGCCATGAAGTTGAAGTCACTCAAGAAATTGTTATGGAGGAAAAGCGACCAGCTGAGAAAGTAGCCCCAGAAACAATACCTTTAGGTTGGCAGTCTATAAGTGTAGAGGATGAGAGCATGCAATTATTTCTACTAGCAGTTCTCGTAGTAATATGTGTTCTGCGAGTTCTAGCCTGGCTCCTTGGCTTTGGCTGCTGTTTTTGGTCATGTATGTGGATTTGTTATTGGCAGACATAACCAAAACCCCCTCTCCATGTAATGGCTGCAATGATGGCATATTACAAGACATGACATCTGCTCTTTTTTCCTCCATTTTTCTTTTTTGCTTTTCTTGATATCATATTTTTGTTTGCTTTTAGTTTTATTTCTGCCTAAAATCATTCATTAATTTACTGTGAGCAACTTTTACCCCAAATAAATTAAAATTATCATCTACCTTATAATCTAAAAATGTCACATTTGTCACCTGTTAACTTCAAGATAGATTTTTACAAAGGACTCTTTATGTGGGAAAAAACACCATTTTTTAAAATGTGAAGTAATGAAATATTGTGTAAAGTTTTTTTTTACACCAGAAAACCTTCAACAGGAGATAAAAAATCTTTATTATGAATTAAGTATTTTATTTTGCAAGACGCAATACTTCTTCAATTTACAGCATTAGTAATATCTGATGTACAGTACGTGGAGAGTGTATTATGACTAGATCACCCACAGAGTGGATTTTTCACCCAAGCAATAATTGCAAATTTGTAGCAAAGCATAACAATTACAAGCAAAGTTCCAGCCAATGGACCTTCGGGTTAAACGCGGAGGTTCATTGACTGAAACATTGCCTGTGTTTTTTGTTCATACGTACTGAATTTGAAAGTAATACTTTGGGTGATAACTCCACTCCATGGGAGATTTAGTTACAATCCACTCTCCACATACTGTATGCTTTATTAGAAAGGATGTGCTCCTAAATATGGAGCATTGTTTTCTGTCATGATAAGACTTTACTAATGCTGTAAAAAAAGAACAGGAACCAAGGGTAAATCAAAATATGAGTTGTGGCACTAAAATTATTGATTGTTTAACCCCCTGCACACTGATGTCGAAATATCTAAAGTTCAGGGTGCAAATATTTTCCATAATGCAACTAGAAATTTAACCAATTCAATCTTGTTTGACAGAGCTCAATGAGCTCTGTCAAATAAGATTGAATTGGTTAAATTCCCAGTTGCATTATGGAAAAAATGGCTACTTCAAATCAGGATAGTTTGACATCAGTGTGCAGGGGGTTAACTGCATCTGTAAGAAAACCTGGAGTTGCTGATAGGATAGCTAATCCTGTCATGGTGATCATTTTTACTGATTTACCATCGAAGGGTTAATTCCATTTGAATGCATTACAAAGAATATAGAAAGTCTTTTTTCACTGGAACTCATAATTTTGACTTTAATCTGCAGTGATGATGTTCTAAAACAAAACAGAATCATCAGCATTTTTTAAATATTTAAAAAAATCGGTTTCATAAAATGTGATATTTCAAAAGAACATAAAAAAACAATTGAGAAGTTACAAAGTGACAGATTATGAGTTAGCTGATAAAATTGTAACGCGTGACCCTGTTTTTAACTTTCTAATCCAGCTCAATAAATTTACTCATACTTCCATTATTCATTGAATCATTAAATCGACCCAGTGTAACAAACTGTTATTTCACAATTTTTTATAAAAAAAAAAAGTAAAATGATATTTTTATTGCTGGATTTGATGAGTAGACGAAATCATAACCTTTTCTGTTAGCTGTTTGTGTGAACAGTCTGTTGGTCCCAAATAAATAGTATTGACTGATGTTGTAAATTTAATAACTTTCCAATTAGGCCTAAAAAAAAAAAAAAATTATTTCTCAGGCCCTCCCACATGGTGCTTTTGGCTGCCGCATGCTCTCTTTTTATAACCAATTTAAACTTAAAAAAAAATTAAAATTAAATGGTTTATGTCTGATATTTTACCCAAGTTAAAAAAATTGATGAATTTGTCACTTGAGTGCAAGAAGGCTTTGCAATGCTTTAGCATTGCAAAGCCTTCTTGCACTCAAGGGATGAAATACACCACCACCCAAGCTATTCTGTACATTATGAGGCCTAAAACTTGAACCAAGAACATGAACTTTTGATGGCAAAGAAGTAATTACTGAAATAAAAAATAAAATAAAAAATCACAAATAATGGCCCGAGAAACAGAAGATCTACTTTGTGTGGCCTTAAATGGACTTTTTCACTTCAGAAAAGTTTCACCATTTTTCCCTTAAGGGTGTTAATATGCATATCTAAAACACATTACGAATGCTTTTCTATGTCTTTCTACTTTCTTAAAGCATGAGATTGAAGTCATTTATAAAGAATCCTCTCAAATAAACCAGTAATGTAATCAAAAGTAATGAGAAATGTAGAAAATAAGAGCTCTCGTCTAATTTTATGCTGATAAGTTTAAAGGGATTTTTCATCACTCACCTTCAAATCTGTACTGCTTTGAATATTGGCATAAAATCCCAGAAGAATTCTAACAGTCAACAAGAAATGCAAAAGACAAGTATTATTCCGCCTTGTTTCTATTGCACCTTACCTCCTTTGAGAAAATTCTCAACATTTGGACTTTGAAATACAAATCAGTTTTGTCCATTCTGAACTATTCAGAATTGGTTAAGATTAGCTATTTAAAACATGAAATGCTTTTCGTATTTCACATGTCATGGTGATAATTATCCTAGTTTAAAATCTTATTTTACCAAAGAATTATATTAATCATAAATAGGAGAAAATCAGTTACCATATTTACACTATGTATTGGGACACTCTATGATTTGGGACACACAATTTTTCCAGAAAACTATGTTTTTTTTATGCTCCAAAGTTTGGGACATTCAGGAGATTTGTTTCCAGTTCGCCCGTCGCTAGTAGCAGACGACACTCATAAAAAAAAATTCTTGAGTAACTAAAAATTTTCATTTTTTGCTTCCAAAACATAGCTTATGATCCCTCATTGAAACGCGCGCAATGCGCTCGTTCCAATGAGGGATCATAAGCTATGTTTTGGAAGCAAAAAATGAAAATATAAAAAAAAATTGGACGGCGATTTTCATATATAGGGATGGAAAACGAATCACACACAACTTTATTCAGCATCAAATCAAGACCAGGCTCTGTTCTTTCCCCATTTTCTAATAATTGGGACACCTGTGAAAATAATTATTTTTAGCTGTCCCAATACATAGAGTAAATACGGTAGTCTGCTCATATACATTCAAATAAAGAAGTTATCAAACTGAAGCACATTCCATGTGGAAACACTCAAAAGCAGCTTAAACTCCTTCACTGGAATAAACTTGTAGTAATGGTTTATCAGCTATGTTTTGAAAGGAAAATGGAAAATTTTCAAATAATTTTGGTATGACTTCAAAACCTGCTAAGACAGATTTAATATGTGAATTAAACCTTATTAGAAAATTGTGTAGTACACCAGATAGATATGGTTTCAGTTAATCGACCGTGTGGACTTGACTGACAGTAACAGAAAAGGTTAATATAATTATCCTGACATTTGGGGTGAAAGTTGACGTTTTCGTTTTATTGTATAGTGATCAAGGGCAGGTGAGCTAAAGAGAGACAATCACTTGCTGTTGAAAAGTAGGAAAACTTTCGATGAAGTAACTTTTTTGAGGACCACTCTTTAAATTTGTTGAAAAAAATAGTCGTTATTCTTCTATACGTATATGTTTACATATTTTGTATATATTTGGATAAATGGTTAATTGTACATGACTTGGAACTTTTGTATGAAATTTATGATGAAGGTTGAGTCAGATAATAAAGATATAAAAAGGAATTTAAGATTTTTGTCTAAATCATTCACATATTGCGATGTTACATTGAAAAAAATGCATGTGTTGAACTCCCAGTTCAGTACAGTGGCTAATATTTATCATAGGTTGTATTGGGTACAATCTAATGAATTCATTTATGTAATACAGTTATGGAAATATATTTGATTCAATTCCATCACTGTGTTACGTCGAATGAATTATAAAATACTCTCAAAATGAGCTACTTTTAGCTGAATTGGCCTAAGTACTGAAAGAAATAAGTAGTCGCTTTATTCGCATGGCCTTTGTATATTCAGTGTTAATATTTGTTTCTTCTCCAAATTGAGGAAAACAAAACAGTTTGTAAACAGTTGTCTCTCTGGATGCGTTTGTATAATCTCAAACGCTCACCTGCTTTGCATAGAAAACCATTTAGGGGTAGTTGAAGACCTTTAGAATTATAGAAAACTTCATATAAATGAAATAATCATTCAGCACGAATTTTAATATTACGATGTGTTCCTCTTTTTTACTAACATGTTTTTCTGTTTTTCAGTCTGCCTGCTGTGAACATCGTGTATTTGTGTGTTGCATCTAGTTTTGTTGTAATTTCTAAAAAAAATTATATGCCATTCAAACAATTTTGTGACAGAATATTTATTCCATTCAACAAAAGAAACTTTGTTTTTAAAATGAATATACTTTAATTTGGGGATCTATACATGATTAGCTATTTGAAACCACACTCCTCATCCCCTGAACAAAACAGTTTGCTCTGTTTTTTAAATTCTCCCAAACTCACCAATGTAAATGTTGCAGTTGAGAAAGAATTCAGTTCTTGGGGTGATGGAAGCATTTAAACAATTTTTTTTCATTTGGTTAGTCATTGTTAAGTGTGCATTGAAAGGGTGAAGAAGATGGCTGATTTTAGGAACACTTTTGATAATTAATGCATGTCACTCATTCAATAAAGAGTGAACATATTTTTGCTGTGACATGTACTTCTTTACCTTATGACATGGCCAATCAAATCAAGTGGGGGAATCCATTGTGCATTTGTTGGGAGGTTTAGTAATATTTAAATCCAACTGTCCCACTGTGTTGTAGCTTTAAATTATTCATCATCCTCCCAACCAAGTCTGGAAATAAGCAATTTGTCATTTGCAAAATGAGGTCCCCAGAGAGTGAATTTGGTAATGCTCTCGCATACAGTGGGCTAAAATCCCACAATTCATTCTCTGGGTACCTCTTTCTGTTCAGGCCTGAGACCTTGATTCAGATTGAGATTCACAGAGGGTAAATTTAGTAATGCTACCCTGCTCTGCAGGGTAGCATCACCAAATTCACCCACTGGAGACCTCATTCTGCAGATGATTGTCTGCTTGCTCACAACTAATTTGTTCTTTGTTATTCCATTTGCTCCTCGACTCCCAAAGTTTACTGTCTTAACAAAATAACTTTCCAGTTTTTAATATTACCAGTGAACCTCGGCAACATAGATATAATGTTACAGAAATATTGAAAAAGGTCACATGTGTATGTTTGTGGATATAATATAGTGTTATTGCATGAAAAATTTAAAAACCTTGCATGATGATGTATTGTGTTACAGCATGAGCAAAACCAGCTGAGGAGGAAAGAAGGAATTTTCCAAAGAAGATTTGACCATTGTTTGCAGAAAAGCCGGTTGATATAGTTTCCCACAGACCACTTCTTGGTATACATGTGTGAACGCATGTGAACAAAACCTGTTTGCATTAAGCCCTTGATGTCCCTGAGCATAAGCTTAATTTCAGGCCATGAATCCTATATTCCTTCACAAAAATATATCTTCTTGTTTTTTGATGAGCACCATGTTACAACTCATTGGAATAAGTTACATGAGTATGTTATGTCCCCAAACTCCGAAGAAGGATTCAGAGGTATCAAGTGAATCCCTCCCTCCATCTGTCTGTCTGTCCATCCACCTGTCTGTCCATCCATCCATACAAACGTTTTGCATTGTTATTTCCAAGCCATCGGTCGGATTTGGATCTCCTTTGGTATGCTGATAGATCGGCATAGGGGAACCAATATGCACAAGGAACAAGTTCCATTGAATAAATTTTCCCAGACTTATGGGATTATTTTTGCAAGTGTCATTTTCTATGTGGGTTGGGTAAAGGGTTAATGATAAAACTTAACTAAACTAAATTAATGTTGTAAACAAGCACAGTTTTACTGGTAAAATAGGACCCAGTTACTAATGCTTGGGGTGCAAGTCCTCTAAAATAGGCAACATGAGGCATAAATGATTGACTGACCTTGACTTTATCTCCATGTTGTGGTCACAATTAGCCATTGTGCAGAAGTATGTGACCTTAAACACCAATAAATAGATAAATAAATAATAATTTGCTTTTATCTGACACACTGTTGGAAACGTTCATGGAGGATACTTAATTTTTAAATTTCTGAGTATTTTCTTGAATTTCTCATAATATCAAGTCATAACTGCTTGATAGCAGCCATGTCTTCATTTGATGAGAAATTCAGTGGACTCTGAAATCAAGAAATCATTAATAAGAAGGGAACTCCAATTAGGATATAACCGCAAGTATTCCTAGACTAGGTAAAGGAGTAGATTCGTTCTGGACTGGAAAAGCCACACATACCAGACAATTAGTTAAAGATATTGTCCCCATTGTAGAATATATCATGGCTCTGGAATACTTGAATTCAGATGGCTTTCTTTTTGGAAGTAGAGAGACAGACAGAGTAAGACAGTGAAGTTCTGAATGAACAAATGCAACACAATGGAATATAGTGAAAAATGGTAGACACACCAAGTGGATTGTAGAAAGCTGTTTGAGTTATCCAGATGGACTGTACTGGTTACTTCTGTAGGAGAAAAAAATCATCTTGTTTGGAGGAGATGTTCAACAGCAAACATAGATAACTTGCTAAAGAAGCCATCACAATGCAGTCACACATGTCATCTTACTTGCAGATGCTAATGTTTAATGAAAGTAAATTTATGCCCTATAACCCTTTATGTAATGTAAAAGCCAAATTCATTGAGTGCTAAACACTCACATACAGGACTTATAGAGTGTATTATCCCTAAATCACCCACAGAGTGGAGATTCCACCCAAGCAATAATTGCAAATTTATTGCAAAGCATAACAGGCACAAGTTCCAGCCAATGGACCTCTGGGTTAAACCCAGAGGTCTACTGGCTGAAACATTGCTTGTGTTTTTATACGTCCGTTTTGATAAAACGGGTCGTATTATAGTATACCGCTGTCCGTCTGTCCATCTGGTCATGCATCGTACGATAACTCATGAACGATTTGAGAGATTTTTGGGTAGGTGGTGTATATCGATGGAGGGAAGCTCCCTTTCGTTTAGTGTCACCATTCGATTAGTCATTCCAGAGTTATGGGACTTTATTACTTAGAAAATTGTTGATTTTTTTACACGTCGTACGATAACTCGAGAACGCTTTGAGAGATTTTCATGATTTTTGGGTAGGTGGTGTATATCGATGGAGGGAAGCTCTCTTTCGTTTAGTGTCACCATTCGATTAGTCATTCCAGAGTTATGGGACTTTGTTACTTAGAAAATTGTTGACTTTTTACACGTCGTACGATAACTCGAGAATGCTTCGAGAGATTTTCACGATTTTTTGGTAGGTGGTTTATGTTGATGGAAGAAGCTCCCTTTCGGTTGGTGTCGCCGTTTGATTAGTCATTCCAGAGTTATGGGACTTTATTTTTCACATGTCGAACAATAACTTGAAAATGCTTAGAGCAATTTTCATGATTTTTTGGTTGCAAGTATATGTTGATAGAAGGAATCTCCCTTTCGATCTGTGTCACTGTCCGATTTGTCATTCCAGAGTTATGGGACTTTATTTATCAAAATATAGGCAATTTTCCACATGTTGGACTTTGAGCAATTTTCATGATTTTTTGGTGGCGAGTATATGTAACCTGACAAGTACACATGTATACTCATATTGTGTGGTTCCCTCTTGTAATTAATAATGGGCGTATCATGCGCTCATGGCGCAGCTGTTTATTTGTCCATATGTACAAAATTTGAAAGTGATACTTTGGGTGATAACTCCACTCTGTGGGTGATTTTGTCACAATCCACTCTCCACATACTGCACCCATGGAACTTGGAGTTGGGTGTCCAGGCCTAATGTGTATATATCAATTTAATTTTGCAGTAGTAACGAGCAGTAATTTAATCTTACTGCCCTAAAAGGCTGCAAGATTAAATTAATATTCATCCTGTCAATCACTTTGACCCTTGTGTAGCATCTGTGAATTATGGGCATTGTTAAACAGAGCAGAATGTAAATAACCACAATGGTTCCGTCGTGTCATTGGGGGGATGTGAAGAAGATGAGGAATTAGACAGTCTGTAAGTTGTTAGTTTTTCTCATGTGTGTTTTAATGATAATGTCCATTCATCAAAGACACAAATAATGGCTAAATTCAAATAAGGTGTGATTAATGACGAAAAAAGTACATCCCATGTAACTTCCTGTCTACAACTTCCACACGTTTGAAACTTTAACTTCATCATAACTCAGGAATTTTCTACCCTAACTGAGAAAGGGTCCTGGGCCCTTGTAGATGGGAAATTTGTGCCATAGAGATCCTGAATTGGGAATTCCTGTCAGACTTAGCAGAACTTTAACTGGTTGAGTGCTGGGAGCCGCTATCAGAGCTTTCAGAAAAATAAGGATACCAGAGCAAAAGCTGATATTTACCTGGCTTGTGTTTCATATTCAGTCAAATGCAAATAATATTTTGTTTACATAAATTTGTTTTACGATAAGTTATTGGAGAGTGCCTGTGGGCACTCTCCAATAATTTGTGATAAAACAAATTTTGAATAACAAATTCAGACCACAAAAATAATTTCTCCCCCAACCAGTTAAATTTCATCAAATTCACAGCAGTAATTGATATTCCCAAATTACAGGAATGTTAGATGACACAACAGATAGTTTGGTTTCTTTTTTATGCTTTTTTGTCCACTTTCATAAGAGTGATTTAACCCATATGCCTAGAGAATATAAACATTTTTTTTCATGTTAACAGTGCACATCCTGTGGCTATGCTGTTATTTTTATGGAAGTCTTCGCTTTCTGTATTGGCAGCCAAGATTTTCCTAGAAATAACTGCTCAGATGAAACGAGATGCATGACAGTGAGACAGTATTGAGCATTATACTTATGGTTGTCTGTGGGCTTTCAGTTCTGAAATATATCGACCAAATATTTTTATGCCCCCAAATTTGACTAGTTTGAGGGATTGGGAATTTTGGATTAACAATTGGGGAAAATCATGCCTAGATCCCCATGGGAATTAGGCACATGTTTGGCCCCTGTAGTCTCCCAGAAAAATCCTTGTAACTTCAGAAGTGCCATCAAAGAGAGGGAGAGAACCGGGCAGACAGAATTTTTTCACATTCATAGGTATGGTATAACTTAGTCAGTAGTCAATCTGTGTTGTCAAATAAGAACTTCTCTGCAGAAAGACAACAGAAATATGAAGAAGTTCAATCTAATAATGTTGATCCTAATTGATAAAAAATTGATTGGTGAATTTATATCGCACGAAACCTTACTGATCAAGATAGCAGAAACAAATTGATGTGTTGCAATTCCACTGCGAATGACAAGATGCCATTCCATGAATCATGATCTATGCCACTCAGCCTTTACAGGAAATCTAGTCAGCAAAATACCTTCACAACCTGTACAATGATAGTTCATTACCCACACCTACACAACCTGTACAATGATAGTTCATTACCCATACCTACACAACCTGTACAATGATAGTTCTTTATCCATACATACACAACCTGTACAATGATAGTTCATTACCCATACCTACACAACCCTACAATGATAGTTCATCAGTGGGTGTGAATTCAAGCTGGATTGCACCTTGATGGCATTTATACCCCCATATCACTGTTATTTTGTAGTTAGACTTTCAAAGTGTTTTCAACTCTTTGTTTGGAACCACAATGACTACAAGGTCACTTGATTTCAATGATGTGCCATAAAAATCTGTGGTGTTTTCTTCAGAGCATCTGTAGTCAGTATGTGGAGTATTGTGAAGCTATATTAGGCCATATCTTGAACAAAGAAGATTTGAAAGATGAAAATTAAAATTTACACTTTTGTATGTTTTCTGACATTAGGTAAATTATGGCTTCCAATGTTTTCAGTCACTCAGAACTAAAACATGGCAGTTCACAATTCCTATTAATACTACTGCCTGAAGTTTGGAATCTTTCACAGTTTCAAAGATCTCAGCATCACAAACCACAGAAATATCTCTTGATGGTTTTAACCAGGCCTGAAAATAAGCAGTCTGACATTTGCAGAATGAGGTCCCTGGAAGGTGAATTTGATGATGCTATCCCATACAGTGGGCCAATTTATCCTCTGGGTACCTCTTTCTGTTTAGTTTTGAAACCCTAATTCAGATTGAGGTTCACAGAGGGTAAATATAGTGATGCTACCCTGCTGTGCAGGGTAGCTTCACTAAATTCACCCTCTGGGGACCTCATTTTGCAGATGACAGTCTGCTTATTTTCTGGCTTGGTTTTAACATCATATCCAGTATTTGAAGTTAGATTTTCTGCATTTTTAACCCTTTGAACCCTTGTATTCTAGAATGGATGGGGGCGACGTGGCTCAATAGGTAGAGGTGCAGGCTGCAAGCCGAGAGGTCCTCGGTTCGAATCCCACCTGCGGCAACTGCGTTGTGTCCTTGGGCAAGACACTTCACCCCCATTGCCCATGTGGGGGCATGATGATGCCGTGTACTAAGGCGTACTGCACGTCGATGGTACGCATGTCTTCAACCAATCTAACCCTGCCTGTGCTGCAGTGCGGAGTTACGATGTTGGGGAGCTGGCAGATGCTCGTCGTTGCTCGGTGGTTCTCTCCAGGTACTCCGGCTTCCTCCACCCGTAAAACTTTCACGGTCATGATTAGCCATTGTGCATAAATATGTGACCTTAAACATCAATAAATAAATAAATAAATAAATAATTCTAGAATGGTATCGCCTCATTACACTTACAGTGAGATGGAACAGTCCAATATCAATATGAAGGGAGGATAAAATTGCAGACTGAAGTTATTATTATACCCCACTTTTTTTTTTAGCTCACCTAACTGCAAGTCAGTGGGAGCCATTGCCATCACTTTTGTCCGTCGTCCGTCGTCCATAAACTTTTTGCAAACTTGACATCTTCTTCACAACCACTAGGCCAAATTCAAACATATATTGCACAGACCGTCTATGGAGTTTACCCTTTCTATTTTGTTTAAATGAAGTAGCTGCCATATTTTGGGCTCAGGTTTATTCCCCAACAGCTTAAAAACCTTTAAAAATCTTCTCATGAACCACCAGAGGGAATGCCATGATATTTGGTATGGAACATCCTTTGGTGTAGAAGTTGATAGGTTAATATCTTGGCTCTCTGTAGGGGCATATCCATTGGGCTCTGCCCAAAATTTCTGTTCCAAGAACTGGTGGGCCAATTTCATCCAAATTTGGCATGTAGTATAAATGGGTCCTAAGTAATTGATTGATGCCCCACCCCCCCCCAAAAAAAAAAAAAAAAAAAAAAATTTTTAAAAATCACAGTTGTGTGGCAACCCCAGGGGCTAAAAACTCCCAAAATCAAAAGCCCATATTTCCCAAACCACAAGGAACAGAGAACTGTTATTTGGTATGAAACATCCTTAGGACCGGTAGAAGGGATTGATTAAAAGAATTGCCTCCGGTTCAATCAGGCTGCCCAGTAGAGGGTACTGATAAAATGTTGAGTGAGCATTTTTGCAGTAGTTTATCCTGGAGAAAAATTTTCATGCACTGAGAACCCTGATTGACATCTAGAATAACATATTGTTCTCAAAACAACAAATTGCTGCCAGGCACATTCTAATCTGTTATTCTAATCAGGAAATTGTTCCGAAAATTTGTTTCTTCAGTGAGTTTTCCAAAGATTTTATTTCATGTTGAACCCTTTCAATGCTGGAAACATCTGATTCCTCTACCCATGTGTTTAATTTAACCCTCTCAAGACTGCAATGTGGGTTCCAAAGATTTTAGTGATGCCATGAACAAACCCTTTCAATGCTGTATATGTTTTTTTTCTGGTTCCTTGGAGAAAAAAATTGATCAGATTCCTGACTGAATATCTTTAATTTAACCCTCTCATGACTTCAGTGAGTTTTTCCAAAGATTTTATTTCATGATGAACCCTTTCACTGCTGTGCACCTATTTTTTTGTGGTTTCTTGGAAACATTTATCTGATTCCTGTATGCATATCTTCAATTTAACCCTCTCAAGATTGCAATGTGGGTTCAAAATTTTTTATTGATTCCATGATCAAACACTTCCAATGCTGTGCACATATATGTTTTTATCTGGTTCTTTGAAAAACAAATGATCTGATTCCTGTATGAATATCTTTAATTTAACCCTCTCATGACTTCAGTGAGTTTTTCCAAAGATTTTATTTCATGATGAACCCTTTCACTGCTGTGCACCTATTTTTTTGTGGTTTCTTGGAAACATTTATCTGATTCCTGTATGCATATCTTCAATTTAACCCTCTCAAGATTGCAATGTGGGTTCAAAATTTTTTATTGATTCCATGATCAAACACTTCCAATGCTGTGCACATATATGTTTTTATCTGGTTCTTTGAAAAACAAATGATCTGATTCCTGTATGAATATCTTTAATTTAACCCTCTCATGACTTCAATATGTTTTATTTTATGTTGAGCCCTTTCATTTTTGTGCACATGTATGTTTTTTTCTGGTTTCTTGGAAACATTTATCTGATTCCTGTATGGATGTCTTTAATTTAACCCTCTCAAGACCTTCAATGATTTTATTGATGCCTTGATCAAACATTTTCAATGCTGAGAACACATATGTTTTTTCTAGTTTCTTGGAAAAGTTTTTTCTAATTCCAGTATGAATTTCTTTAATTGAACCCTCTCAAGGCTTCAATGTGGGTTCCAACGATTTTATTTCATATAATACTGTTCATGAAAACCTATTTCTGATTTCTTTAAAATATACCCCCTCCCCCCCCCCCCCCCCCCCCCCAAAAAAAAAATAAGCCTCCATAAATTCTCTTTCTGTTTTGTTTATTTTTTATGCTTTAACCATTTTCACAGAGACTTGAATTTACTGGTGGCAGTAAAATTTTGTTTCTTGAGTTTGAAATCTTTCTTATTCTTTAACTCTTTGCATGCAGCTGGTGGATATTCCTGTCCAGCACATGGTTTCTCTTATCTCTGCAATAAGTATTAATTTGTGCATATTTAATCATGTTGTCTCTCTGTCAATGGAACAGATTTTTTCACCAATGATTTCTTGTGTTACATTTAGGTTAAATTTTCATCAAATCTAGTCTAGGCTGCTTTAAAGCAGCCATGACTAGATTTGATAAAAAATATCTAGAAGATACTCGGCGGGTTAAGAGTTAAAACCACTGGGCCAAATTCATTCATTTATGGCACAGACCATCTTTGGAGGAAACCTTTTCTCCTTTGTTCAAATGAAGCAGCTGCCATCTTCAGGCTGGTGGAATTTACTCTTCTGATTTTTCCCTCCAAATTACTATATCTCTTAGGGTGGGGTTAATGCTCCAGCTTTTTATAAGTCACTTGTCTGAACCATATTTGTCATGTAGTATATAACTGAGTCATAAGTATTTCATTTATGCCAGAATTTTTATTTTATTTATTTATTTATTTATTTTTTTTTTTGGGGGGGGGGGGGGGTGTAGAGAGAACCACAGTAGTTGAAAACAAAACAAAAATTCACAGAACAGAGCTTTCTAGAAAGCTTTTCTAGGACCAGCAGAAATGAATGGCCAAAAAGTTGCCTTTTGGTTGTGTCATTGCAAACAAAAAAATTGCTCTTGCTGCTGATCACTTACTGATATACTCATCCCTTTTGACAACTTGAGCCAGGTGATTGTTTTAGGCTCACTTGAGCCTCTGGTTTAAAAAAATGGGGTATACTGGATTGCACCTGTCTGTACGTCCATGCATCCATCCGTTCATACGTCCATATGTCTATCTGTCTGCACTCAGATGTCTGTTCGGGTTACAACTTCAACATTACTGCTCAGATTTCGATGAAACTTCATACAGATGTTCACTATCATGCGATCTTTAAGAAGCATCAGTCGTTTTGCTGTTGGAATATTTTTTCTGTCAGTTATGACCCTTTGAATATCCAAAAATAGGCTATTTTTGGTCTGTTAGCCTCGTATCTCAGGTTTGGGTTATTGGATCTCAATGAAATTTGGAATGAAGATTGTTTATGGGAAAGGCTTTCAATTGAGTCTGTAATAAAATTTCTTACTTTTTAGACTTAGCCCCCTTTTTAACTTTAAAAATTTGCTGTTTGCCTTGCAAAATAGCCAATTTTTTGTCTGTTCACCTCATATTTCAGGTTTGGGTTATCAGATTTTGATGAAATTTAGAATGTGAATTGTTTATGGGAAATGCTTTCAAATGAGTCATGTCCATGCAGTAAAACAAAGAAAATACATGCAAATCACCTCCTCCCCACATGTGGCATTTTGTCTTTGTTCTACATTTCTTATGTGCGTTTTGTCTTTGTTCTACATCTCGTATGTCTGATCATCACTAGACTTCAGTAACAGGTGTTTTTACCTTGCTGTAAAACAAAGACAATATATTTGCTGTTTGCCTTGTAAAATAGCCAATTTTTGTCTGTTTGCCTCATATCTCTGGTTTGGGGTTAGCGGCTCTCAATGAAATTTGGAATGAAGATAGTTTATGGGAATAGCTTTCACAGTATCATGGTTCATTTCTTCCCTTGTCATTGTTTGGTGGTATACACCATGGCGGCATGCACCATGGGGCTATGCCATCCCACCTCCTCTAAACCTCTCCCCCCCCCCTTGTTTGTTTCTGCCTTATCCAACATGGCCACCATTGCAACCATGTTCGATTTTTTGGTAATTTTTGCTTGTCTGTGCAGAAACTTGAAAATGAAATACACTATGTATCCTATTTTTTTTGGTGGTGGATTAGTGGCGTCTAGAGGAAGATTCCTTTCGATAATCAGTTTTCTGCCATATCTAGTATGGCTACCGTGGCAGCTGTCTTGGATTTTGTCATTTTTACTTTTCCACGCAATAGCTTGAAAATGGAATGCACTAGTGGAGACTATAGGAAGGTTCCTTTTCAATATTCAGTCTTCTGCTCTATCCAGCCATGTTGTGATTAACAGATGTCTGGCAATCGCATCTGATGGGGAGCGCAGTGGCTCAGTGGTAGACTGTTGGACTTCTATGCAAGAGGTCCCGAGTTCGCTCCCCATCTGGGACAACCCGCATTGTGTCCTTGGGCAAGGCACTTTATCCCGGTTGTCTACATGGGGGCATGATGACACCATGTACTAAGGTGTAATGCACGTCGATGGTACACATGTCTTCAACCGCTATAACCCTGCTTGAATGGAGCTTGAGCTGACAGTTGTTCATCGTTGCTCAGTGGTTCATCCACCTGTAAAACTGTCACGGTCACGATTGGCTATTGTTCATAAGTATGTGATCTTAAACACCAATAATTAAATAATTAAATAATGAAACAACTATAAAACAAATCGTTTCATTGATCAAGAACATTTTTGTCAATAACATTTTCAACAAAAATATGTCCAAATTTATAGTTTAAGTATCCACATGGAAATAGAGCTAGGCAATTCATGACACAAACTGATCAAGAAAAAAACAGCATTTATTAAGAAAATGGGAAAGACATTCAGAAAATTGAAGAATGCATGCACTCTCCCCCAAGAACCCCCCCCCCCCCCCCCTGCACTGGTGAATGATTTCAGCGAAAGCTTGGGTGTTGAGTGTCTGATAAGCACACATTCCATGCACCGAGCTGTAGAAGACATGGATGGTCAGTCAGAGAATTTACCACATTCAGTCCAAGACCACAATACCTTGTAAATCCTCCTCGGTTCGCGAGACAAGCGTGGATCCGATGTGCCATACTCGTCACCAAACGTCCAATACCAGCTTGACTGATATTGTTCCATTCTTCCTGCGGTGCAGCAGCAAGACATTGGTAGGGGGCTGTTGGTGTTGCCGTAGGTGCCTGCCGAGCATATCCCAGACGTGCTCTATTGATGAAAAGTCTGAACTTAGTGCTGGCCAAGGCAGTGTAGTGATGTTCTGCTCCTGGAGGAACTCTGTAGCAACACAGGCCCTCTGTGCTCTTGCATTGTCATCTTGGAAAATGAATTAACGGCTGTGATGTCGCGCAAATGGCACCACATGAGCTGCTAACATGTTGTCATGGCAGTACTGTCCTGTGACATGCCCTTGGATGACATGTAATGCTGTTCTGCTTGTCATGGTTAGGCCTCCCCACACCATAACCAAACGATCGTGCTGCCTAACGGTTACATCATAGTATCATTCGTTCAGCTGCCACCACACTCTGTTTCGCCTGTTGTGGAAGTTGAGAGTGAACCTCGATTCATCATAAAACATGATGTTGCTTCAGCGACAATTGTCCCAGCGCTGTCCTGTTCCACACCAATTACGCCTTGCTGCGATGTGACGTTCAGTCAAACGTGGAATTATTTGAGGTCGTCGAGCATACAAATTCCAGTTGTGTAGGCGATTTCGGATAGTCTGACCACTGACTCGCACATCTGTTGCTCGGAGCAGCTGCTCTCCAATTTCTGAAGCACTTTGATGGCGGTTACATAATGCTATGGTTCAGATGAAATGCTCCTGGTTAGCAGTTGTCACCTTTGGACGACCTGACCGATGTCTGTCATCAACATTGCCCGTCTGATGGTAGCGTGACCACAACCTGCTAAACACCGATTGAGTAATGTTGAGAATTTGAGCCACTGCAGTCTGTCTGTTACCTCAAAAGTTAGGTTTCGACCAGAAACTATTGATGAACGAGTTGATACCAAGAAATGAATGATGAGAACTCCAAAAAAGCTTGTCCAGTACAAATTAAAATTTCAAAACATTGCCTCACAGACATTAATGTGTCACACGTGCAAAAAACTTGCATGAAGTTGTTGTGGGCCAGTGACATTCATGATCCACACTAAACTTGGTAACATATTGATGTGTCCAATCACACGTATCAAATACCATTTTCTGAAAATATCAACATCAGTTTGGATATTCCCTTCTTTTTTTAATAATATATTTGTGTGCACACCACCTACATTTATGAACTTACTTTTATGAAACTTCTCAAGCATGACCACGAACAAGTAGACATTTGAATATTTAAAAATTTTCAATCTGCGACGATTGTAACCAAGTTATTTCCCCTTGAGCTTATAATTATTATTGATTTCTACATGAGATTATGTGTGCAACTGGGAGCATGGTGGCTCAGTAGGTAGAGATGCAGACTGTAAGCCAAGAGGTCTTCGGTTAGAATCCCACCTGCGGCAACTGCGTTGTGTTCTAGGGCAAGACACTTAATCCCATTTGCCCATGTGGGGGCATGGTGGTGTTGTGTACTAAGGCATACTGCATGTCAATGGTGCACTTGTCTTCAACCAATGCTAACCCTGCTTGTGTGAAGTTAGTTTGGTTTTCTCTGGGTACTCAGGCTTTCTCCACTCATAAAACTGTCCGACACGAGGTGACCGTGGCTGTCGTATGTGTTGTTAAACCCCAATAAGTAAACAATGTGTGCAACTTCCTACATTTATTACACTCCTGTTCTATGAAATCCCCATCTACAGTAACACTAAACCATGCAGAAAATGAAAATCCGTTCTACACACATGTGCCTAACGAAAATCGTTGATTGGCTATTTTTGGATGATCACGTCATCTGTCAAAACTTAACATAACCCTGCCAACTTGGAATTTCCATTTGAATTACAGTCACGGAAGGCGTGCAGTTTAAACAAAATGATTGTGTTCTAATAAGCTATCGCAAAAACAATAAACTACATAAAAACATCTTTGTATAGATTTACTTCTAAAGTTTAGAAGGGAGAGTTCAACCCAATCATTATTACCTGTATAATGATAACAAATTGAATAGAATTAGCTCCAATATACATGTACTACAATAGTACAAACATACATACACCACATGTTTGGCCTATTTATAAATATGCCTGTGGGAATTCCCCCAAAATTGCACATGTAAGCATTAGCAGATGATTGATCACCCAGAAAATTGAACCGATTGCGAAATAACTTGTTCACAGTTGTCAAATGAATTGCTGAATGTCCTTCTAATAAATGTTTTTATAGATGAGAAGGCATGTAATAAACACAGTATGACACGTGCATGTGAATGGGTTAATCGATATGGCACTTATGTCCTTTGCAGGACTGCACAGTATGTTCTGTGTATTTTTCAACCACTTTTGATGCAACTTCTCAAACATGATCCTGTTAACTGAACATCCATTTTAAGTATAGCAGTGCTTATTCACTCTGGAAAACAAGTTGTGTATCCCAGGTCTAATAGGATCTGGTAACCAATGCATTGTGTGGAAGTTCTTTGAAGTGATAATCGCAGTTTACAGATCTTTGGTTCATTCTTGTGTTGTGGTCAGGAGATGGCCATAGATGCTGAAAGGGAACCTAAACACAAATAAATCAATAAATCAAACTTTTATTACATGCCCATGCAGTCTCTCTTATGCAATACGGCGTGCAATACGGCTGTGCAATACGGAATTCTGTATTACACACCAACCTGTTCCAACCGGGACTTTTTTTATGCAATGCGACTGCATAAAGTGCATGGTGTTTACCACCGTTGATAGAAAAGAAAATTAGGTCAGTAGGTGCTTGGGTCATGTAATAAATACAAAACCACATGTATGTTTCAATGAGTCGTTTTGTATTCAATGAGTCAGATGTGCGTAGGAAGAAAACGTCGAGACCGAAGGTCGAGACGTTTTCTTCCTACGCACATCTGACTCATTGAATACAAAACGACTCATTGAAACATACATGTAGTTTTGTCTGTTTATTACACGCCTATTATTTTTCCCCCAGTTCCATTTTACAAAACCATACGGAACGTGTTCCAAATGAATTTCCATTGACAGACGATTTTTCCACCTGATGTCATGGATCCATTAAAAGAACTAAACTCTGCCCATTTTCATAATTGGCCAATCAAAACATTGCATTCTGACCCAGATCAATTCAGAAGCTGCAGAGACAGGCGATTAATCAAATATCAGAAAATATTTTTATTCCAACCCACCAAAATGAAATTTGGTATGAGGGATCCTCGTAACAAGCCGCTTCTGTACATGTTATAAAAACTTGCCTAAGTATTTTTCACCAGAGTTACGGTCTTTACTTTGACAATTATTCAGGATTTTTTCTGTCTGCAGGGATATCTCAGCAGTGGGTGGATGGATTTCAATGAAATTTGGCATAAGGAATCTTTGTGATAAGCCACTACTGCACGTTATAAAAAAGTTGCCTGCATATTTTTCACCAGAGTTATGGTCCTTCCTTGTCAAATTTGCATGATTTTTTGGTCCTTCCTTTGTTTTTTAATTCATTTATGCTTCATCCATCAAGCACTGCAGTGGGTGCTATAATTGCCTTAAGCTACATCTCTTGTTGTCCTACCATCCTAATTTGGCTGGAAAATTATCAGTCAATATTTTTGTTTCTCATTTTCTATTGATTTTGCTTGTTAATGTAGTTTTCTTGTCTATTGGTTAGTTTGGATTTATTGTTGGCCATCTCTTGAGGTTGGAATCGCATCATTCAGGTGTGTACTTTAGGCCCTTGGGGTCTTATATTTTACTAGAGTTATGTTTCTTTGTGGACCTAGATTGTAATGAACCAAATAAAAAAATATTTGATGTGTCCTTGGTCAAGACAGTTAATTCTGACTGCCTTAGTGGGAGCATGGGCAGTTACTGTTCAGTGGTTCTCTTCAGATACTCTTGATTTCTCCACCCATAATGCTGTCTGTCATAGGACCCTGACTGTTGAAAGCATCATTAAACCCAAACACACAAATACAAGCCAAGATCAATTGTTAACGTGTAGAGTGATTTATAGATTACTTTTGGGAGTCAAGATTTGCTAATATGGATTATATTATTTATTGGTGTTTAAGGTCACATACTTATGTACAATGCCTAATCATGACAGTTTTATGGGTGGATGAAGCCGGAGAACCTGGAGAGAACCACCAAGCATCGACAAGCAGCTGTCAGCTCCTTAACATTCTAACTCTGTTCAAGCTCCCTCAAGCAGGGTTACAGCGGTTGAAGACATGTGCACCATCAACGTGCAGTAAGCCTTAGTACATGGCGTCATCGTGCCCCCAAGTAGTCAACCGGGATAAAGTGCCTTGCCCAAGGACACAACGCGGGTCATCCCAGATGGGTATCGAACTCGGGATCTCTAGCATAGAAGCTTATATGGATTTGTTTTGTTATTTTGCATATTGGAGTGTACTTACTTAACCTTTACCTAATATGAAAAGCAGACGACACTCGCAAACAAAATTTTTGAATAACTAATTTTTTTCATTTTTTGTCTCAAAAACATAGGTTATGACCTCTCATTGGAACGAGCTCCATAACCTATGTTTTTGAGCCAAAAACTGAAAAAAATAATGAAAATTAATATGCGTTTTTTTGTAAATAATGTTGGCCGGTTTTGGCTTTTACGTTGGGTAAAGGGTTAAACGTAGACACTTATCAATGTGCTTTAATGAGGCAAGTCGATGTAAACAAAATATTGTTTGCTCTCAATGGAATTCGAATTCTTTATGATGGTATCGACACTGTTCAGTGGAGCATATGACTTTCAGTACTCAAATTGTTAACCCCTTTTCCCATCTTGATTAAGAGCAGGTGACACATAATACATTAATATCTGAAAAAGTTGTTTTAGCCTCCAAAAGAAGTCTTATGATCCCCCCTCCCCCCTCCCCCCCCCCTCCACCCCCCCTCCCCCCACACTCCCATTGGAATGTGTTTGTTCCACCGAGAGCTCGTAAGCTGTTTTGGAAACAAGAATTGAAAAAATAATGAAATTTGAAAGGCAATTGTTGTGAATAGTGCTGGCCATTTTTAGATGTTTGCAGCTATATATGTGGCAATGTGGGGCTGTCTCTGTCGGATGTTTGGTATATCTGTGACCATTGAGTTTTTACAACTCAAAAACTATTATTAGCTGTCAAATAATTGAATTTTCTGTCTGTTGGGTGGTGGTCGGAATGTCGGTTATTCATTCAATTAGTCTGTGACCAACAAGTTTTTAAACTCAATAACTTTTAAAATACTTTATGGAATAACACCATATTTGGTATGCAAATATGTTTCTTACTGATGTCTGTGTTCAATGCTGGTGTTATTCAGAGTATTTTTGTCGAGAGTTATTGCTCTGTATGGAAATTGTTTCATTTTTACCATCCGTCACTGCTAAGGGAAAACTTGCAATATTTTGGCATTTTGTTAGGTTAAGGATTAACACTTTGCCCAACATAACAAGAAGTACTATTCACAAAAATCACCAATTAATTTTTATTATTTTTTCATTTTTTGTCTCAAAAACATAGGTTATGGCCCCGCTTTGGAATGAGCTTGTTGAGCTCATTCCAAAGAGGGGTCATAACCTATGTTTTTGAGACAAAAAATGAAAACAATTAGTTATTCAAGAATTTTGTTTGCAAGTGTCGTCTGCTTTTCATGTTAGGTAAAGGGTTAAGATGGTCAAATGAGTGAAGAATACTGCTGTTTCTGAGAATTCACAACACACATACCTTGCATAAACAGGACATTCAAAAGTGTCACATTGGTTAGAACATGAGAGATAGATTTTACCTTTTGTGTTATGTCTTGGTTACCTTGTAGAAAATAGAGTATTGGTAATTCATTGTTATAAGTATTAAAGAGGATTCGTAAGACTATGAAGCAAACACTTGATGTTACATACTTGACAATATTATTACCTGCCAAATAATTGAATATTCTGTCTGTCCGTTTGTTGGCAGTATGTTGATTGGTTGCTCAGTCTGTGCCCGATAAGATTTTAAACTGGGGGCGTGGTGGCGTTGCGGTAACCGGTTCTCATCAGATCACCGAAGTTAAGCAACGTTGAGCCCAGTTAGTCCTCGGATGGGTGACCTCTTGTTTTCTTTACTGGAAAAAAAATTATACCAATTTCTTATGCTCGGGGTCATCTAGTGTTTGTCATTTCCATCTGTCTGTCTATCAGGAAGATTTTTGTGTTCGCTCCATAACTCCGAGAAGCTTTGTTTTTTGTATGGTGGAGGTCAAGGTCATAGATCAAGGTCATAGTTTGGGTAGTTTGGTGGCATCCGTGGCCAGGCAGTCACTGTTAGTCTTATTAATCATGATTTTCTGTCATTCGTAAAATCTTTTATACACAATATTGGTAAATGATTTTTTTTTATATGCATTTATAATTATCTTGGGATTATTTTTGTTACTTGAAATTAGTTGGAAAGTTCACCGATCTACAAAGGAATTGTTTGATGTAATTCTTTAGTCGTTAAATGACAGATTTTAACTTTTATCAGTATTGTTGCTTCATATGTGATTGCATATGTTAAAATTTAAGGTAGCTCATTCATGGGTTACCATAATGTTTTTAAGGTACCCATTAATGTCATTTGGACAGAACTTCAGATAAGTTGCCATATTTTCTTACTCTGTGAAAAATGACATGCATATCAATTTCATTGTGGAAATGCAACTCGATAACTCAAACACATGTTGACAGAGATTTACTCCAGTTGGCAAAATTTATTCATTATATGGCAGCTGCAGTTAGTTATAAAATACATAGTCCATCACATCTCACATGACGTGGAGCCATTCTTGTTTACGATCGTAGAAAAGTCGTGCTGAACTGGTATAATAGGACCTGATAAACAATGGCAGGAGATTAAGTAAGTCCTTTAACCCTTTACCCAATGTAACGGCCAAAACCGGCCAGCGCTATTCTAAAAAATTGGCAATTAATTTTCATGATTTTTTTCATTTTTTGTCTCCAAAACATAGGTTATAACCCCTCATTGGAACGAGCTCGTTGAGCTCGTTCCAATGAGGGTTCATAACCTATGTTTTGGAGACAAAAAATGAGTTATTCAAGATTTTTTTTTGCTAGTGTCGTCTGCTTTTGATGTTAGGTAAAGGGTTAAACTAGCAGTATGAATATAAATAAACAACATAATTTTGTACCCAAGTTAGGGTAGTCCAAAGATGATTTCAATAACAAAGGAATAATTCTTGTATTTTTTTATACGTCCGTTTGAAATATAAATGGTTGTATTATATAAATGGGTTGTCATTTGTCCATCCGTCCGTTTTTTTGTCCGGAGATGTTCTTGGCTGTTCGAGGGACATTCCCTTCAAAACTTGGCATGCATGTTTACCACCATGGGAACCTGTGCACTTGTGATTTTAGTTCCAGTGGGACTATTTTTGTCAGAGTTATAGCCCTTTTTGACTTAGAATAATTTGCCTCATCAGTCTGAATTTTGTTCGAGGATTTTCTCGCAGGTTTATAGACCAATTCTTTCGAAACTTGGCATGCATGTTTACCACCAAAGGAACCTGTGCATGTGCAATTATAGTTCTGATGGGACTATGCCAGAGTTATACCCCTTCACGACTTAGAATAATTTGCCTCATTGGTCTGAATTTTTCCGGAGATTTTCTTGGAGATTTATAGACCAATTCTTTCGAAACTTGATATGCATGTTCACCACCATGTGAACCTGTGCACCTGCTATTATAGTTTCAGTTGAACTATTTTAGCCAGAGTTATGCCTCATTTTGACTTAGGATAATTTACCATGTTTGTCGAATTTTGTCACGAGATTTCCTCAGAGGTTTATAGACTAATTCTTTGGAAACTTGGTATGCATGATCACCACCATGGGAACCTGTGCATCTGCAATTATAGTTCTGTTCGGACTATTTTTTTTTTCTTTTTAGAGTTGAGCCCTTTTTCAACTTGGAATAATCTGCTGCATAAGTCGCAGTTTTGTCCAGCGGGTTTCTCAAGATGTTTTTGGACTAATTCTTTCGAAACTTGGTATGCATGTTCACCACCATGGGAACCTCTGCACCTGTGATTATAATTTTGATTCTGACAGACTACTGGTAGAATTCACTCTTCACAGTGTTTTTACATCATTGTTGGCACCCAACAATAATGTAGAAACATTGTTACGTCTTCTGCGGCTGTGTTAATGTGTATACACTGGTTATTAAGGTAAAATTAATCTAATGACTTAAGGGTTAAATAATGATGAGTAGATTTTAGATCAACAGCTGTCAAAAGTGTCGTTAAATCTTGATAAATGAATAAATTTAGATCAACAAAGCAACTGCTTTCCAGTTTTGGTACTTGTAGTACAGTAGAATCCTCTTAATTGAATATCCATTTTGCCAATGAAAATTATTCAGTTAACAGAAGTATACAATTAACAGGGATTTGGTCAGTTTCCTATGATCTGGAGGTAAACTGAGCATTTATTCTATTATATCTTGTTTGACAGAGCTCATAGACCTCTGTCAAACAAGATATAAAAGAATAAATACCTGTATTGGATGTAGTGAGACCAAAAAGGTTGATAAATAAGGGGAATTTGGTGCATGTCACAGTAATTTTTTCGATATATTACAAAAATTTCTATACAATTAACAGGAGTTTACTCTACAACCCATATGCAATTAATAGATCAAATTTGTACTGAAGGTATGGTAAATGGTTTTGTGTTTGAAAATTATATTCAATTAATAGGGATATACAATTAAGAGATATCCAATTAAGTGGGCTCCACTGTATTGTGTTACATTATCCTGATTTTACAGGATCTGAGTATCATATTCAAAAAATTTATTCATTTGTTATGTTTTAATAGAATTGGTGGTAGCTGAGGAAGAAGCAGAGAAGACCGAGGTGACAGAAGAGATTCCAGAGCATGTGGAGGGTAAAGAAGTTCCCAAAGAGACCGTGGTCCAAGAAACTTCGGAGATCACTCTCATTGAAACTATTGGTGAGAAGCCAAGTGAGATTGAGACGGAGGAAGTTTCGAAAGAAATTGTCACCCAAGTAGTTGTTGGCACAATGCCCGAGGAGGAATTAGTTGAGACTACAATAACTCCATCTGAGGATATAAAACCAGAAGTGATATCTCATGAAATCTCAGAAACAACCATAACTGAGACTAAGTTTGAAATCACAGAACTAAAACCTGAAATTGCCCAAGAGGCTACTCCTGTGGAAGAACTTCCTATTTCCTATAAGGAAGAAGTCCCTACAGTTGAGATAGCGGCTGATGAAATAACTGAGGAGAAAATCGAAGCTGTCATGGAGGTTCCTGTAACTGAAATGATAGAAGAGGTAGTGCCAACATCCCCAGTGGGTGAAGCTCCCAGATTTGTCAAAGAACTACACAACATGGAAATTAAAGAAGGTGAACCAGTCTGTTTCGAATGTCAGGTGACTGGTACTCCTCAACCAGATGTGTTATGGTTCTTAGATAGTGAAACCATTCCCAGTGACTCTGTGACATACAAAAGTTGTGTTTTGGAGGAAAATGTACATACTTTAACAATTACTGAAACATTCTTCGAAGATCAGGGTGAATTTGAGTGTGTTGCAACCAATGAATATGGTCAGGCCAGAACAAAATCAGATCTCACAGTATTAGGTAAGTGGAAAATTGTCATTTCATGTTTAGACTTATGATTTTTAATAAGTAGCTCATACAGTTGGAGTAATAATGGGATGATTTTCAATAATTAAATGATATGGTTGGAGTCATAATGAGTTATCTTAAAAGTCTCGACAATTTTAACTCTTGAAGGAATATTTCTGACTTTCATGACCTCAGAACAGGTGCCCTTAACATGCCACTGTGAGGAGGTCCTGTGGACACTAGACAAATTAGGTAAGCAGTGGTTTCTAGTCAAGTCTTGGCTGCCTGTTAGGGCAGCCAAGACTTGACTAGAAATCACTGCTAAGCCACAGGACATATAGAGGCTGTCGGCTGGTGGGAATTCAGAACACTTGTCCAGCCCCTTAAGGGTTAACTTAAATGAGTTTTTTCAACATTGCTTCTCATTTCACTTCCAACTGTATTATACTGTGAATGAAGGTGGAGTAAGCTGTGTTTCTTAATGAATGGTTATTTAATTTTTATACAGCATAAGGCATGGTTGGTTATTTAACCTGGTCGGTCAGGTTTCAACTGCTGTGGGGTCATTTGCTGTTATAATAGAAGGAATGGAAAAATAATGAAATTTAATATTTTTTTTTACCCCTGTGGGAACCCCAGGGAGTGGAGCAGTGCTTGTTTACTTTTTGTTTACTGTGGTAAGAAAGTTCTGCTTTACTTGTAAAATTGGACCAGGTAACAAATGTCTGTGGTTGAAGCCCTCGAAAGTTGCATAGGTAAAAACAATTGGCAAAACTTGACTTCATACCTACATTGTTGTCATGATATAGCCAGAGCTGCTGACAATGGCCTTAAATACCTATAAATAAATAAATCGGATATTGTTTCCATGATTTGGTAAGTGTGTTAATACCTAAAAGGCGGAAGTCAGGTCTACTCACCTTAGATCTTATACAGCAGGTGCTTTGATGGTTTGAATAACAGTAAGCAAGAAAAGTCATATAACCTCAGTGGTTGTTTCTAGATAACCCTTTGAACCCCAGTGGTATCTTTCATGTCAATTCAAGAGCAGCAACTGGAAGAGTCCATATTCATTATTAGGGGTAGACCAATTAATATTTTTAAAGTGCAGCCTTGGGGCTGCACATGGGGAATATTGATGGGTCTACCCGCAGATTCACTCAGCAGCCACTTTACTTAATAAAATTATGATGTATCATGTTCCTGGGCTGGAAAAGTGGTCTCCTGGGTTCAAAGAGTTTAAGTATTACTGCCTGAATAGGCATGAGTACATTTTGAAGTTCAGTAGATTGACTCAAAGTCATCCAGGTTTAAGTTCAGTTTATACAGGAAGAATAAATAGGAACAATTATTATTTTCCTTCTTGAGGTACTCCATGAAACTTTCCTTATATTATGATTTGATTTATTCATTGGTTATCTCCCCAGCTATTGCCACAATATAACCTTTGGTGTTGAGTGGCATTAGGCTCTAATAAATAAATATCTCCCCAGCTACAACAAATTTAAAGCCAAAAACTACAGTATTACCTTCTTGCTTATAGTAGGTTAGTACAGTGGAGCCCACTTAATTGGATATCTCTCAACTGAATAACCCTGTTAATTGAATATAATTTCCCAACACAAAATCATTTATCATACCTCCTGCACAAATTTGACCTGTTAATTGAATATAGGTTATAGATTAAACTCCTGTTAATTGAATAAAGAAATTTGTAACCTGTTGAGAAATTACCCTGATTTTCCTCAGTTTTCCTGTCCTTTATTGACCTATTTGGCCTCAGTTCATCCAATACAGGCATTTAATCTATTATATCTTGTTTGACAGAGCTCATGGAGCTCTGTCAAACAAGATATAATAGAATAAATGCTAAGTTTATCTCTAGAATACAGGAAAGTGACACATCCCTGTTAATTGAATATTCCTGTTAATTGAATAATTTTCATTGGCAAAGTGGCTATTCAATTAAGAGAGTTCCACTGTATCACAATATGCATAGATTTGGTCAATGTAGTTGATTGTAAGTCAGATTACTTGAACAAATCTGACAACTGAGCTACAGTACCAGAAATGTAGATTACACTGTGGGGTGGATTCCTCACCTTAACACATTTCCAATTTTGGAAAGAGATAAAAAAAACATAATAAGTGCTTGCAAACTTTCAGCACCTGGATCCCAAGGTTCAACTCTGGGATCTATCGTCTGTAAATTTGTGCTTTTCTCTGATATTGTAAATATCTGTCTAATGGAAAATCTCCTCAAACTGTATATATAAGTGGTCTTCTTGGGTTTTATCTAAATGGTATTGTCACCGTGTTGCCTTTGCTGTGGAAGTGAACCTTACATACAGTTGAAAATTCAACAAAAAAATTGATGAATGAAGAGAAACACACTTTGCTCTATGTTACATTCACTGTAAATATGAGTATAGCATGATAAGTGAAAATTGAGTATTCTCAGATATGTTAATTGCCACAGTATTGAATCTTTTAATACCAGGTTTGCATTGTAAAAGCTTATAATGTTCATAAGTCTTATGATCTTCATTATTTTTTTTAACCCTTGAGGGTCTGGACAAGTGTCCTGAATTCCCACCAGCCCATAGCCTTTATACGTCCAGAGGTTTAACAGTTATTTCTAGTTATGTCTTGGCTGCTTCTCAATGCAGCCAAGACTGTAACTAGAAAACACTGTCTAGATAATTTGCCTATTGTCAGCGGAACCTCCTCATGATGGCATGTTAAGGGCCTGTTCTGAAGTTGTAAAAGTCGGAAATAGGCCCCTAAGGGTTAAAATAATTCTTTCTTCTCAAATAACAGACTTATGGCAGGACTTTCTCGGCAGTTAGATTTAACCCTTTTCTTCATGTAACAGCCATCACAAAAATTGTCATTGAAATGTTATTATATTTTCAGTATTTACCTAAAAAACATAGTTTATGACTCCTCACTGCAACAAGCGTCAAGATCTATGTTTTTGAGGCAAAAATTAAAAGTTTTACAGTACATGGAGAGTGTATTATCATTAAATCACCCGCAGAGTGGCAATCCCACCCGAGTAATAATTGCAAATTTGTTGCAAAGAAGACCATCACAAGCAAAGTTCCAGCCAATGGACCTCCGGGTTAAACCCGGAGGTCCATTGGCTGAAACATTGCTTGTGTTTGTTGTCCATATGTACAGCATTTGAAAGTGATACTTTGGGTGATAACTCCACTCCGTGGGTGATTTAGTTACAATCCACTCTCCATGTACTGTACTTAAAAACTGTGTTAGTGATGTCTGGTAGTCATGTTAGGTGTAGTGAGAGGTTAAACATTGCTTTGAAGTATTTTAACATCATTTAAAATCTATTAATTCTTTTTGCACTTTCAGGCCTGTAAATTCAAAATTGTGTAGGAACATCTCATCATTCTTGTCTATAATTATAAACTGTGTATCAATTAATTGTAAAATTAATTTACACCTTCATAATTGATTAGGTTATTTCATTGCACAACATTGGAGATTCTAATCATATTTTACACAGTGGAAGCATCACCAAGTTAATTTGTGAATTAATCATCTGTAAAACACAAATTAATTTGAAAATATTTAAATTGGATCTTTGCTTCAAACTTCAAAATAGTCATTGAATTTGATGTCAGTTAACCCTTTACCCAACGAATCAGCCACATTCGCCTGCATACTATCCAAATTCAGCAGCTGAAAAAATACTATTTTTCAAAAAATTTCAACAAAACCATATCATGTGACCCCTCATTGGAACGAGCTTGTCGCTCGTTCCAATGAGGGGTCACATGATATGGTTTTGTTGAAATTTTTTGAAAAATTAAAAAAAATTATACTTAAAATAATAAATTTTGATATATCGTCTGCGTTGGGTAAAGGGTTAAAAAAAATATACCCTGGTATTGATTGTGTCAATTACTACCCCACAACTGTTCAGTTCTTCTGATGTTTTATCATTCAACCAGTTGTCACCGCCATGTTTCCGTCGAGCCAACACATTCTGCCCCATTTCTATGTTCTGTCCATTGTTAGGTTTACTAAAACAAATTTATTTATTGGATGCTTGATTGGTAGTCTTTTATCTGTTAAAGTAGTGTTTTCAATATATATAGTGCATTTCTGGTGAGATAATTGAATTTTGTGTCATGAGAAAGTTTATGTATGTGTTATACTGTAATTATGTGCTTTTGTCTGAAAAAATACTATAACTTTAGAATGCATGTTTTAGCATGTTAAGAAATGTGAAACAAAATCCAATAACTGAAAACAGTCATACCATGAAGATTTGATTTTTGTTTTTCATAGCTTATTATTTGTTAATTTCAGGTATTATATATATAGTGGACATGTTTTTTGTGCGCTAGGCTGAATTATTCTGTGTGAGATTTGTGCTATCATCAAATTTTATCCTCCCCAAAACCGTTGATTATTGTCATTGGAACAGTGTTTGAGTAGGCTGATTCCATAAGATGTATCCAGTTTTAGGAGACATGTTCAATATTTTTCTCTCAAAATAAAACGCAAAATATTAGGAATTTTCATCTAAAAAAATTACAAGTTTTCATTGTGTTCACATACTGAATGGAACATTGTACTATTTTAAAAACATAGTCCACTGTATAAGTTTGGGAAAATTTATCAATTATTTTCTTTTCTTTTGCTTAAAAATGGAATTCAGAAAAATTAATGTTTCAGATTATTCTACAATAATTCCATGAGTTCAATGCAAATACAGAATAATCTTTCTTCACATTTTTCTGTTTTCTGCAAATTTCATTTTGTTCCTTTTTATCATTTCAAAATGATATAATATTATAATATTGCTTTTGTTTTTGCTTTTTTTTTTAATGACGTTATCTTCATCATTTGTAAGTACTGCCAGAATTTCAGCTTTTTTATTAGAGAATGTTGAATTTCTATCTCCTGTATATGCAGCATTATATGTTTATTACATGCCTGTTCTATCAAATCCCCATCTATAGCAAAACTAAACCATGCAGAAACTAAACTGTGTGGAAAATGAAAATCTGTTCTGCACATATGTGCGGAACGGAATTCGTTGACAGACTATTTTTAAATAGAAGAGAAATTTCGCTGGAATATTCTAGAAATCATGCACAACAATTACAATTTGAATTGCTAGCGATAGCTAAAAATCATCCCCTGAGTTCCAATGTGTTCTATGTGCCAGTAGGGCTTTGCTAAAAAAATCTAGGTCATGTGACGGTTTGGCGGTCAAGATATCATAGAACAGATTGGAACTCAGGGGACAAAATAGTAACACAGGTTTTTGTTTGGTGATGAAATGTGTTCTTTTTATTGATAGCTGTCAAATGAATTGCTGAGTGTCCTTCTAATAATTGTTTTTATCGATGGGAAGGCATGTAATAAACACAGAATGACACACATGTGTGAATGGGTTAATCAATATGGCACTTGTGCCATCACAGAAGAATAAAACTCGAGGCCTTGTGGTCTCACGTTCTACCCTTCCAAGCCGACTCTCGTGCGATATCGATTAACCCATTCACATACGCATGTCGTTCTGTGTTTATCCTCCTACAGGATTGTTTGGAATGTGGATAATTTTTGTTGTAGACTGATAAATAGGATTCTGTATTCATTCAAGTGTGCAAGTCCACTAGAGTTGGTAAATTAGTAAAAATACTGGAAAAACTCAACAATATACTTCTGGTACCTCAAAGTGGCTACAGATGTTGTAATGTCTTTAACCCTTTACCTAACATGACGGCACTTGCAAATAAAATTCTCGAATAACTAATTTTTTGAACTTTTGCTTCAAAACCATAGCTTATAACCCCTCATTGGAACGAGCTCAACAAGCTCGTTCCAATGTGGGGTCATAAGCTATGGTTTTGAGACAAAAAATTTACAAAATAATGAAAATTGAATGGTGATTTTTGTAGATAGCGCTGGCCGGATTTGACCATTACTTTGGGTAAAGGGTTAAACCATAATAATGTCACTTGTGTTAAATTTAAATACATTTCAGGAACAACTGTTATATTTTTCAACGTAGACTGAAAAATAACTTTAGTGATTTGGAGACAAGCTTCATAACCCTTACATGAACAAACCTGTTTCACATTCATTGGGGCTATTTCTCAATATACATTGAAAGACATGACAGTTATTCCATAAAATTGAATTAATTTCAATATAATGCTCAAATTTGATCCAAGATTGATGCTATTTCAAATAAAATTTGGCAGTATTAACTTAATCATTTCACAACAGCACTCATGCCTCGAATTGTATCATTTTATACACTTTTGTATACAGCAAAATGGGTTAATCTATCTTGTATTACATGCCCATGCAGTCTCTCTTATGCAATACGGTGTGCAATACGGCTGTGCAATACGGTATTCCGTATTGCACACCAACCTGTTCCAACCTGTTCACGCCATGTAGCAATGCGACTGCATAAAGTGCATGGTGTTTACCACCGTTGATAGAAAAGAAAATTAGGTCAGTAGGTGCTTGGGTCATGTAATAAATACAAAACCACATGTATGTTTCAATGAGTCGTTTTGTATTCAATTCGTCAGATGTGAAATTCGGTCTCAACGTTTTCTTCCTACGCACATCTGACTCATTGAATACAATCATTGAATACAAAATGACTCATTGAAACATACATGTAGTTTTGTCTATGTATTTGTACAGAGTTTCAGTAATAATTTAACCCTTAAGCCCCCATATAGCCCCAAACCGCCACTTTTATATTGCATTGAAGCAGGTGCTCCCTTGTGTAATCTTTTTTATTACTCTTGTATGAAGACTGAATTTTCCCTGGCAGTGGTTCTACATCACTGCTGGCTGCCTGTATAGGCAGCCAGCAGTGATGTAGAACCACTGACAAGTCATCAATAACTATGTAAACAGAAAAAGGCCATAAATACTTTAAAATTAATCTGAGGACTTAAGGGTTAATATTCTACAGCTCTATGGGACTGCAGGAATAAGTTATCACTGATCTTCCCATTCATTTAGATTCTTATTGAGTTGCTTCTCATTTACCAGGATGTTTGACAGGAATTGATAAGAATGAGTCCAGTATATTTTGAGTTGACTTTTTGAAGGCTATATACCCAATAAATACAAGGAATTATTTATATAAACAACTCAAGTTTTTATTTCTGGCAGTGCTGCTACAAAGATTTTTTTAATTTGTCAAAACACCAAATACCTGAATATTTTTCAATGATTAATTCTGTCACTCACATCTAGTTTTGAAATTATGTGTACTGAAAAAATTATTTGGTCATCGACTTGAAATTTAATATTGTTCACTCACTAGATGGTGTATAAAATTGCATTTTGAATTAATTTTGAGTTCAGTGTGAAATTAGGTAAAATGGAATCAGTTTTTTACTAGATTTGTTTTTTAGGGGTAAAGTGGAGGCCTGTTAATTGGATATCTCTTAACTGAATAACCCTGTTAATTGAATAGAATTTCCCAACACAAAACCATATACTATACCTCCAGTACAAATTTGACCTGTTCATTGAATACAGGTTATAGATTAAACTCCTCTTAATTGAATAAAAAATCTTGTAACCTGTCGAGAAATTACCCTGACTCTGCCCAGTTTTCCCTTGTTTAAGGACCTATTTGGCCTCAGTACATCCAATTCAGGAATTTAATCTATTATATGTTGTTTGAAAGAGCTCATGGAGCTCTGTCAGACAACATATAATTGAATAAATGCTAAGGTTATCTCGAGAATACAGGAAAGTGACACAATCTCTGTTAATTGAATACTCTTGTTAATTAAATAATTTTCACTTGTGAAATGGCTATTCAATTAACAGGATTCCACTGTATTTTGCATTGTCAGTTTTGACATATATGAAATAACTTGGATTAGTGGTAATTACTATATTTTCTTGGAAAAATGTAAGTGTACAAAATTTTTAAAAATTATAATGATATTGAAAAAAATGAGAGTGAACTTTCAATTATGAGATTTCCTTTCGTGTGGTCAATTTATTAAGGTCAGTGTTTAAAGATCTAACTATCAAAAGTCCGATGTTTGTTGTGGAATTCATTTTTACCTCTATTATGATATACTGTGTTGATAAATTGTAATGGTACTGTAGAACATGTAATGTGACAGATCCATTTAAAATTCAATACAAGATATTTGGTGTTTTTGAAATTTCATTGTTCATATAAAGTTGTTCAGACTTTTTTTTTTTTTATTGTTCATACCTTTTTCCTATTGTTCATACCTTTTTTCTATATTTGTTCATCTTTCTAAACATGCTAATATATTGCTGCCACTGCTGCTGCTGCTGCTGCCCTTGCTGCTGCTGCTGCTCCCAGCCAATTTTAATTTCTGTAATCGTATGCTATGATGGTTTGATAGTAGACCACCCAATAGATGTGTTGATGCAGTCGAATAATGATGACCCAATTCTTTTTTGCTTGTAAGGTATCTAATTTCTACGAGAATGGCAAATAAAGGTCTTGCCTGGTCTTGACCCATTGGCAGGGTTCCTGTCGGCTAGTGAAAAGTCTGAAAAGTTATGAAACTGAATTTTTTATCATCCCAGGCCCTTGGAAAGTCTGGAAAACTTTTTTTAAAAAAAGGTTTAGAAATTGTTTTGGGAACACTTTTGCTAGTCTTGGACCAAAATTGACTGAGGACCAAAATTGACTGAAGATTAGTTTAGTTTAGTACTCAAACGATTAGTCGACTAGTCAATGTCGACTCTGGTCAAACCAGTAGTCGACTCTCTATTGTGCAGTCGACTAGTCGGAGGAGTTCAAGCTTTTAGGTAAATAGTATCCCTTCTGTGTCACTGTCAGACAGTTTGAACAGCAATATTGGGCAATCAATGTATACATCTATTGCCATCTAATAGTAGTGACAGTAGTTTGTTTTAACTGGTACTAGTAGAGTCCTGAATTATTTTGGGCTATCAGGATATGTTATTAATTTGCCTTGTCGCAACAAGGCAAATTAAATAAGACTATATAATTTCACTCTTAGCATAATTAGAAGCACATTAATAGAATAATGTTCCAGTAAGTTGCTGTATATGAATGCCCAAGTGAAGCCAAATTTGGACCTTCAGCACTCTACCGGAACACCAACACTGTTATAAGGAGACAAGTTATCACCAATGACTAGTCGAAGTTGACTTGACTTTTGGGTATTGACTAGTCGACTTTGGAATTCACTAGTCGTTTGAGCACTAGATTAGTTACTTGACCAGCAATTTCTCTAAAGAAAATAAAAATAAAATATGGCATTAACCCTTTCATGCCTCGTCAGTGTGTGCCACACCAGTGGTAAACTGACACTACAAACCCACCGGTGCGCTGCGCGCCAATGGCATAGTAGTGCATCTACTCTTACCTCAGTCCACTTGTGCTATCTCTATCAGTCCACAGAAGTAATTTCATGCCCAAATGAATTTAGAGTTGTTTCCCTTTAGCTGATTGGCTACAGTTTTAGCACATATTGCACCAGAATCATAGTAATTCCACGGACAAATATGACTAATGATAGCAAGCAACGTGGAACAGGATTCTGCGGTACAGTTTGGCTCAAATCAAGCTGACACACATGACACAACTATGAGGGCTAGACGTTCAGATGATGTTGCCAGTAATAATCCAGATGAGGAGAGAGTCCTTCTATGTCTGGGATAGAATTGGCCAGTGGGAGGGGAAGCGGCAGAAGAAGAAGTGCTGGTCAAGGACATGGCAGAATACGAGGGAGCTGGCATGGTCGTTGAATTGGTCCAATTTTTCAATGGGAAAAATGCACAGATTTTGTTCCACTCGATATCCCATGTTCTGAAGCTGGGAAGATAAAACTTGACTTACCTGACAAGCCAAATGAATGGGACTTTTTATACCTTTATCTAACGGACGAGATGATCCCAACATTAACCTCAATATCCCAAGTCTGGAGGGGGGGGGGGGGGGCAGTTTGGCTGAGTCGCGAAATGGTTAAAATTATTTTAAAAAACCCCAGAAACATCACAATTTCAAATTGAGGTATATCCTCAGTGAATTCAACTGAAACAGAATTTTTCTTATATTAGCCTTGATGTTTCTATTGGTCACTTCTACTCATGCCTGAAAATATGAAATCTGTCATTTGCAGAATGAGGTCCCCAGAGGGTTCATTTGCTGATGCTATCCCATACAGTGTGCCAATTTATCCTCTGGATACCTCTTACTGTGTCGGCTTGAGACCTTGATTCAGATTGAGGTTCACAGAGGGTAAATTTAGTGATGCTACCTTGCTCAGGGTAGCACGACCAAATTCACCCTCTCGGGACCTCATTTTGCAGATGACAGTTTGCTGATTTTCAGGCTTGCTTCTACTTTGGTATTCTCTCAGTAGGTCAAGGAAAGTTATTGAAATTGTGTGTATTTATATTTGTACGGTCACAGAATATAATTTAAACATGTCATATTAAGTTCTTGAAAGGCTGCAGGGACCATGATTGGGTGGTCCAGTATTAACTATCTGTGTTAACCTTTTACCTAATCTAATAATCATAACCGGCCTAAAACAAAAGTGGCCATTTGAAATTGATTTTTTCAACTTTTTGTTTAAAAAGTACTACTTATGCCCCGTTGTAGGATAATATCATCAAGATTTTTCCAATGAGGGGACATAATCTTTTGTTTTTTGAAGCACAAAATTGAAGGTTTTAGTTTGTCAAGAATTTCTTTTGCAAATGTCAGCAATTCATTTTAGGAAAAGGGTTATCAAGCACAAGTGATTATGTATTATATTTTTCACAATATGTTGTGTCACCATAAACTTGCAATGCAATTTTGAGACTACTGTTTGAAAGACATTTTTTAAGTGTTAACCCCCTGCACACTGATGTCAAAATATCTAAACTTCAAGGTGCAAATGTTTCCCATAATGCAACTAGAAATTTAACCAATTCAGTCTTGTTTGACAGAACTCATTGAGCATGGCTACTTTAAATTTGGATATTTTGACATCAGCGTAAAGGGAGTTAAGTTATTCCCGGGTATAAATTTGCTGCGTCCCGGTCATTTGTCTGGGAATGTCAATTAGATGTCATGGTATGTCAGTTAACCCTTTGAACCCTGGTGGTATCTTCCTTGTCAGTTCAATGACAGCAATTGGAAGAGTCCATATTTACTATTTGGGGTTAGGCCAATTAATATTTTCAATGTGCAGCCTTAGAATTTTAGTCAAGTTGTGACAAAGTCAAACTCGACTTATAGTTTGGAAAATGGTGGGTGGGCGTAAACAATTGGTTTGCGGATGATAACTTGATAATGGTTTGACCCACATTCATGAAACTTCATAGGTAGGTTAGCATCGGAGAGAGGAAGAACCTATTTATTTTAGACTTGCTTGGTCAAAGGTCAAGGTCACAGTGACCTTGAACATAGTAAATCGTAAACAGTTGGTTTCCAGATGATAACTTGTCTATGATTCGACCCACATTCATGAAACTTTATATGTAGGTTGGCCTTCGTGAGACGAAGAACCCTATTTATTTTGGACTCACTAGGTCAAAGGTCAAGGTCACAGTGACCCTGAACATAGTAAATGAAAACAATTGGTTTCCAGATGATAAACTTGATAATGGTTCGACCCACATTCATGAAACTTCATAGGTAGGTTGGCATAATGAGAGGAAGAACCCTATTTATTTTGGACTCGCCAGGTGAAAGGTCAAGGTCACAGTGACCTTCAACATAGTAAATCATAAACAATTGGTTGCTGGATGATAACTTGATAATGGTTTGACCCACATTCATGAAACGTCATAGGTAGGTTGGCCTGGGTGAGTGGAAGACCCCTATTTATTTTGGACTCGCTAGGTCAAAGGTCAAGGTCACAGTGACCTTGAACGTAATAAATTGTAAACAGTTGGTTTCCAGATGGTAATTTGACAATGGTTCCACCCAAGTTCATGAAACATCATAGGTAGGTTGGCATTGGTGCAAAAAAGAGCCCTATTTATTTTGGAATCACAAGGTCAAAGGTCAAGGTCACAGTGACCCTTCATATAATAAATTTGTATACAATTGGTTTCTGGACAATAAATTGATAATGATTAAACCCACTTTTGTGCTGTCACAACTCGACATTGGATCGGTGATCCTATCGAAATTTTTTCTCTTAACTCTTAGAAGGCGGGAGTCGAGTTTTCTTGCCTGCGATGTAATACGGCAGGTAATCTAGCTGTGATGGTTCAGCTATCTTTGGGCTAGGGGAGAATTATACACTGAGCAGGTGTTTCTAGTCAAGTATCGTCTGCCTGAATAGGCAAACGACACTTGACTAGAAGCACCTACTTTACTGTTAGGTTTTTTTCAAAAATGAGATACGTCTGAAAATCTGTATTGAAACATTTCTTTTGTTTTTAATTATTAAGATTGTATGAAAATTAAGAATATGTTTCGTCACAAACAATTTGGGAATTAATTGTAACCTGAAAGATCATTCCAGTAATAATAACCCTGGTAACCGAAGCTGTGATTGTTTACTGTGGTAAATAGGTTCCATTTTACCAGTAACCTGAAAGATCATCCCAGTAATAATAACCCTGGTAACTGAAGTAACCAATACCTGGGACAACAATCTTCCTAAGTCGATAACATGATTATAAATGTTTGACACAACTTGTCATCTTTATAATTGTCTTGCAGTGATGATTTAGCCATAAATGCTAAAACTTAAATCCCCCAAAACAAACAAACAAACAAACAAACCCAATAACGCCTCCAAAAGTTGTTCCCACAGTTAAAATTGAATTTTCAATTTTTAAATCTCTGTGTTTTTTGCATTTTAACAACTTAAAAGCCAAATATAACAATGAATTTTTATTTTATAAATTTTGTTCAAAAGAAATTAATGATTGTTGAAATTTGTTATTAACTCATTGAGGGCTAGATTATTTTTTGGTGGTCTGATTTCTTCCACGAAGTTTCTTTTATTACAAATTATTGGAAAGTGCCCAAAGTAATAAAACAAAGTTATATGAACAAAATGTTATTTGCATTTGATTGAATATGAAACATGAGCAAGGAAAATGCTGGTTTTTGCTCTGGTACCCTCACTTTTTTTTAACCCTTTACCCAACGCAGACGATATCAAAATTTATTATTTTAAATATAATTTTTTAAAATTTTTCAAAAAATTTCCACAAAACCATATCATGTGACCCCTCATTGGAACGAGCTCAATGAGCTCGTTCCAATGAGAGGTCACATGATATGGTTTTGTTGAAATATTTTGATAAATGTAATTTTTTCAACTGCTCAATTTGCATATTACACAGGCGGAAGCGGGCGATTCGTTAGGTAAAGGGTTAAAGCCTTGATAGTGGATTCTTGCACTCAACGAGTTAATGACTACCATTGATGAAAAAATCCCTTTTTGAAGGACTGATCCTTTTTTTTGCAGTGAAGGTGACAATTCATATGTGAGAAATATAGTTAAATAATCAATTGTGTATTCTTCTTCTTGACCAACTATAGTTCCTGTTACATGGATCTACAAATGGTGTCAGATGGATTTTCATTCACCATTTCAAGAAAAAGGATTCAAGTACAGTTAATTCAGTACATCTCAGAATACGCACTGAATTATAATGGTATTTATCAGCACAGATCTGAATAATGCCACTTGAAGAATGGCATGAAGCCCAAAGGGACTTGAAGCGCTAACTGAGCAAAAATAAAAAGTGCGCTGTTTTGCTGCTAGACTAATAAGAACCGTCTTGCACAACAAATCTGATCTTGATTTTACATGAAATAATCTTAACAGTCATTGTCTGTGAATAAGTGAACTTCATACATGCTTTCCAGCTCCAATATTAATTTTTCTCCAAAAAATGAATGCTTTTCCCCATTAAATCAGATTTTACACATTTTCTATTTAAATGTTCGTACAAAAATTTATGAATATATGGTCAAAAAAGTTAATGGATGATTTTGATGCACACGTTTGGTCATTTTTTTTCTCCTGCGATGTATGATGTTCAGTTTACAAAGCAATGACAAATCAAAGTGTTTATTAAGGTTTCAAAGGCCAGACAAGCTATTGCCTCCAATGCTCAGTTTTCTTATTGCAGTTTTTTTGACAAATTTCACTTATCAAAAACTAAAGATATGACTTGGTTTAACCCTTTACCCAATGTAACGGCCAAAACCGGTCAGTGCTGTTCACAAAATTCACCATTCAGTTTTTATTGCATTTTCATTTTATGTCACTAAAACATAGCTTATGACCCTCCATTGGAATGAGCTCAATGAGCTCATTCCAATGAGGGGTCATAAGCTATGTTTTTGATGCAAAAAATATAAAAAATTAGTGCTTCAAGAATTTTTATTTGCAAGTGTCGTCTGCTTTTCATGTAAGGTAAAGGGTTAAAGTCATAGTTGAATAACAAGTCTTTGAAAAAGTCAACACTTATTCAAGTTGTGTGGGTTGTACACTGGCCTTTGAGACATATGCTTATATAATAAAATGCAATCATAGACAAAAGTTTCCTTGAAAAACCATCTTTGAGTTCGATAATTTATAAAATGTTACTCCTCTGTATAATTACATTTATTTTTCCCTGATATTCTGCATTGTTTATTCCATAGTCTTTTACTGTAGTTGGAGTGCGGTGGCTCAGTGGTAGACTGTTTGACTTCTATGCTAGAGGTCTCGAGTTTGATCCCTGTCAGGGACGACCCACATTGTGTCCTTGGGTAAGGCACTTTTTTCCGTTTCCGCCATTTACTAAGGCATACTACACGTCGATGGTGCACCTGTCTTCAACCGCACATAACATTTCATAAGAAAAACTCAAGATACTTCAAGCTATTCCATTCCAGAACATAGGTCATGGAACTAAGTTAATTCTTAAATAGATGTGTGTGAAGGGGGTTGGGGGGGGGGGAGGTATTGGAGTTGTTCATTCGTCGGCACATCATCACGCTTCTTATCAGAATGTTGTTTTTCTATACCACCCACTTGAAAAGTGGGCGGTATATAGCATTCATGGTGTCCGTACTTCCGTACTTACGTACTTCCGTACTTCCATACGTCCGTGACGCTTTGGGGGTACACATCTGCTATCCGCTACTCCTCTTAAACCAGTGGGTGGATTTCATTGAAACTTACATGCATTCTTTTCTATACATTATAGATGTGCACCTCCTATTTTGCTTTCAGGTATTTTTATATTTTACTCTTTCCCAAAGGGCGAAATGAACTTAGCCAAATTGTTGTGATGCTTTAGGGGGGTACACTCCTGCTATCCGCTACTCCTCTTATACCAGTGGGCGAATTTCATTGAAACTCTCAGACATTCTTTTATATACATTATAGATGTGCACCTTCTATTCTGCTTTCAGGTATTTTTATTTTTATTTTTTTTTGTGGGGGGGGGGGGGGGGGGGTACACATCTGCTATCCACAACTCCTCTTCAACCAGTGAACGGATTTCATTGAAACTCTCAGACATTCTTTTACATACATTGAAGATGTGCACCTCCTATTTTGTTTTCAGATATTTTCTTTTTTACACTTTCCCATATTGAAAAGTGAACTTGTCAAATTCAATTGACATTCTGTACAGATCTGCTATCTGCAACTCCTCTTAAACCATTGAACAGATTTCATTGAAACTTTCAGACATTCTTTTACATATATTGAAGATGTGCACCTCCTGTTTTGTTTTCAGATATTTTCATTTTTAGGGTTTCTCATATTTAAAAATGGGCTTTGTCAATTCAAGCTTGCGTGGGAGGGTTGTTGACATTTGCTATCCACGACCTCCTTTAAACTAGTGAATGGATATCAATGAAACCTTCGAACATTGGTGTCAGTCTTTGTGCTCTCTATATTAAACACTCTTTTACTGTTGTAAAATGTTTCTTGGTGGGAGTGGGTGGTATCATTTAGTGAGCAGTGCTCACAGTTTTTCTAGTTATACCCCCGCTTCGAAGAAGTGGGGGCTATATAGGAATCGCCCTGTACGTCCGTCCGTCCGTCCGTCCATCCGTCCGTCCGTCTGTCTGTCCGTCCGTCCGTCCGTCCGTACGTCCGTCCGTACGTCCGTCCGTACGTCTTTCTGGACATGAAATTCTTGTGTGCGCAACTCCTCCTACATTTATGAATCAATTTGGACAAAACTTTTCAGACATCATCACTACTAAGTGAACATGCGCATATTCCAAGATTTTTGATCTGCGACAATTTTAACCAGGTTTTCTCCCTTTGACTTAGATTTATTGTGTCTTTCCATCCGAACAAATTCTTGTGTGCGCAACTCCTCCTACATTAATGAACCGATTTTGATGACACCTTTCAAACATCATCTCTACTAAGTGAACATGTGCATATTCCAAACTTTTTAATCTGCGACAATTTTAACCAGGTTATCTCTCTTGAACTTTGATTTAATATGGGTTTCTACATGAAATTCTTGTGTGCGCAACTCCTCCTACATTTATCAATCAATTTGGACAAAACTTTTCAGACATCATTACTACTAATTGAACATGCGCATATTCCAAGATTTTTGATCTGTGACAATTTTAACCAGGTTATCACCCTTTGACTTAGATTTATTATGTTTTTCCGTTCGAACAAATTCTTGTGTGCGCAACTCCTCCTACATTAATGAACCGATTTTGATGAAACCTTTCAAACATCATCTCTACTAAGTGAACATGTGCATATTCCAAACTTTTTGATCTGCGACAATTTTAACCAGGTTATCTCTCTTGAACTTTGATTTAATATGGGTTTCGGCATGAAATTCTTGTGTGCACAACTCCTCCTACATTTATCAATCAATTTGGACGAAAGTTTACAGACCTCATCACTACTAAGTGAACATGCGCATATTCCAAAATTTTTGAGCTGTGGCAATTTTAACTAGGTTATCTTTTTAATCTAGCCTCACAAATAGATGAATGAAAAAGTAAATGTCAAACTTGAGTATCAGCTGGGTTTTTTTTTTACATATTTTGACAGCCATGTCATTCGGGCAAGTAAAATGTATTGGTTGGAGGAATATTCTGAGGTGTTTTCTATTCTATAAGAGGGGGGGCGCGGTGGCTCAGTAGGTAGAGGTGCAGGCTGCAAGCCGAGAGGTCCTCGGTTCGAATCCCACCTGCGGCAACCGCGTTGTGTCCTTGGGCAAGACACTTCACCCCGATTGCCTACATGGGGGCACGATGACGCTGTGTATTGAGGCGTACTGCACGTCGACGGTGCGCATGTCTTCAACCAATCTAACCCTGCCTGTGCTGCGGTGCAGAGTTCAGAGTTACGATGTTGGAGAGCTGGCAGCTGCTCGTCGTTGCTCGGTGGTTCTCTCCGGGTACTCCGGCTTCCTCCACCCGTAAAACTGTCTCGGTCACGATTAGCCATTGTGCATAAGTATGTGACCTTAAACACCAATAAATAAATAAATAAATATTCTATAAGAGAGAAAAAGGATAATGCTTTTTGTCTATGATTGCATAAATAACACGCTGTTCATTATTAACTACTTGTTCATACTAGAGACTTCCTTTAGTTCATAATTATTCATTAAATGTCGTTGTGTAATCCCCAGCCATGTAAATGTTGTGTCCATGATATATGCATTTCCCAGAAATGTCATCACAAAAGTAAGCACCCAGTCTGTTCTTAGGTTCAGGTGAACAAAATCAAGATTTCTGTGTTTTAGTTACGTAATTTGGGGTTTGAGATTTTGAACCTGAACCTTGAAACCTGACTGGAATTTTGTTTTAGTACGTAGTTTGCTGACACTGTTGAAGTGACTGTACACACTCTTCACTTGTTGACTGCAGAATGAGTATTATTAACCCTTTACCCAACGTAACGGCCAAAACCGGCCAGCGCTATTCTAAAAAATCGCCAATTAATTTTCAAAATATTTTCATTTTTTGTCTCAAAAACATAGGTTATGACCCCTCGTTGGAACGAGCTCATCGAGCTCGTTCCAACAAGGGGTCATAACCTATGTTTTTGAGACAAAAAATGAAAAAAATTAATTATTCAAGAATTTTTTTTGCAAGTGTCATCTGCTTTTCATGTTAGGTAAAGGGTTAATGAGGCTATCAAGCTGATAAAGGCATTAATTATTTTATTACAAAGTTTGAACATTATCCAAAGCACTTGATAGAGTTAGAGTATGGAGAAAATTTGATCAATACCCCAGTAGTCTTCCTCGCGGGAACCCCGAGAAGTGAAGCAGTGCCTGTTCACTGCGGTAAACAGGCTCTGTTTTACTGGTAAAATAGGACCCAGTCACCAGTGCTTGGGAGGTGCAAACCCTCTCTAAAATGGGCAACATGGCTTATTAACGCTCACCCCTGGTCTTGAGTTGATACTCATGTTGTGGTCATGATTAGCATTTGTGCAAAAATATGTGACCTTAAACACCAATAAATAATACCCCAGTAAAATATACTCTTGGGTTATTTACACCAAGCATACATGATGAGATTGTATTTTTATTACATGCCTGTTCTATGAAACACTAAACACGTGCAGAACAGAAATCATCGACAAACTATTTTTAAATAAAAGGAAAATTTCACTGGAATTTTCTACAAATCGTACACTGCAATTACAATTTGAGTCCTTAGTGATAGCTGAAAATCGTCCCCTGAGTTCCAATGTGTTCTATGTGCCAGTAAGCACATAGGATGCATTGGAACTCAGGGGACGAAATAGTAACCTGGGTTCCCCTCGCAAATTTGGCTGGCGATAAAATGTGTTCTTTTTGTTGCTAGTTGTCAAATGATTGTGGTTTTTTCCGGGTACTCCGGCTTTCTCCCCCTAGTAAAACTATCTGACACAAGGTGTCATTAAACGACAATAAAAAAAACACTGGACACAAAATTCTTCATTAAATTTCTCAAACTGCTCTGTTTTTTTTTTGTTTTTTGCCATGAGGTCATGTGAACAGTGATTATCAGGTTTTTTTTAATGTGGTCACTAGAATGGTGTCTATTTGCTTTTGTAGATTTTTAGGCATAACCTGTATCATGTAACTTTGCAATCATATCTCTTTTTTTCCAGCAAGTATATATTGTATGCATACAAATATTTAAAGTATAACCAATATACCTTCACAGTTGCCTCCTTATATTTTGCTGCATCATCTGTCATGAAAATCAAATTTGTTGATGAATTTTGTTTTGTCACATGTCTTTATTGTAAGGTTTTTCAATAGCTTATTGATAATTTGTTACAACTGTGACAAGCTTGCTAAGCTAAATTTCTTTTGAGAATTTGGCATGCATTGCATTTCATATACCATTTAATCTAAATAAAATTGGGAAATCACAGATTTTTCAGTACAGAGTATCCCCCTTAAAAGTACAAGACACAGTAGAATTAGCATTACCAGAAAACACAATGAGATTTCTTTTTGTTGCCTTCTTACCAAACTAAATCTTTAATCCTTGGGGACCTGAAGGATATGATATACTGGAATCAGCTTGTCTGTCCGTCTGTTGACACAAATTGAAAACTTTCTCAGGTATATTGGTTGTATTTATGTATCACATTATCTTATATTGTTGTTCATCCTTATATAGAATCAGAAGAAGAAGAAAAGGTTCAGGATGTTGAAATATTCAGAGAAGAAATGGAAATTATTTCTGTGGCCCCTGAAACAAAAGAAATTGATAAAACTGACATATCCAAAAGTGAATTATATATTGCCTCAAAAATTTCTCCCCATGCTCTTGAAATTTCTGAAACTGAAAAATCAGAATTACACATGGAAATTTCTGAACTAGAGTTTCCCCAAACCCCGATCTCAGTTACTGTCACACCTGAGAAACCTCTAAAGTCAGAACTACTACTTCAGCAGGAAGACCAACCAGATTCTACACTGATGGAAGTAGAAATTTCAAAATCCTCTATTGATCATGAGGTGGCCGTTCATAAACTCACAACAATTGAAATTGAACCCAAAGTACAAGAAAAGTCAGAATTGCAGATTACAATCGATGAAAAGGTTGATAAACAACAAATAGAAATTGAGAAGCCGATTGTTGAGATCACTGAAAAATACTCTGTAACTTTTGAGGAATCTGATACAATCGCTGAGGAAATACAGAGTGAAGAAACTATTTCATATGATGGATTGGTGGAAGTTAGTGAGGAATATATTGAAATCATTGAAGAAACTGATACTGTCCCTGAAGTTGATAAAACAGTAATTGAAACTGTCACACCCGAGAAACCTCTAAAGTCAGAACTACTACTTCAGCAAGAAGACCAACCAGATTCTACACTGATGGAAGTAGAAATTTCAAAATCCTCTATTGATCATGAGGTGGCCGTTCATAAACTCACAACAATTGAAATTGAACCCAAAGTACAAGAAAAGTCAGAATTGCAGATTACAATCGATGAAAAGGTTGATAAACAACAAATAGAAATTGAGAAGCCGATTGTTGAGATCACTGAAAAATACTCTGTAACTTTTGAGGAATCTGATACAATCGCTGAGGAAATACAGAGTGAAGAAACTATTTCATATGATGGATTGGTGGAAGTTAGTGAGGAATACATTGAAATCATTGAAGAAACTGATACTGTCCCCGAAGTTGAGAAAACAGTAATTGAATCCAAAACCGGTATCATGAGTGAATCGGAACTGTATGAACAGTTAACTGAGAAAGAGACACAGATTGTTTTTGCAACTGAGTTTATTTCTGAAACTGAAAAGACAATGGAAGAACAGCCTAAAGAAGCATTAATAAGTGAGGAGTGCACAGAAGTTTGTGAAACGTACACAGAAATTACTGAGGTGACAGTGGACATTTCAGAGGTGGTAGGGCAAGCTAAACATGAAATTAGTGTCCTGGAACCATTTAAGGAAATGAAAGTTGATGAGCAACTTTTAGAAGTATCTGAGCAATACACAGCAGTCTTCAAAGAAGAAGTAGATGTTGTTGAGGTAACTGATATTCAAACAGAACAAAAAATTGAATTTTCTAAACCCACCATCAAAACTGAAGAACATGTAGAACAGCCATATACTTCGCAAGAAAAACCTTCCTTTGAAGAAAGCATTACCAAAGAACACTTTATTGAAATTAAAGTCCTGCCTACTGAGGAACTGGAAGATACAACACAGACATCAAGCAAATCCACAACTGTGAAAATAGAGCAAACTATGGATATTATTGAACCTTCAGACACAACCTCTGAAGAAGATGAATTGATTGATCTAGGTGAGACATATACTGAAATAATTGAAGAAGTAGAAATGGCAGATGAGAAAATGATACCTTCATATTACCCAGCACCCTTAGTTGAAGTACCTGATGAAAGTAAAGTTCATTATATTGAAATTCAAGTTGAACATTCTGAAGTATTTGAAGATGTTACAGAAGACAGTTCACAACCTGCTGATATTCCAGAATATGAATCAAGTGTGGAAACTGTACAACATGAATTTTTAACAAAGGAAATAATTGATGTTGAAGGGGGAGATTTGTTCAACATAAAAACTGAAGTGAAGTATGAAGAAATCTGTGAAGCAGTTGAGTTGGTACCTGATACAATGGCCGACAAAAAACCCACCAAGTTGATAGAACTTACTGAAATATCTATGGATGTAATAGAAGACGAGACCATAGAAATAGATGAGGAAATGAATATTATAGAAAAAGCTGACTTTGAACTTCCAGAGAGAGTTAAAAGTGAAATATCAATTACAACTCACCCCAAAAGTCCCATTCCAACACTGGATGAAAAAGTACCAGGGCATAAAGTTACATCAGGTATTGAATTTACAATAGGTGAAGAAGATTCAAAACAAACATTTGAAAGGGATGTTAAACCCGAAACAACACAAATGACAGAGCTTAAACTAGACTTAAAGCCAATGACAGTGGAGCAAACAAAGCTTGAAATTCAACTTCAACCAGAAGTAAAAGAGATAACAGAAATAAAAACAGATGTTACAGACAAAACTGAGCCCAAGAAGAAAACTGAGCTGGAAATTGATGTTAAACCTGAGATGAAAAAATTGACTGAAATTGTGTTTGATATTAAGCCACAGACAAAAACAACTACTGAATTTGAACTTGAACTTAAACCACAAACAAAAGTGAAAGAAGAAAAAATTCCAACAGTTGAGGAAGCAATCTCTTTAACTGAGATGAAAGGTGTTGAGGAACACATTGAAATTTCTGAAGAGAAACCAACAGAAATTGTCTCTGAAAAAGAAATTCTGCTCCAGGAATTTGAAATTCCAACAGTTACAGAAGCAGTTTCTGTCACAGAAATTGAAGAAGTAAAAACAATTGAGGAAAGCATTGATGTTTTCGAGGAAAAAACAGCAGAAATTGTGCCTGAAACTGAAATCGTATCCAAGGAAGAAGAAATTCCTACAGTTAAGGAAGCAGTTATTGTTATGAAAATGGAAGAAGTCAAAACTGTTGAGGAACACATTGAAGTTCCTGAGGAAGGATCAACAGAGATTATTTCTGAAATTGAAATAATTCCTAAGGAAGAAGAAATTCCAACAGTTGAGGAAGTAGTTTCTGTAACTGAAATTAAAGAAGTCCAAACCATGCAGGAACACATTGAAGTCCCCGAGGAAACGCCAGTGGAAATTGTACCAGAAACTGAAATCATACCTGAGGAAGAAGAAATTCCTACAGTGAAGGAAGCAGTTTCAATCATAGAAGTTGAAGAAGTGAAAACTGGTGAAGTGCATATAGATGTTGCAGAGGAAAAACCAACAGAAATTGTATCTGAAATTGAAATAATGCCCAAGGAAGAGCAAATTCCAACATTTGAAGAAGCTGTTGCTGTCACAGAGATAGAAACTATTGAGGAACACATTGAAGTTCCTGTAGAAGAGACAGTTGAAATCAAAATGGATATTGATGTTGAAAGGCAAATAAAAGAAACAATTGAATTTGAGATAAAACCAGAAGTGACTGAAGTAGATCTTGAAATTAAGCCTGAAATAAGGGAAATAACTAAAGCAGAATTAGAGGTTAAGGAAGCGATCAGAGAAACAATTGATTTTGATGTCAAGCCACAGACTGTTGAAATGGACATTGACACTGAAAAGCGAATAAAAGAAACAATTGAATTTGAAGTAAAACCACAAGTGACTGAAATCGAACTTGAAATTAAGCCTGAAATAAAGGAAATAACTGAAGCAGAATTAGAGGTTAAGGAAGCGATCAGAGAAACAATTGATTTTGATGTCAAGCCACAGACTGTTGAAATGGACATTGACACTGAAAAGCGAATAAAAGAAACAATTGAATTTGAAGTAAAACCACAAGTGACTGAAATCGAACTTGAAATTAAGCCTGAAATAAAGGAAATAACTGAAGCAGAATTAGAGGTTAAGGAAGAGATCAGAGAAACAATTGATTTTGATGTCAAGCCAGAGATTGTTGAAATTGAAATGGACATTGGTGTTGAAAAGCGAATAAAAGAAACAATTGAATTTGAAGTAAAACCAGAAGTGACTGAAATAGAATTTGAAATTAAGCCTGAGATAAAAGAAATAACTGAAGCAGAATTAGAGGTTAAAACAGTTTCTGTCAGTGAACAGGAAGAAGAATTGACTGTTGCGGAACAAATTGATGTTTTTGAGGAAAAACCAACAGAAATTGTATCTGAAATTGAAATCATGCCAAAGGGTGAAGAGGTTCCAACAGTGGAAGAAGCGGTTTCTCTTGTGAAAACTGAAGAAATTAAAAGTATCGAGGAATACATTGAACTACCTCAGGAAGAACTAACAGACTTGGTTCCTGATATGGAAATAATCCCCCCAAAAGAGCAAATTCTAACAGACGAGGAAGTAGTTACTGTCACTGAAATTGAAGAAGTTAAAACTATTGAGGAGCACATTGAAGTACCTGAGGAACAACCCACAGAAATTGTCCCTGAAATTGAATCCATAACCAAAGAGGAAGTAATTCCAGCAGTTGATGAGACAGCTTCTGTGATGGAAACTGAAGAAGTCCAAACTATAGAAGAATGCATTGAAGTCCAGGAAGAAACATCAATAGAAATTGTGCCTGAAACTGAAATCATACCTGAGGAAGAAGAAATTCCTACAATTAAGGAAGCAGTTATTGTTATGAAAATGGAAGAAGTCAAAACTGTTGAGGAACACATTGAAGTTCCTGAGGAAGGATCAACAGAGATTATTTCTGAAATTGAAATAATTCCTAAGGAAGAAGAAATTCCTACAGTTGAGGAAGTAGTTTCTATAACCAAAATTGAAGAAGTCCAAACCATTGAGGAACACATTGAAGTTCCTGAGGAAAAGCCAGTGGAAATTGTACCAGAAACTGAAATCATACCTAAGGAAGAAGAAATTCCTACAGTTGAGGAAGTAGTTTCTATAACCCAAATTGAAGAAGTCCAAACCATGGAGGAACACATTGAAGTCCCCGAGGAAACGCCAGTGGAAATTGTACCAGAAACTGAAATTATACCTAAGGAAGAAGAAATTCCTACAGTTGAGGAAGTAGTTTCTATAACCAAAATTGAAGAAGTCCAAACCATTGAGGAACACATTGAAGTTCCTGAGGAAAAGCCAGTGGAAATTGTACCAGAAACTGAAATTATACCTAAAGAAGAAGAAATTCCTACAGTTGAGGAAGTAGTTTCTATAACCAAAATTGAAGAAGTCCAAACCATGGAGGAACACATTGAAGTCCCCGAGGAAACGCCAGTGGAAATTGTACCAGAAACTGAAATCATACCCGAGGAAGAAGAAATTCCTACAGTTAAGGAAGCAGTTATTGTTATGAAAATGGAAGAAGTCAAAACTGTTGAGGAACACATTGAAGTTCCTGAGGAAGGATCAACAGAGATTATTTCTGAAATTGGAATAATTCCAAAGGAAGAAGAAATTCCAACAGTTGAGGAAGTAGTTTCTGTAACCGAAATTGAAGAAGTCCAAACCATGGAGGAACACATTGAAGTCCCCGAGGAAAAGCCAGTGGAAATTGTACCCGAAACTGAAATCATACCTAAGAAAGAAGAAATTCCTACAGTTGAGGAAGTAGTTTCTGTAACTGAAATTAAAGAAGTCCAAACCATGGAGGAACACATTGAAGTCCCTGAGGAAACGCCAGTGGAAATTGTACCAGAAACTGAAATAATTCCTAAGGAAGAAGAAATTCCTACAGTTGAGGAAGTAGTTTCTATAACCAAAATTGAAGAAGTCCAAACCATTGAGGAACACATTGAAGTTCCTGAGGAAAAGCCAGTGGAAATTGTACCAGAAACTGAAATAATTCCTAAGGAAGAAGAAATTCCTACAGTTAAGGAAGCAGTTTCGATCATAGAAGTTGAAGAAGTGAAAACTGGTGAAGTGCATGTAGATGTTGCAGTGGAAAAACCAACAGAAATTGTATCTGAAATTGAAATAATGCCCAAGGAAGAGCAAATTCCAACATTTGAAGAAGCCGTTGCTGTCACAGAGACAGAAACTATTGAGGAACACATTGAAGTTCCTGTAGAAGAGACAGTCGAAATCAAAATGGATATTGATGTTGAAAGGCAAATAAAAGAAACAATTGAATTTGAGATAAAACCAGAAGTGACTGAAATAGATCTTGAAATTAAGCCTGAAATAAGGGAAATAACTAAAGCAGAAATAGATATTAAGAAAAAGATCAGGGAAACAATTGATTTTGAGATTCAACCCGAATTTGAAGAATTACCTGAAAAAGAAATTGGTGTAACAGAGAAAATGATAGAAACAATTGAATTTGATATCAAGCCAGAGATTGTTGAAATGGACATTGACACTGAAAAGCAAATAAAAGAAACAATTGAATTTGAAGTAAAACCACAAGTGACTGAAATCGAACTTGAAATTAAGCCTGAAATAAAGGAAATAACTGAAGCAGAATTAGAGGTTAAGGAAGAGATCAGAGAAACAATTGATTTTGATGTCAAGCCAGAAATTGTTGAAATTGAAATGGACATTGGTGTTGAAAAGCGAATAAAAGAAACAATTGAATTTGAAGTAAAACCAGAAGTGACTGAAATCGAACTTGAAATTAAGCCTGAAATAAAGGAAATAACTGAAGCAGAATTAGAGGTTAAGGAAGCGATCAGAGAAACAATTGATTTTGATGTCAAGCCACAGACTGTTGAAATGGACATTGACACTGAAAAGCGAATAAAAGAAACAATTGAATTTGAAGTAAAACCACAAGTGACTGAAATCGAACTTGAAATTAAGCCTGAAATAAAGGAAATAACTGAAGCAGAATTAGAGGTTAAGGAAGAGATCAGAGAAACAATTGATTTTGATGTCAAGCCAGAGATTGTTGAAATTGAAATGGACATTGGTGTTGAAAAGCGAAGAAAAGAAACAATTGAATTTGAAGTAAAACCAGAAGTGACTGAAATAGAATTTGAAATTAAGCCTGAGATAAAAGAAATAACTGAAGCAGAATTAGAGGTTAAAACAGTTTCTGTCAGTGAACAGGAAGAAGAATTGACTGTTGCGGAACAAATTGATGTTTTTGAGGAAAAACCAACAGAAATTGTATCTGAAATTGAAATCATGCCAAAGGGTGAAGAGGTTCCAACAGTGAAAGAAGCGGTTTCTCTTGTGAAAACTGAAGAAATTAAAAGTATCGAGGAATACATTGAACTACCTCAGGAAGAACTAACAGACTTGGTTCCTGATATGGAAATAATCCCCACAAAAGAGCAAATTCTAACAGACGAGGAAGTAGTTACTGTCACTGAAATTGAAGAAGTTAAAACTATTGAGGAGCACATTGAAGTACCTGAGGAACAACCCACAAAAATTGTCCCTGAAATTGAATCCATAACCAAAGAGGAAGTAATTCCAGCAGTTGATGAGACAGCTTCTGTGATGGAAACTGAAGAAGTCCAAACTATAGAAGAATGCATTGAAGTCCAGGAAGAAACATCAATAGAAATTGTGCCTGAAACTGAAATCATACCTGAGGAAGAAGAAATTCCTACAATTAAGGAAGCAGTTATTGTTATGAAAATGGAAGAAGTCAAAACTGTTGAGGAACACATTGAAGTTCCTGAGGAAGGATCAACAGAGATTATTTCTGAAATTGAAATAATTCCTAAGGAAGAAGAAATTCCTACAGTTGAGGAAGTAGTTTCTATAACCAAAATTGAAGAAGTCCAAACCATGGAGGAACACATTGAAGTCCCCAAGGAAACGCCAGTGGAAATTGTACCAGAAACTGAAATTATACCTAAGGAAGAAGAAATTCCTACAGTTAAGGAAGCAGTTTCTATAACCAAAATTGAAGAAGTCCAAACCATGGAGGAACACATTGAAGTTCCTGAGGAAAAGCCAGTGGAAATTGTACCAGAAACTGAAATCATACCTAAGGAAGAAGAAATTCCTACAGTTGAGGAAGTAGTTTCTATAACCAAAATTGAAGAAGTCCAAACCATTAAGGAACACATTGAAGTTCCTGAGGAAACGCCAGTGGAAATTGTACCAGAAACTGAAATAATTCCTAAGGAAGAAGAAATTCCTACAGTTGAGGAAGTAGTTTCTGTAACTGAAATTAAAGAAGTCCAAACCATGGAGGAACACATTGAAGTCCCCGAGGAAACGCCAGTGGAAATTGTACCAGAAACTGAAATAATTCCTAAGGAAGAAGAAATTCCTACAGTTGAGGAAGTAGTTTCTGTAACTGAAATTAAAGAAGTCCAAACCATGGAGGAACACATTGAAGTCCCCGAGGAAACGCCAGTGGAAATTGTACCAGAAACTGAAATGATACCCGAGGAAGAAGAAATTCCTACAGTTAAGGAAGCAGTTATTGTTATGAAAATGGAAGAAGTCAAAACTGTTGAGGAACACATTGAAGTTCCCGTGGAAGGATCAACAGAGATTATTTCTGAAATTGAAATAATTCCAAAGGAAGAAGAAATTCCAACAGTTGAGGAAGTAGTTTCTGTAACCGAAATTGAAGAAGTCCAAACCATGGAGGAACACATTGAAGTCCCCGAGGAAAAGCCAGTGGAAATTGTACCTGAAACTGAAATCATACCTAAGGAAGAAGAAATTCCTACAGTTGAGGAAGTAGTTTCTGTAACTGAAATTAAAGAAGTCCAAACCATGGAGGAACACATTGAAGTCCCTGAGGAAACGCCAGTGGAAATTGTACCAGAAACTGAAATAATTCCTAAGGAAGAAGAAATTCCTACAGTTAAGGAAGCAGTTTCGATCATAGAAGTTGAAGAAGTGAAAACTGGTGAAGTGCATGTAGATGTTGCAGTGGAAAAACCAACAGAAATTGTATCTGAAATTGAAATAATGCCCAAGGAAGAGCAAATTCCAACATTTGAAGAAGCCGTTGCTGTCACAGAGACAGAAACTATTGAGGAACACATTGAAGTTCCTGAAGAAGAGACAGTCAAAATCAAAATGGATATTGATGTTGAAAGGCAAATAAAAGAAACAATTGAATTTGAGATAAAACCAGAAGTGACTGAAATAGATCTTGAAATTAAGCCTGAAATAAGGGAAATAACTAAAGCAGAAATAGATATTAAGAAAAAGATCAGGGAAACAATTGATTTTGAGATTCAACCCGAATTTGAAGAATTACCTGAAAAAGAAATTGGTGTAACAGAGAAAATGATAGAAACAATTGAATTTGATATCAAGCCAGAGATTGTTGAAATGGACATTGACACTGAAAAGCAAATAAAAGAAACAATTGAATTTGAAGTAAAACCACAAGTGACTGAAATCGAACTTGAAATTAAGCCTGAAATAAAGGAAATAACTGAAGCAGAATTAGAGGTTAAGGAAGAGATCAGAGAAACAATTGATTTTGATGTCAAGCCAGAGATTGTTGAAATTGAAATGGACATTGGTGTTGAAAAGCGAATAAAAGAAACAATTGAATTTGAAGTAAAACCAGAAGTGACTGAAATCGAACTTGAAATTAAGCCTGAAATAAAGGAAATAACTGAAGCAGAATTAGAGGTTAAGGAAGCGATCAGAGAAACAATTGATTTTGATGTCAAGCCAGAGATTGTTGAAATTGAAATGGACATTGGTGTTGAAAAGCGAAGAAAAGAAACAATAGAATTTGAAGTAAAACCAGAAGTGACTGAAATAGAATTTGAAATTAAGCCTGAGATAAAAGAAATAACTGAAGCAGAATTAGAGGTTAAAACAGTTTCTGTCAGTGAACAGGAAGAAGAATTGACTGTTGCGGAACAAATTGATGTTTTTGAGGAAAAACCAACAGAAATTGTATCTGAAATTGAAATCATGCCAAAGGGTGAAGAGGTTCCAACAGTGGAAGAAGCGGTTTCTCTTGTGAAAACTGAAGAAATTGAAAGTATCGAGGAATACATTGAACTACCTCAGGAAGAACTAACAGACTTGGTTCCTGATATGGAAATAATCCCCACAAAAGAGCAAATTCTAACAGACGAGGAAGTAGTTACTGTCACTGAAATTGAAGAAGTTAAAACTATTGAGGAGCACATTGAAGTACCTGAGGATCAACCCACAGAAATTGTCCCTGAAATTGAATCCATAACCAAAGAGGAAGTAATTCCAGCAGTTGATGAGACAGCTTCTGTGATGGAAACTGAAGAAGTCCAAACTATAGAAGAATGCATTGAAGTCCAGGAAGAAACATCAATAGAAATTGTGCCTGCAACTGAAATCATACCTGAGGAAGAAGAAATTCCTACAATTAAGGAAGCAGTTATTGTTATGAAAATGGAAGAAGTCAAATCTGTTGAGGAACACATTGAAGTTCCTGAGGAAGGATCAACAGAGATTATTTCTGAAATTGAAATAATTCCTAAGGAAGAAGAAATTCTTACAGTTGAGGAAGTAGTTTCTATAACCAAAATTGAAGAAGTCCAAACCATTGAGGAACACATTGAAGTTCCTGAGGAAAAGCCAGTGGAAATTGTACCCGAAACTGAAATCATACCTAAGGAAGAAGAAATTCCTACAGTTGAGGAAGTAGTTTCTATAACCCAAATTGAAGAAGTCCAAACCATGGAGGAACACATTGAAGTCCCCGAGGAAACGCCAGTGGAAATTGTACCAGAAACTGAAATCATACCCGAGGAAGAAGAAATTCCTACAGTTAAGGAAGCAGTTATTGTTATGAAAATGGAAGAAGTCAAAACTGTTGAGGAACACATTGAAGTTCCTGAGGAAGGATCAACAGAGATTATTTCTGAAATTGGAATAATTCCAAAGGAAGAAGAAATTCCAACAGTTGAGGAAGTAGTTTCTGTAACCGAAATTGAAGAAGTCCAAACCATGGAGGAACACATTGAAGTCCCCGAGGAAAAGCCAGTGGAAATTGTACCCGAAACTGAAATCATACCTAAGGAAGAAGAAATTCCTACAGTTGAGGAAGTAGTTTCTGTAACTGAAATTAAAGAAGTCCAAACCATGGAGGAACACATTGAAGTCCCTGAGGAAACGCCAGTGGAAATTGTACCAGAAACTGAAATAATTCCTAAGGAAGAAGAAATTCCTACAGTTAAGGAAGCAGTTTCGATCATAGAAGTTGAAGAAGTGAAAACTGGTGAAGTGCATATAGATGTTGCAGTGGAAAAACCAACAGAAATTGTATCTGAAATTGAAATAATGCCCAAGGAAGAGCAAATTCCAACATTTGAAGAAGCCGTTGCTGTCACAGAGACAGAAACTATTGAGGAACACATTGAAGTTCCTGAAGAAGAGACAGTCGAAATCAAAATGGATATTGATGTTGAAAGGCAAATAAAAGAAACAATTGAATTTGAGATAAAACCAGAAGTGACTGAAATAGATCTTGAAATTAAGCCTGAAATAAGGGAAATAACTAAAGCAGAAATAGATATTAAGAAAAAGATCAAGGAAACAATTGATTTTGAGATTCAACCCGAATTTGAAGAATTACCTGAAAAAGAAATTGGTGTAACAGAGAAAATGATAGAAACAATTGAATTTGATATCAAGCCAGAGATTGTTGAAATGGACATTGACACTGAAAAGCAAATAAAAGAAACAATTGAATTTGAAGTAAAACCACAAGTGACTGAAATCGAACTTGAAATTAAGCCTGAAATAAAGGAAATAACTGAAGCAGAATTAGAGGTTAAGGAAGCGATCAGAGAAACAATTGATTTTGATGTCAAGCCACAGACTGTTGAAATGGACATTGACACTGAAAAGCGAATAAAAGAAACAATTGAATTTGAAGTAAAACCACAAGTGACTGAAATCGAACTTGAAATTAAGCCTGAAATAAAGGAAATAACTGAAGCAGAATTAGAGGTGAAGGAAGAGATCAGAGAAACAATTGATTTTGATGTCAAGCCAGAGATTGTTGAAATTGAAATGGACATTGGTGTTGAAAAGCGAAGAAAAGAAACAATTGAATTTGAAGTAAAACCAGAAGTGACTGAAATAGAATTTGAAATTAAGCCTGAGATAAAAGAAATAACTGAAGCAGAATTAGAGGTTAAAACAGTTTCTGTCAGTGAACAGGAAGAAGAATTGACTGTTGCGGAACAAATTGATGTTTTTGAGGAAAAACCAACAGAAATTGTATCTGAAATTGAAATCATGCCAAAGGGTGAAGAGGTTCCAACAGTGAAAGAAGCAGTTTCTCTTGTGAAAACTGAAGAAATTAAAAGTATCGAGGAATACATTGAACTACCTCAGGAAGAACTAACAGACTTGGTTCCTGATATGGAAATAATCCCCACAAAAGAGCAAATTCTAACAGACGAGGAAGTAGTTACTGTCACTGAAATTGAAGAAGTTAAAACTATTGAGGAGCACATTGAAGTACCTGAGGAACAACCCACAGAAATTGTCCCTGAAATTGAATCCATAACCAAAGAGGAAGTAATTCCAGCAGTTGATGAGACAGCTTCTGTGATGGAAACTGAAGAAGTCCAAACTATAGAAGAATGCATTGAAGTCCAGGAAGAAACATCAATAGAAATTGTGCCTGAAACTGAAATCATACCTGAGGAAGAAGAAATTCCTACAATTAAGGAAGCAGTTATTGTTATGAAAATGGAAGAAGTCAAAACTGTTGAGGAACACATTGAAGTTCCTGAGGAAGGATCAACAGAGATTATTTCTGAAATTGAAATAATTCCTAAGGAAGAAGAAATTCCTACAGTTGAGGAAGTAGTTTCTATAACCAAAATTGAAGAAGTCCAAACCATGGAGGAACACATTGAAGTCCCCGAGGAAACGCCAGTGGAAATTGTACCAGAAACTGAAATCATACCTAAGGAAGAAGAAATTCCTACAGTTGAGGAAGTAGTTTCTATAACCAAAATTGAAGAAGTCCAAACCATGGAGGAACACATTGAAGTCCCCGAGGAAACGCCAGTGGAAATTGTACCAGAAACTGAAATGATACCCGAGGAAGAAGAAATTCCTACAGTTAAGGAAGCAGTTATTGTTATGAAAATGGAAGAAGTCAAAACTGTTGAGGAACACATTGAAGTTCCTGTGGAAGGATCAACAGAGATTATTTCTGAAATTGAAATAATTCCAAAGGAAGAAGAAATTCCAACAGTTGAGGAAGTAGTTTCTGTAACCGAAATTGAAGAAGTCCAAACCATGGAGGAACACATTGAAGTCCCCGAGGAAAAGCCAGTGGAAATTGTACCTGAAACTGAAATCATACCTAAGGAAGAAGAAATTCCTACAGTTGAGGAAGTAGTTTCTGTAACTGAAATTAAAGAAGTCCAAACCATGGAGGAACACATTGAAGTCCCCGAGGAAACGCCAGTGGAAATTGTACCAGAAACTGAAATAATTCCTAAGGAAGAAGAAATTCCTACAGTTAAGGAAGCAGTTTCGATCATAGAAGTTGAAGAAGTGAAAACTGGTGAAGTGCATATAGATGTTGCAGTGGAAAAACCAACAGAAATTGTATCTGAAATTGAAATAATGCCCAAGGAAGAGCAAATTCCAACATTTGAAGAAGCCGTTGCTGTCACAGAGACAGAAACTATTGAGGAACACATTGAAGTTCCTGAAGAAGAGACAGTCGAAATCAAAATGGATATTGATGTTGAAAGGCAAATAAAAGAAACAATTGAATTTGAGTTAAAACCAGAAGTGACTGAAATAGATCTTGAAGTTAAGCCTGAAATAAGGGAAATAACTAAAGCAGAAATAGATATTAAGAAAAAGATCAGGGAAACAATTGATTTTGAGATTCAACCCGAATTTGAAGAATTACCTGAAAAAGAAATTGGTGTAACAGAGAAAATGATAGAAACAATTGAATTTGATGTCAAGCCAGAGATTGTTGAAATTGAAATGGACATCGACACTGAAAAGCAAATAAAAGAAACAATTGAATTTGAAGTAAAACCACAAGTAACTGAAATTGATTTAGAAATTAAGCCTGAAATAAAGGAAATAACTGAAGCAGAATTAGAGGTTAAGGAAGAGATCAGAGAAACAATTGATTTTGATGTCAAGCCAGAGATTGTTGAAATTGAAATGGACACTGACGTTGAGAAGCGAATAAAAGAAACCATTGAATTTGAAGTAAAACCAGAAGTGACTGAAATCGAACTTGAAATTAAGCCTGAAATAAAGGAAATAACTAAAGCAGAATTAGAGGTGAAGGAAGAGATCAGAGAAACAATTGATTTTGATGTCAAGCCAGAGACAGTTGAAATTGAAATGGACATTGGTGTTGAAAAGCGAATAAAAGAAACAATTGAATTTGAAGTAAAACCAGAAGTGACTGAAATAGAATTTGAATGTAAGCCTGAGATAAAAGAACTAACTGAAGCAGAATTAGAGATTAAAACAGTTTCTGTCAGTGAACAGGAAGAATTAATGACTGTTGAGGAACACATTGATGTTTTTGAGGAAAAACCAACAGAAATTGTATCTGAAATTGAAATCATGCCAAAGGGTGAAGAGGTTCCAACAGTGGAAGAAGCGGTTTCTCTTGTGAAAACTGAAGAAATTGAAAGTATTGAGGAATACATTGAACTCCCTCAGGAAGAACTAACAGACTTGGTTCCTGATATGGAAATAATCCCCACAAAAGAACAAATTCTAACAGATGAGGAAGTAGTTAGTGTCACTGAAATTGAAGAAGTTAAAACTACTGAGGAGCACATTGAAGTACCTGAGGAACAACCCACAGAAATTGTCCCTGAAATTGAATCCATAACCAAAGAGGAAGTAATTCCAGCAGTTGATGAGACAGCTTCTGTGATGGAAACTGAAGAAGTCCAAACTATAGAAGAATGCATTGAAGTCCAGGAAGAAACATCAATAGAAATTGTGCCTGAAACTGAAATCATACCTGAGGAAGAAGACATTCCTACAATTAAGGAAGCAGTTATTGTTATGAAAATGGAAGAAGTCAAATCTGTTGAGGAACACATTGAAGTTCCTGAGGAAGGATCAACAGAGATTATTTCTGAAATTGAAATAATTCCTAAGGAAGAAGAAATTCCTACAGTTGAGGAAGTAGTTTCTATAACCAAAATTGAAGAAGTCCAAACCATTGAGGAACACATTGAAGTTCCTGAGGAAAAGCCAGTGGAAATTGTACCCGAAACTGAAATCATACCTAAGGAAGAAGAAATTCCTACAGTTGAGGAAGTAGTTTCTATAACCCAAATTGAAGAAGTCCAAACCATGGAGGAACACATTGAAGTCCCCGAGGAAAAGCCAGTGGAAATTGTACCAGAAACTGAAATCATACCTGAGGAAGAAGAAATTCCAACAGTTAAGGAAGTGGTTTCTGTAACTGAAATTAAAGAAGTCCAAACCATGGAGGAACACATTGAAGTCCCCGAGGAAAAGCCAGTGGAAATTGTACCAGAAACTGAAATCATACCTGAGGAAGAAGAAACTCCTACAGTTCAGGAAGCAGTTATTGTTATGAAAATGGAAGAAGTCAAATCTGTTGAGGAACACATTGAAGTTCCTGAGGAAGGATCAACAGAGATTATTTCTGAAATTGAAATAATTCCAAAGGAAGAAGAAATTCCAACAGTTGAGGAAGTAGTTTCTGTAACTGAAATTAAAGAAGTCCAAACCATGGAGGAACACATTGAAGTCCCTGAGGAAACGCCAGTGGAAATTGTACCAGAAACTGAAATAATTCCTAAGGAAGAAGAAATTCCTGCCGTTAAAGAAGCAGTTTCGATCATAGAAGTTGAAGAAGTAAAAACTGATGAAGTGAGTATAGATGTTGCAGTGGAAAAACCAACAGAAATTGTATCTGAAATTGAAATAATGCCCAAGGAAGAGCAAATTCCAACATTTGAAGAAGGTGTTGCTGTCACAGAGATAGAAACTATTGAGGAACACATTGAAGTTCCTGAAGAAGAGACAGTTGAAATCAAAATGGATATTGATGTTGAAAGGCAAATAAAAGAAACAATTGAATTTGATATAAAACCAGAAGTCACTGAAATAGATCTTGAAATTAAGCCTGAAATAGTGGAAATATCTGAAGCAGAAATAGATATTAATAAAAAGATCAGGGAAACAATTGATTTTGAGATTCAACCCGAATTTGAAGAATTACCTGAAAAAGAAATTGGTGTAACAGAGAAAATGATAGAAACAATTGAATTTGATGTTAAGCCAGAGATTGTTGAAATTGAAATGGGCATCGACACTGAAAAGCGAATAAAAGAAACAATTGAATTTGAAGTAAAACCAGAAGTGACTGAATTCGAACTTGAAATTAAGCCCGAAATAAAGGAAATTTCTAAAGCAGAATTGGAGATTAAGGAAGCGATCAGAGAAACAATTGATTTTGATGTCAAGCCAGAGATTGTTGAAATTGAAATGGACCTTGACACTGAAAAGCGAATAAAAGAAACAATTGAATTTGAAGTAAAACCAGAAGTGACTGAAATCGAACTTGAAATTAAGCCTGAAATAAAGGAAATAACTAAAGCAGAATTAGAGGTTAAGGAAGCGATCAGAGAAACAATTGATTTTGATATCAAGCCAGAGATTGTTGAAATTGAAATGGACATTGACACTGAAAAGCGAATAAAAGAAACAATTGAATTTGAAGTAAAACCAGGAGTGACTGAAATAGAATTTGAAATTAAGCCTGAGATAAAAGAAATAACTGAAGCAGAATTAGAGATTAAGGAACAGATCAGAGAAACCATTGATTTTGACATTCTACCAGAAAGTGAAGAATTACCTGAAAAAGAAATTGGTGTAACAGAGAAAGTGAAAGAAACAATAGAATTTGATGTTAAACCAGATACAGTTGAAATTGAAATGGACCTTGGTGTTGAAAAGCGAATAAAAGAAACAATTGAATTTGAAGTACAACCAGAAGTGACTGACATGGAATTTGAAATTAAGCCTGAAATAAAAGAAATAACTGAAGCAGAATTAGAGATTAAAACAGTTTCTGTCAGTGAACAGGAAGAATTAATGACTGTTGAGGAACACATTGATGTTTTTGAGGAAAAACCAACAGAAATTGTATCTGAAATTGAAATCATGCCAAAGGGTGAAGAGGTTCCAACAGTGGAAGAAGCGATTTCTCTTGTGAAAACTGAAGAAATTGAAAGTATTGAGGAATACATTGAACTCCCTCAGGAAGAACTAACAGACTTGGTTCCTGATATGGAAATAATCCCCACAAAAGAGCAAATTCTAACAGACGAGGAAGTAGTTACTGTCACTGAAATTGAAGAAGTTAAAACTATTGAGGAGGAGCACATTGAAGTACCTGAGGAACTACGGACAGAAATTGTCCCTGAAATTGAATCTATAACAAAAGAGGAAGTAATTCCAGCAGTTGATGAGACAGCTTCTGTGATGGAAACTGAAGAAGTCCAAACTATAGAGGAATGCATTGAAGTCCAGGAAGAAACATCAATAGAAATTGTGCCTGAAACTGAAATCATACCTGAGGAAGAAGAAATTCCTACAATTAAGGAAGCAGTTATTGTTATGAAAATGGAAGAAGTCAAAACTGTTGAGGAACACATTGAAGTTCCTGAGGAAGGATCAACGGAGATTATTTCTGAAATTGAAATAATTCCTAAGGACGAAGAAATTCCAACAGTTGAGGAAGTAGTTTCTGTAACTGAAATTAAAGAAGTCCAAACCATGGAGGAACACATTGAAGTCCCCGAGGAAACGCCAGTGGAAATTGTACCAGAAACTGAAATAATTCCTAAGGAAGAAGAAATTCCTACAGTTAAGGAAGCAGTTTCCATCATAGAAGTTGAAGAAGTGAAAACTGGTGAAGTGCATATAGATGTTGAAGAGGAAAAACCAACAGAAATTGTATCTGAAATTGAAATAATGCCCAAGGAAGAGCAAATTCCAACATTTGAAGAAGCTGCTGCTGTCACAGAGATAGAAACTATTGAGGAACACATTGAAGTTCCTGTAGAAGAGACAGTTGAAATCAAAATGGATATTGATGTTGAAAGGCAAATAAAAGAAACAATTGAATTTGAGATAAAACCAGAAGTGACAGAAGTAGATCTTGAAATTAAGCCTGAAATAGTGGAAATATCTGATGCAGAAATAGATATTAATAAAAAGATCAGAGAAACAATTGATTTTGAGATTCAACCCGAATTTGAAGAATTACCTGAAAAAGAAATTGATGTAACAGAGAAAATGATAGAAACAATTGAATTTGATGTTAAGCCAGAGATTGTTGAAATGGACATTGACACTGAAAAGCAAATAAAAGAAACAATTGAATTTGAAGTAAAACCACAAGTAACTGAAATTGATTTAGAAATTAAGCCTGAAATAAAGGAAATAACTGAAGCAGAATTAGAGGTTAAGGAAGAGATCAGAGAAACCATTGATTTTGAGATTCTACCTGAAGGTGAGGAATTACCTGAAACCAAAATTGGTGTAACAGAGAAAGTGAAAGAAACAATTGAATTTGATGTTAAGCCAGAGATCGTTGAAATTGAAATGGACATTGACACTGAAAAGCGAATAAAAGAAACAATTGAATTTGAAGTAAAACCAGAAGTGACTGACATAGAATTTGAAATTAAACCTGAAATAAAGGAAATAACTGAAGCGGAATTAGAGGTTAAGGAAGAGATCAGAGAATTGATTGATTTCGAGATTCTACCTGAAGGTGTGGAATTACCTGAAAAAGAAATTGTAACAGAGAAAACGATAGAAACAATTAAATTTGAAGTTAAGCCAGAGAAAGTTCAAATTGAAACTGACATGGAAATCGAAAAGCGAATAAAAGAAACCATTGAATTTGAAGAAAAACCAGAAGTGACTGACATAGAATTTGAAATTAAGCCTGAAATAAAGGAAATAACTGAAGCAGAATTAGAGACTAAAACAGTTTCTGTCAGTGAACAGGAAGAATTAATGACTGTTGAGGAACAAATTGATGTTTTTGAGGAAAAACCAACAGAAATTGTATCTGAAATTGAAATAATACCCACGGAAGAGGAAATTCCAACATTTGAAGAAACCGTTTCTGTCACAGAGATAGAAACTATTGAGGAACACATAGAAGTCCCTGAGGAAGAACCAACTGAAATTGAAATCAAACCCAAGGATGAAGAAATACCTACACTTCAAGAAACAGTTTCTGTCATGGAAATTGAAGAAGTTAAAACTGTTGAAGAATGCATTGAAATTTCTGAAGAAAAAAGAACAGAAACTGTATCTGAAATTGAAATCCTGCCTGAGAAACCAGTAACTGAAATTCCCGTGACTGAGAAAATGAAAGAAACAATTGAATTTGATGTTAAGCCAGAGACAGTTGAAATCAAAATGGATATCGATGTTGAAAGGCAAATAAAAGAAACAACTGAATTTGATATAAAACCAGAAGTGACTGAAGTAGATCTTGAAATTAAGCCTGAAATAGTGGAAATATCTGAAGCAGAAATAGATATTAATAAAAAGATCAGGGAAACAATTGATTTTGAGATTCAACCTGAATTTGAAGAATTACCTGAAAAAGAAATTGGTGTAACAGAGAAAATGATAGAAACAATTGAATTTGATGTCAAGCCAGAGATTGTTGAAATTGAAATGGACATTGACACTGAAAAGCGAATAAAAGAAACAATTGAATTTGAAGTAAAACCACAAGTGTCTGACGTAGAATTTGAAATTAAACCTGAAATAAAGGAAATAACTGAAGCAGAATTAGTGGTCAACGAAGAGATCAGAGAATTGATTGATTTCGAGATTCTACCTGAAGGTGTGGAATTACCTGAAAAAGAAATTGTAACAGAGAAAACGATAGAAACAATTAAATTTGAAGTTAAGCCAGAAAAAGTTCAAATTGAAACTGACATGGAAATCGAAAAGCGAATAAAAGAAACCATTGAATTTGAAGAAAAACCAGAAGTGACTGACATAGAATTTGAAATTAAGCCTGAAATAAAGGAAATAACTGAAGCAGAATTAGAGACTAAAACAGTTTCTGTCAGTGAACAGGAAGAATTAATGACTGTTGAGGAACAAATTGATGTTTTTGAGGAAAGACCAACAGAAATTGTATCTGAAATTGAAATCATGCCAAAGGGTGAAGAGGTTCCAACAGTGGAAGAAACCGTTTCTGTCACAGAGATAGAAACTATTGAGGAACACATAGAAGTCCCTGAGGAAGAACCAACTGAAATTGAAATCAAACCCAAGGATGAAGAAATACCTACACTTCAAGAAACAGTTTCTGTCATGGAAATTGAAGAAATTAAAACTGTTGAAGAATGCATTGAAATTTCTGAAGAAAAAAGACCAGAAACTGTATCTGAAATTGAAATCCTGCCCGAGAAAGCAGTAACTGAAATTCCCATGACTGAGAAAATGAAAGAAACAATTGAATTTGATGTTAAGCCAGAGACAGTTGAAATCAAAATGGATATTGATGTTGAAAGGCAAATAAAAGAAACAATTGAATTTGAGATAAAACCAGAAGTGACTGAAGTAGATCTTGAAATTAAGCCTGAAATAGTGGAAATATCTGAAGCAGAAATAGATATTAATAAAAAGATCAGGGAAACAATTGATTTTGAGATTCAACCCAAATTTGAGGAATTACCTGAAAAAGAAATTGATGTAAGAGAGAAAATGATAGAAACAATTGAATTTGATGTTAAGCCAGAGATTGTTGAAATGGACATTGACACTGAAAAGCAAATAAAAGAAACAATTGAATTTGAAGTAAAACCACAAGTAACTGAAATTGATTTAGAAATTAAGCCTGAAATAAAGGAAATAACTGAAGCAGAATTAGAGGTTAAGGAAGAGATCAGAGAAACCATTGATTTTGAGATTCTACCTGAAGGTGAGGAATTACCTGAAACCAAAATTGATGTAACAGAGAAAGTGAAAGAAACAATTGAATTTGATGTCAAGCCAGAGATTGTTGAAATTGAAATGGACATTGACACTGAAAAGCGAATAAAAGAAACAATTGAATTTGAAGTAAAACCAGAAGTGTCTGACATAGAATTTGAAATTAAACCTGAAATAAAGGAAATAACTGAAGCAGAATTAGTGGTCAACGAAGAGATCAGAGAATTGATTGATTTCGAGATTCTACCTGAAGGTGTGGAATTACCTGAAAAAGAAATTGTAACAGAGAAAACGATAGAAACAATTAAATTTGAAGTTAAGCCAGAAAAAGTTCAAATTGAAACTGACATGGAAATCGAAAAGCGAATAAAAGAAACCATTGAATTTGAAGAAAAACCAGAAGTGACTGACATAGAATTTGAAATTAAGCCTGAAATAAAGGAAATAACTGAAGCAGAATTAGAGACTAAAACAGTTTCTGTCAGTGAACAGGAAGAATTAATGACTGTTGAGGAACACATTGATGTTTTTGAGGAAAAACCAACAGAAATTGTATCCGAAATTGAAATAATACCCAAGGAAGAGCAAATTCCAACATTTGAAGAAACCGTTTCTGTCACAGAGATAGAAACTATTGATGAACACATAGAAGTCCCTGAGGAAGAACCAACTGAAATTGAAATCAAACCCAAGGACGAAGAAATACCTACACTTCAAGAAACAGTTTCTGTCATGGAAATTGAAGAAGTTGAAACTGTTGAAGAATGCATTGAAATTTCTGAAGAAAAAAGAGCAGAAATTGTAGAAGAAATTCCTACAGTTCAGGAAGCAGTTATTGTTATGAAAATGGAAGAAGTCAAAACTGTTGAGGAACACATTGAAGTTCCTGAGGAAGGATCAACAGAGATTATTTCTGAAATTGAAATAATTCCTAAGGAAGAAGAAATTCCAACAGTTAAGGAAGTAGTTTCTATTATAGAAGTTGAAGAAATCAAAACTGGTGAAGTGGATATAGAAGTTGCAGAGGAAAAACCTACAGAAATTGTATCTGACATTGAAATAATGCCCAAGGAAGAATTTATAGAAACAATTGATTTAGAGGTTCAGCCCGAGAGCAAGGAATTATCAAAAACTGAAAAGCATATAACTGAGAAAATGAAAGAAGTAATTGAATTTGATGTTAAGCCAGAGACAGTTGAAATTGAGATGGACATTGAAATTGAAAAGCAAATAAAAGAAACCATTGAATTTGAGGTAAAACCTGAAGTGACTAAAGTGGATCATGAAATTACGCCTATAATAAGGGAAATAACTGAAGTGGAGATGGAGATTAAGGAAGAGATCAGAGAAACAATTGATTTTGAAATTCAACCTGAAGGAGAGGAATTACCAGAAACTGAAATTGCTGTAACTGAGAAAATGAAAGAAACAATAGAATTTGATGTTAAACCAGAGACAGTTGAAATTGAAATGGACATTGGTGTTGAAAAGCGAATAAAAGAAACAATTGAATTTGAAGTGAAACCAGAAGTGACTGAAATAGAATTTGAAATTAAGCCTGAGATAAAAGAAATAACTGAAGCAGAATTAGAGATTAAGGAAGAGATCAGAGAAATCATTGATTTTGAGATTCTACCAGAAAGTGAAGAATTACCTGAAAAAGAAATTGGTGTAACAGAGAAAGTGAAAGAAACAATAGAATTTGATGTTAAACCAGAGACAGTTGAAATTGAAATGGACATTGACACTGAAAAGCGAATAAAAGAAACAATTGAATTTGAAGTACAACCAGAAGTGACTGAAATAGAATTTGAAATTAAGCCTGAAATAAAGGAAATAACTGAAGCAGAATTAGAGATTAAAACAGTTTCTGTCAGTGAACAGGAAGAATTAATGACTGTTGAGGAACAAATTGATGTTTTTGAGGAAAAACCAACAGAAATTGTATCTGAAATTGAAATCATGCCAAAGGGTGAAGAGGTTCCAACAGTGGTAGAAGCGATTTCTCTTGTGAAAACTGAAGAAATTAAAAGTATCGAGGAATACATTGAACTCCCTCAGGAAGAACTAACAGACTTGGTTCCTGATATGGAAATAATCCCCTCAAAAGAGCAAATTCTAACAGACGAGGAAGTAGTTACTGTCACTGAAATTGAAGAAGTTAAAACTATTGAGGAGGAGCACATTGAAGTACCTGAGGAACAACCCACAGAAATTGTCCCTGAAATTGAAATCATATCTAAAAAAGAAGATATTGCTGCAGCCGAGGAAGTAGTTTGTGTTGCTGAAATGGAAGAAGTTAAAATTGTTGAAGAATGCATTGAAATTTCTGAAAAGGAACCAACAGAAATGCTGTCTGAAATTGAAATCTTGCTCAAGGAAGAATTTCAAACAATTGATAAACCAGTTTCTGTCTGCGAAATTGAAAAATTCCAAACAGTTGATGAACACATTGAATTTATTGAAGAGAAACCAACAGAAATTACAAGTGAAATTAAGATTGTACCTGATAGTGAAAAAATATCTGAACTTGATGTTGATATTGAACCACAAGAAATTATTGATATTGAGATAGAGCCTAAATATATTGAAACAACGGACATTTATATTGAAACAACAGAAACAGAAGATGAATCAGAAATAATAGAGATATCAGAATTTGAAAAAGATGTTGGCCCAAAGGGAAAACCAACACATGAACTTGTATTTGAGGTTCAACCGGACAAACAAGAACTCACAGAGTTCAAAATGCAGCTTGAACCTCAGATAACTGAGAAATCTGAAATTGAAACTAAAAGACCAGAAGTGAAAGAAATAACACAGATTGAATTGGATGTTAAACCAGAAAGAAAAGAGACTGCTGAAGTTGAATTTGAAATTCAGCCCAGAATAAAAGAAACAATTGATTTTGAAATAAAACCAGAAACATCAAAAGTGGAGCTTGACATTCAACCTGATGTACAGGAAATACCTGAAATGGAAATTGGGGTTAAAGAAGAAATTAAAGAAATGATTGATGTTGTTATTCAACCAGAAAGGGAAACATCGACAGAACCTGAATTTAGTGTAACAGAAAAAATGAAAGAAACAATGGAATTCGATGTTAAGCCACAGACTGTTGAAATTGAAATGGACATTGACATTGAAAAGCAAATAAAAGAAACAATTGAATTTGAACTGAAACCAGAAGTGACTGAAATTGAACTTCAAATTCAGCCTGAAATAAGGGAAATAACTGAAGCAGACTTAGTGGTTAAGGAAGAGATCAGAGAAACCATTGATTTTGAGATTCTACCAGAAAGTGAAGAATTACCTGAAAAAGAAATTGATGTAACAGAGAAAATGATAGAAACAATTGAATTTGATATCAAGCCAGAGATTGTTGAAATGGACATTGACACTGAAAAGCAAATAAAAGAAACAATTGAATTTGAAATAAAACCAGAAGTGACTGAAATAGAATTTGAAATTAAGCCGGAAATAAGGGAAATAACTGAAGCAGAATTAGAGATTAAGGAACAGATCAGAGAAACCATTGATTTTGAGATTCTACCAGAAGGTGAAGAATTACCTGAAAAAGAAATTGATGTAACAGAGAAAATGATAGAAACAATTGAATTTGATATCAAGCCAGAGATTGTTGAAATGGACATTGACACTGAAAAGCGAATCAAAGAAACAATTGAATTTGAAATAAAACCAGAAGTGACTGAAATAGAATTTGAAATTAAGCCGGAAATAAGGGAAATAACTGAAGCAGAATTAGAGGTTAAGGAAGAGATCAGAGAAACCATTGATTTTGAGATTCTACCAGAAAGTGAAGAATTACCTGAAAAAGAAATTGATGTAACAGAGAAAATGATAGAAACAATTGAATTTGATATCAAGCCAGAGATTGTTGAAATGGACATTGACACTGAAAAGCGAATCAAAGAAACAATTGAATTTGAAATAAAACCAGAAGTGACTGAAATAGAATTTGAAATTAAGCCGGAAATAAGGGAAATAACTGAAGCAGAATTAGAGGTTAAGGAAGAGATCAGAGAAACCATTGATTTTGAGATTCTACCAGAAAGTGAAGAATTACCTGAAAAAGAAATTGATGTAACAGAGAAAATGATAGAAACAATTGAATTCGATGTCAAGCCAGAGATTGTTGAAATGGACCTTGACACTGAAACGCGAATCAAAGAAACAATTGAATTTGAAGTGAAACCAGAAGTGACTGAAATTGAACTTGAAATTAAGCCGGAAATAAGGGAAATAACTGAAGCAGAATTAGAGATTAAGGAAGAGATCAGAGAAATCATTGATTTTGAGATTCTACCAGAAAGTGAAGAATTACCTGAAAAAGAAATTGATGTAACAGAGAAAATGATAGAAACAATTGAATTCGATGTCAAGCCAGAGATTGTTGAAATGGACCTTGACACTGAAAAGCGAATCAAAGAAACAATAGAATTTGAAGTAAAACCAGAAGTGACTGAAATTGAACTTGAAATTAAGCCAGAAATAAGGGAAATAACTGAAGCAGAATTAGAGATTAAGGAAGAGATCAGAGAAACCATTGATTTTGAGATTCTTCATGAAGGTGAGGAACTGCCTGAAAAAGAAATTGATGTAACAGAGAAAATGATAGAAACAATTGAATTTGATATCAAGCCAGAGATTGTTGAAATGGACCTTGACACTGAAAAGCGAATCAAAGAAACAATTGAATTTGAAGTGAAACCAGAAGTGACTGAAATCGAGCTTGAAATTAAGCCGGAAATAAGGGAAATAACTGAAGCAGACTTAGTGGTTAAGGAAGAGATCAGAGAAACCATTGATTTTGAGATTCTACCTGAGGAATTACCTGAAAAAGAAATTGGTGTTACAGAGAAAATGATAGAAACAATTGAATTTGATGTTAAGCCAGAGATAGTAGAAATTGAAATGGACATTGGTGCTGAAAAGCAGATAAAGGAAACAATTGAATTTCAAATAAAACACGAACTAGAAGAAGTAGAGTTAGAAATGGAAATTAAACCTGAGAGGAAGGACCTAACAGAAATTAAGATAGAAATAAAGGAAGAAATATGTGAAGAAATGGGTTTTGAGATTCCTGAAAAAGAGGAAATCATAGAATCTGAAACTATGGTTACGGAGGAAATAAAAGATATAACTGTATATGAAGTAAAACCAGAGGTAACTGATGTAGAACAAATTTCACCTGAAATGGAAATTCTTCCCGAAGAAGAACAGATACGACAGGTTGTGGAAAGGGTCTCCTCTGTCAGTGAAATTCAAGTTGAAATTGAACACATTGAAGTTCCTGAGAAAACATCTGAAATTCTAATGGAAATTGAAATTGCACCAACAGAAGAACAGATATCAACTGTTGAGGAAATAGTTTCTGTTACTGAAATACAAGTTGAAACTATAGAAGAGCACATTGAAGTTCCCGAGGAAAAACCAACAGAAGTTATATCTGAAATTGAAATTGCACCAAAAGAAGAACAGATACCAACTGCTGAGGAAATAGTTTCTGTCACTGAAATACAAGTTGAAACTTTAGAAGAGCACATTGAAGTTTCTGAAGAGAAACCAACAGAAATTGTATCTGAAATTGAAATTGCACCAAAAGAAGAACAGATACCAACTGCTGAGGAAATAGTTTCTGTTACTGAAATACAAGTTGAAACTTTAGAAGAGCACATTGAAGTTCCCGAGGAAAAACCAACAGAAATTGTATCTGAAATTGAAATTGCACCAAAAGAAGAACAGATACCAACTGCTGAGGAAATAGTTTCTGTTACTGAAATACAAGTTGAAACTTTAGAAGAGCACATTGAAGTTCCCGAGGAAAAACCAACAGAAATTGTATCTGAAATTGAAATTGCACCAAAAGAAGAACAGATACCAACTGCCGAGGAAATAGTTTCTGTTACTGAAATACAAGTTGAAACGTTAGAAGAGCACATTGAAGTTCCCGAGGAAAAACCAACAAAAATTGTATCTGAAATTGAAATTGCACCAAAAGAAGAACAGATACCAACTGCCGAGGAAATAGTTTCTGTTACTGAAATACAAGTTGAAACGTTAGAAGAGCACATTGAAGTTCCCGAGGAAAAACCAACAAAAATTGTATCTGAAATTGAAATTGCACCAAAAGAAGAACAGATACCAACTGCCGAGGAAATAGTTTCTGTTACTGAAATACAAGTTGAAACGTTAGAAGAGCACATTGAAGTTCCGGAGGAAAAACCAACAGAAATTGTATCTGAAATTGAAATTGCACCAAAAGAAGAACAGATACCAACTGCCGAGGAAATAGTTTCTGTTACTGAAATACAAGTTGAAACGTTAGAAGAGCACATTGAAGTTCCCGAGGAAAAACCAACAAAAATTGTATCTGAAATTGAAATTGCACCAAAAGAAGAACAGATACCAACTGCTGAGGAAATAGTTTCTGTTACTGAAATACAAGTTGAAACTATAGAAGAGCACATTGAAGTTCCCGAGGAAAAACCAACAGAAATTGTATCTGAAATTGAAATTGCACCAAAAGAAGAACAGATACCAACTGCTGAGGAAATAGTTTCTGTTACTGAAATACAAGTTGAAACTTTAGAAGAGCACATTGAAGTTCCCGAGGAAAAACCAACAGAAATTGTATCTGAAATTGAAATTGCACCAAAAGAAGAACAGATACCAACTGCTGAGGAAATAGTTTCTGTTACTGAAATACAAGTTGAAACGTTAGAAGAGCACATTGAAGTTCCCGAGGAAAAACCAACAGAAATTGTATCTGAAATTGAAATTGCATTAAAAGAAGAACAGATACCAACTGCTGAGGAAATAGTTTCTGTTACTGAAATACAAGTTGAAACTTTAGAAGAGCACATTGAAGTTCCCGAGGAAAAACCAGCAGAAGTTGTATCTGAAATTGAAATTGCATTAAAAGAAGAACAGATACCAACTGCTGAGGAAATAGTTTCTGTTACTGAAATACAAGTTGAAACTTTAGAAGAGCACATTGAAGTTCCTGCAGAAAAACCAACAGAAATTGTATCTGAAATTGAAATTGCACCAAAAGAAGAACAGATACCAACTGCTGAGGAAATAGTTTCTGTTACTGAAATACAAGTTGAAACTTTAGAAGAGCACATTGAAGTTCCCGAGGAAAAACCAGCAGAAATTGTATCTGAACTTGAAATTGCACCAAAAGAAGAACAGATACCAACTGCTGAGGAAATAGTTTCTGTTACTGAAATACAAGTTGAAACTATAGAAGAGCACATTGAAGTTCCCGAGGAAAAACCAGCAGAAATTGTATCTGAACTTGAAATTGCACCAAAAAAAGAACAGATACCAACTGCTGAGGAAATAGTTTCTGTTACTGAAATACAAGTTGAAACTATAGAAGAGCACATTGAAGTTCCCGAGGAAAAACCAACAGAAATTGTATCTGAAATTGAAATTGCACCAAAAGAAGAACAGATACCAACTGCTGAGGAAATAGTTTCTGTTACTGAAATACAAGTTGAAACTTTAGAAGAGCACATTGAAGTTCCCGAGGAAAAACCAACAGAAATTGTATCTGAAATTGAAATTGCACCAAAAGAAGAACAGATACCAACTGCTGAGGAAATAGTTTCTGTTACTGAAATACAAGTTGAAACGTTAGAAGAGCACATTGAAGTTCCCGAGGAAAAACCAACAGAAATTGTATCTGAAATTGAAATTGCATTAAAAGAAGAACAGATACCAGCTGCTGAGGAAATAGTTTCTGTTACTGAAATACAAGTTGAAACTTTAGAAGAGCACATTGAAGTTCCCGAGGAAAAACCAGCAGAAGTTGTATCTGAAATTGAAATTGCATTAAAAGAAGAACAGATACCAACTGCTGAGGAAATAGTTTCTGTTACTGAAATACAAGTTGAAACGTTAGAAGAGCACATTGAAGTTCCCGAGGAAAAACCAACAGAAATTGTATCTGAAATTGAAATTGCATTAAAAGAAGAACAGATACCAACTGCTGAGGAAATAGTTTCTGTTACTGAAATACAAGTTGAAACTTTAGAAGAGCACATTGAAGTTCCCGAGGAAAAACCAGCAGAAGTTGTATCTGAAATTGAAATTGCATTAAAAGAAGAACAGATACCAACTGCTGAGGAAATAGTTTCTGTTACTGAAATACAAGTTGAAACTTTAGAAGAGCACATTGAAGTTCCTGCAGAAAAACCAACAGAAATTGTATCTGAAATTGAAATTGCACCAAAAGAAGAACAGATACCAACTGCTGAGGAAATAGTTTCTGTTACTGAAATACAAGTTGAAACTATAGAAGAGCACATTGAAGTTCCCGAGGAAAAACCAGCAGAAATTGTATCTGAACTTGAAATTGCACCAAAAGAAGAACAGATACCAACTGCTGAGGAAATAGTTTCTGTTACTGAAATACAAGTTGAAACTTTAGAAGAGCACATTGAAGTTCCCGAGGAAAAACCAACAGAAATTGTATCTGAACTTGAAATTGCACCAAAAGAAGAACAGATACCAACTGCTGAGGAAATAGTTTCTGTTACTGAAATACAAGTTGAAACTTTAGAAGAGCACATTGAAGTTCCCGAGGAAAAACCAACAGAAATTGTATCTGAACTTGAAATTGCACAAAAAGAAGAACAGATACTAACTGCTGAGGAAATAGTTTCTGTTACTGAAATACAAGTTGAAACTTTAGAAGAGCACATTGAAGTTCCCGAGGAAAAACCAACAGAAGTTGTATCTGAAATTGAAATTGCACCAAAAGAAGAACAGATACCAACTACTGAGGAAATAGTTTCTGTTACTGAAATACAAGTTGAAACTTTAGAAGAGCACATTGAAGTTCCCGAGGAAAAACCAACAGAAGTTATATCTGAAATTGAAATTGCACCAAAAGAAGAACAGATACCAACTGCTGAGGAAATAGTTTCTGTTACTGAAATACAAGTTGAAACTTTAGAAGAGCACATTGAAGTTCCCGAGGAAAAACCAGCAGAAATTGTATCTGAACTTGAAATTGCACCAAAAGAAGAACAGATACCAACTGCTGAGGAAATAGTTTCTGTTACTGAAATACAAGTTGAAATGTTAGAGGAGCACATTGAAGTTCCCGAGGAAAAACCAGCAGAAATTGTATCTGAACTTGAAATTGCACCAAAAGAAGAACAGATACCAACTGCTGAGGAAATAGTTTCTGTTACTGAAATACAAGTTGAAACTTTAGAAGAGCACATTGAAGTTCCCGAGGAAAAACCAACAGAAGTTATATCTGAAATTGAAATTGCACCAAAAGAAGAACAGATACCAACTGCTGAGGAAATAGTTTCTGTTACTGAAATACAAGTTGAAACTTTAGAAGAGCACATTGAAGTTCCCGAGGAAAAACCAGCAGAAATTGTATCTGAACTTGAAATTGCACCAAAAGAAGAACGGATACCAACTGCTGAGGAAATAGTTTCTGTTACTGAAATACAAGTTGAAACGTTAGAAGAGCACATTGAAGTTCCCGAGGAAAAACCAACAGAAGTTATATCTGAAATTGAAATTGCACCAAAAGAAGAACAGATACCAACTGCTGAGGAAATAGTTTCTGTTACTGAAATACAAGTTGAAACTTTAGAAGAGCACATTGAAGTTCCCGAGGAAAAACCAGCAGAAATTGTATCTGAAATTGAAATTGCACCAAAAGAAGAACATATACCAACTGCTGAGGAAATAGTTTCTGTTACTGAAATACAAGTTGAAACTATAGAAGAGCACATTGAAGTTCCCGAGGAAAAACCAGCAGAAATTGTATCTGAACCTGAAATTGCGCCAATAGAAGAACAGATACCAACTGCTGAGGAAATAGTTTCTGTTACTGAAATACAAGTTGAAACGTTAGAAGAGCACATTGAAGTTCCCGAGGAAAAACCAGCAGAAATTGTATCTGAAATTGAAATTGCACCAAAAGAAGAACAGATACCAACTGCTGAGGAAATAGTTTCTGTTACTGAAATACAAGTTGAAACTTTAGAAGTGCACATTGAAGTTCCCGAGGAAAAACCAGCAGAAATTGTATCTGAACTTGAAATTGCACCAAAAGAAGAACAGATACCAACTGCTGAGGAAATAGTTTCTGTTACTGAAATACAAGTTGAAACGTTAGAAGAGCACATTGAAGTTCCCGAGGAAAAACCAACAGAAATTGTATCTGAAATTGAAATTGCACCAAAAGAAGAACAGATACCAACTGCTGAGGAAATAGTTTCTGTTACTGAAATACAAATTGAAACTTTAGTAGAGCACATTGAAGTTCCCGAGGAAAAACCAACAGAAATTGTATCTGAAATTGAAATTGCACCAAAAGAAGAACAGATACCAACTGCTGAGGAAATAGTTTCTGTTACTGAAATACAAGTTGAAACTTTAGAAGAGCACATTGAAGTTCCCGAGGAAAAACCAACAGAAGTTATATCTGAAATTGAAATTGCACCAAAAGAAGAACAGATACCAACTGCTGAGGAAATAGTTTCTGTTACTGAAATACAAGTTGAAACTTTAGAAGAGCACATTGAAGTTCCCGAGGAAAAACCAACAGAAATTGTATCTGAACTTGAAATTGCACCAAAAGAAGAACAGATACCAACTGCTGAGGAAATAGTTTCTGTTACTGAAATACAAGTTGAAACTTTAGAAGAGCACATTGAAGTTCCCGAGGAAAAACCAACAGAAATTGTATCTGAAATTGAAATTGCACCAAAAGAAGAACAGATACCAACTGCTGAGGAAATAGTTTCTGTTACTGAAATACAAGTTGAAACGTTAGAAGAGCACATTGAAGTTCCCGAGGAAAAACCAACAGAAATTGTATCTGAAATTGAAATTGCATTAAAAGAAGAACAGATACCAGCTGCTGAGGAAATAGTTTCTGTTACTGAAATACAAGTTGAAACTTTAGAAGAGCACATTGAAGTTCCCGAGGAAAAACCAGCAGAAGTTGTATCTGAAATTGAAATTGCATTAAAAGAAGAACAGATACCAACTGCTGAGGAAATAGTTTCTGTTACTGAAATACAAGTTGAAACGTTAGAAGAGCACATTGAAGTTCCCGAGGAAAAACCAACAGAAATTGTATCTGAAATTGAAATTGCATTAAAAGAAGAACAGATACCAACTGCTGAGGAAATAGTTTCTGTTACTGAAATACAAGTTGAAACTTTAGAAGAGCACATTGAAGTTCCCGAGGAAAAACCAGCAGAAGTTGTATCTGAAATTGAAATTGCATTAAAAGAAGAACAGATACCAACTGCTGAGGAAATAGTTTCTGTTACTGAAATACAAGTTGAAACTTTAGAAGAGCACATTGAAGTTCCTGCAGAAAAACCAACAGAAATTGTATCTGAAATTGAAATTGCACCAAAAGAAGAACAGATACCAACTGCTGAGGAAATAGTTTCTGTTACTGAAATACAAGTTGAAACTATAGAAGAGCACATTGAAGTTCCCGAGGAAAAACCAGCAGAAATTGTATCTGAACTTGAAATTGCACCAAAAGAAGAACAGATACCAACTGCTGAGGAAATAGTTTCTGTTACTGAAATACAAGTTGAAACTTTAGAAGAGCACATTGAAGTTCCCGAGGAAAAACCAACAGAAATTGTATCTGAACTTGAAATTGCACCAAAAGAAGAACAGATACCAACTGCTGAGGAAATAGTTTCTGTTACTGAAATACAAGTTGAAACTTTAGAAGAGCACATTGAAGTTCCCGAGGAAAAACCAACAGAAATTGTATCTGAACTTGAAATTGCACAAAAAGAAGAACAGATACTAACTGCTGAGGAAATAGTTTCTGTTACTGAAATACAAGTTGAAACTTTAGAAGAGCACATTGAAGTTCCCGAGGAAAAACCAACAGAAGTTGTATCTGAAATTGAAATTGCACCAAAAGAAGAACAGATACCAACTACTGAGGAAATAGTTTCTGTTACTGAAATACAAGTTGAAACTTTAGAAGAGCACATTGAAGTTCCCGAGGAAAAACCAACAGAAGTTATATCTGAAATTGAAATTGCACCAAAAGAAGAACAGATACCAACTGCTGAGGAAATAGTTTCTGTTACTGAAATACAAGTTGAAACTTTAGAAGAGCACATTGAAGTTCCCGAGGAAAAACCAGCAGAAATTGTATCTGAACTTGAAATTGCACCAAAAGAAGAACAGATACCAACTGCTGAGGAAATAGTTTCTGTTACTGAAATACAAGTTGAAATGTTAGAGGAGCACATTGAAGTTCCCGAGGAAAAACCAGCAGAAATTGTATCTGAACTTGAAATTGCACCAAAAGAAGAACAGATACCAACTGCTGAGGAAATAGTTTCTGTTACTGAAATACAAGTTGAAACTTTAGAAGAGCACATTGAAGTTCCCGAGGAAAAACCAACAGAAGTTATATCTGAAATTGAAATTGCACCAAAAGAAGAACAGATACCAACTGCTGAGGAAATAGTTTCTGTTACTGAAATACAAGTTGAAACTTTAGAAGAGCACATTGAAGTTCCCGAGGAAAAACCAGCAGAAATTGTATCTGAACTTGAAATTGCACCAAAAGAAGAACGGATACCAACTGCTGAGGAAATAGTTTCTGTTACTGAAATACAAGTTGAAACGTTAGAAGAGCACATTGAAGTTCCCGAGGAAAAACCAACAGAAGTTATATCTGAAATTGAAATTGCACCAAAAGAAGAACAGATACCAACTGCTGAGGAAATAGTTTCTGTTACTGAAATACAAGTTGAAACTTTAGAAGAGCACATTGAAGTTCCCGAGGAAAAACCAGCAGAAATTGTATCTGAAATTGAAATTGCACCAAAAGAAGAACATATACCAACTGCTGAGGAAATAGTTTCTGTTACTGAAATACAAGTTGAAACTATAGAAGAGCACATTGAAGTTCCCGAGGAAAAACCAGCAGAAATTGTATCTGAACCTGAAATTGCGCCAATAGAAGAACAGATACCAACTGCTGAGGAAATAGTTTCTGTTACTGAAATACAAGTTGAAACGTTAGAAGAGCACATTGAAGTTCCCGAGGAAAAACCAGCAGAAATTGTATCTGAAATTGAAATTGCACCAAAAGAAGAACAGATACCAACTGCTGAGGAAATAGTTTCTGTTACTGAAATACAAGTTGAAACTTTAGAAGTGCACATTGAAGTTCCCGAGGAAAAACCAGCAGAAATTGTATCTGAACTTGAAATTGCACCAAAAGAAGAACAGATACCAACTGCTGAGGAAATAGTTTCTGTTACTGAAATACAAGTTGAAACGTTAGAAGAGCACATTGAAGTTCCCGAGGAAAAACCAACAGAAATTGTATCTGAAATTGAAATTGCACCAAAAGAAGAACAGATACCAACTGCTGAGGAAATAGTTTCTGTTACTGAAATACAAATTGAAACTTTAGTAGAGCACATTGAAGTTCCCGAGGAAAAACCAACAGAAATTGTATCTGAAATTGAAATTGCACCAAAAGAAGAACAGATACCAACTGCTGAGGAAATAGTTTCTGTTACTGAAATACAAGTTGAAACTTTAGAAGAGCACATTGAAGTTCCCGAGGAAAAACCAACAGAAGTTATATCTGAAATTGAAATTGCACCAAAAGAAGAACAGATACCAACTGCTGAGGAAATAGTTTCTGTTACTGAAATACAAGTTGAAACTTTAGAAGAGCACATTGAAGTTCCCGAGGAAAAACCAACAGAAATTGTATCTGAACTTGAAATTGCACCAAAAGAAGAACAGATACCAACTGCTGAGGAAATAGTTTCTGTTACTGAAATACAAGTTGAAACTTTAGAAGAGCACATTGAAGTTCCCGAAGAAAAACCAGCAGAAATTGTATCTGAAATTGAAATTGCACCAAAAGAAGAACATATACCTACTGCTGAGGAAATAGTTTCTGTTACTGAAATACAAGTTGAAACTTTAGAAGAGCACATTGAAGTTCCCGAGGAAAAACCAACAGAAATTGTATCTGAAATTGAAATTGCACCAAAAGAAGAACAGATACCAACTGCTGAGGAAATAGTTTCTGTTACTGAAATACAAGTTGAAATGTTAGAAGAGCACATTGAAGTTCCCGAGGAAAAACCAGCAGAAATTGTATCTGAACTTGAAATTGCACCAAAAGAAGAACAGATACCAACTGCTGAGGAAATAGTTTCTGTTACTGAAATACAAGTTGAAACTTTAGAAGAGCACATTGAAGTTCCCGAGGAAAAACCAACAGAAATTGTATCTGAAATTGAAATTGCACCAAAAGAAGAACAGATACCAACTGCTGAGGAAATAGTTTCTGTTACTGAAATACAAGTTGAAACGTTAGAAGAGTACATTGAAGTTCCCGAGGAAAAACCAACAGAAATTGTATCTGAAATTGAAATTGCACCAAAAGAAGAACAGATACCAACTGCTGAGGAAATAGTTTCTGTTACTGAAATACAAGTTGAAACTTTAGAAGAGCATATTGAAGTTCCTGCGGAAAAACCAACAGAAGTTATATCTGAAATTGAAATAGCACCAAAAGAAGAACAGATACCAACTGCTGAGGAAATAGTTTCTGTTACTGAAATACAAGTTGAAACTTTGGAAGAGCACATTGAAGTTCCCGAGGAAAAACCAACAGAAGTTATATCTGAAATTGAAATTGCACCAAAAGAAGAACAGATACCAACTGCTGAGGAAATAGTTTCTGTTACTGAAATACAAGTTGAAACTTTAGAAGAGCACATTGAAGTCCCCGAGGTAAAACCAGCAGAAGTTATATCTGAAATTGAAATTGCACCAAAAGAACAGATACCAACTTCAGAGGAAATGATCTCTGTTACTGAAATCAAAGCTGAAACTTTTGAAGAGCACATTGAAACACCTGAAGAGAAACTAAAAGAAATTAAGTCTGAAATTGAAGTTGCCCCCAAAGAACAGATAGCAACTGTTGAGCATATTGACATTTCTGAAAAGCCAAGTGATATTGTATCTGAGATTGGGGAATACATTGCTTCTGTTGATTCGTTTGAAGGTGAAATTGTATCAGATATTTTTGAAACACCTCTCGAGAAATCTATTGCTGAGGTAATCAGTGGGCCACAGAAAGTACATATCATTGAGGAAACATCACAGATAGCATTGGAAGGTAAAGGTCTGGTTGTTGATCTGTTTATGCTGGAATGCTCTGATGCTGATTTTATTTTGATTTACTATGAATGCGCTGCGATCATTTAAGTATTTCTTAGATGCTTAATAATGTTCTTTTTCAGTTTGTATCTTATGAACTAATATAACCACTGTTAACTGGTAGAGTTCTGAAAGCCCATATTTGGGCTTTAATCCAAACCATGGGGACCCCAAATAAAAGGCTTCATATTTTATGGCTGTGCTTCATATTATCTTTGAAGTGGAATTATTCAGTCTGCAAGGATTTGCCTTGTTACAAGTTATGAGAGAGTGCCTGTGTTGCCTTGTCACAAGTTATGAGAGAGTGCCTACAGGCACTCTCTCATAACTTGTAACAAGGTAAAGAACGGTAAACAAATTCTGATGACCAAAAATACTTTAACACTCTAACAGTTAACAGGTGATGAATAATGTTTTAGCAATATGATTTTTTTTTAGGTATTACAAACATCAGAAAAGTATCAAAAATATTGTCTGAAAAGCGCTGAGATTCATTAATAAATATATCCACATTTATAGTTGGAGATCATCATTCAGCTGTGCTCTGTGATTGATACCAAGATTAAACTAGCCCTCTTTTCTATTTATGTACTAAAGTACTCAGTGGCAAAAACCCTGAAAATTCAATTTGTCTCTTGAAAGCTTGGAAAGTTTTTTTTTTATATATTTTTGCTACTCATTGACAGTCTTTATTTTCCGGCTTCACAAGTGTTTCTAGAGAAGTCTTGTATGCCTAAATAGGGAAACGAAACTCGCCTAGAAACAACTACCAAGATAGTTAGAATTTGACATATTGGTGTACCTGTAGATTGCATGCTGGAGCACCTGTTCAGTGCTGTGAAATATGATACAAATTGCAATCAGACCTTTAACCCTTAAGGGCCTAATAATTGTCCCTCCCCCCCCCCCCCCCACCATTTTTTTTTTTTTTTTTTGGAGGGGGGGGGGGGGGGGGCACTATTAAATTCGCCGGTGTCTGTCCCGTATGCATCCATGTGTGCATCCATGCATCTGTCCCACCTTCCTTTTTTGACTTCAAATTTTTTTTTTTTTTGTTTCCTGATGATAACTTCATTTGGGTATGTAGGGTGCATCAACACAAAATACAGGTCAAGTTTGAATCAGGGTGTGGTCCGACAATTTTTGCAAGAGCTAAGCCCCTTTTTTGACTACAAACATTCATTTTTTGGGGTTTCCCATTGATAACTTTAGTTGTTGTTGTGGACCGATTAAAATAAACCTTGGTATGTAGATGTAAACATAAACTACAGGTCAACTTCAAATCAGGGTTTAGTCCAACATTTTTGCAAGAGTTATGTCCCTTTTTCGACTTCGAAAAATTCAATTTTTTTCAAATACCTCAAATTGCCCTTTTTTTCTGGGGAAGTGTGGCCAGGTGGCCTTTTTTCTGACTTTGATCACATTTTTTTTGGCAACAGGTGCCCCTACATGTAGTCTTATAGTTAACTCACAAGTTAGATTCTAAGCACCTTGGTAGTTTTTTTTAGGCAAGTCTTGGCTGCCTATATAGGCAGCCAAGACTTGTCAAAAACAACAGCAAAGTCACAGGATTTAGACTGTCAAAGTGTAGCAAAAATATATAGAAATCTCTAGGCCCTTAAAGCTAAGGGTTCAATGTAATTATGGATTTGTTTTGAAAGTTTCAAGTATTAAATTTCTTGGTCTGATCAAGTATTACAGGAATTTAAAAAAAAAATATATATTGACTTTAAGTGAACTGTCTGAAAGGACTACTTGTAAATGATTATTAATAAGTGTTTTATTGAATGGTAAATGAAACACTGTTTCATCTATGATTACTCCGTAAAGTATGTCCAGATCACTTAAATGGTTCATTTTTCATACATAGCTTGTAACTCTTCTTGGAATGAACTTTCTGAGCTTGCTCCATTGTGGGAGGCTAAAGCTATGTTTTGAAAAATAGTGATAAATGGGATAAAATTTGGTTGGATTTTTTATATTTTGTTTGGCAGATTTTGCAACTCTTGTGAGATATGGGAATAAGAACATGGATAAGGGTTTAAACAAATTTTTTTTTGACATAAGAACAAGACATCAGCTTCAGCAGTTGTTTCTAGTCCCAGGCCTGGCATTCTTAAAAATGCAGAAAGGCTAAAAATCACTCCCCTCACATGGCCTAGGGGAGCGAGTAGCTCTCCTCAACCTTACAAAAGCTAAAAATGGCAAAATGAAGTTTTACTATTAATGAATTCTGCCTAGTTGGCTTTGTACATTTTATTTGGTGCTGCTAACAAGGTAGTCTGTGTGAGACGGCTACACTGCCCCTCGCACACCTCTGGGCCTTGCTTTGGCAGTCTCACAGAGACCACTAACATAGCAGAGATCTGAAAAGGTGTTGGTTTCAGGAATAGGTTGTTATCGTAATCATTTTTTTTCTAAGGCCAGAAGGGCTAGTTTTTGCCCTCCTTAATTTTTTTAAGGTGAGCAGTAAGCAAGCAAATAAATCGCTCTCCTGAAAATGTCAGACATATAGTCCTCTTCCAGTTGCATATGTTGAGAACTACTACTAAGGTACGTTGATAATGGTCTCAAAGATGGACTAGAAACTACTGCAAACATACATCAAGCCAGATTGGATGTTGAGAAACTAATAGAAGCATGTATATTTATATATAGAAGTATTTCTGTGTGAAGTGTTATATTTCTATATTCACTTTTTGTGTGGCTTTGTAGATGTAATAGTAATGATATTGACTTTATTTTGTGATTTAGTTTTGGTTCACTGGGCATTGTAAGTTTGTTGTGTACTGTATTTACTCTATGTATTGGGACAGCTAAAAATAATTATTTTCACAGGTGTCCCAATTCTTAGAAAATGGGGAAAGAACACAACCTGGTCTTGATTTGATGCTGGATCAAGTTGTGTGTGATTCGTTTTCCATCACTTTCTACGAAAATTGCTGTCCAATTTTTTTTATATTTTCATTTTTTGCTTCCAAAACATAGCTTATGATCCATCATTGGAACGAGCGCATTGCGCTCGTTCCAATGAGGGATCATAAGCTATGTTTTGGAAGCAAAAAATGAAAGTATAAAAAAAAATTGGGACGACAATTTTCGTATATCGTGATGGAAAACGAATCACGCACAACTTTATTCAGCATCAAATCAAGACCAGGTTGTGTTCTTTCCCCATTTTCTAAGAATTGGGACACCTGTGAAAATAATTATTTTTAGCTGTCCCAATACATAGAGGAAATATGTAATAAAATATAATTTTAATGAATGATCTCATTTCTCGTATAAGATGAAAATATTCCAAATATTATTACTCTTTTTTTATAAGAAAGAAAACTTACAATGACTCTCTTATTTTATTTTGTAGAACAGATTAGGGCTGTCGCGATCTATCGATTAATCAATTGTTCATCGGTCACGGCGAAATCGATTAGTATTTTTCGTTGTCGAATAATTGGTAAATTGTATCCCGTTTTAGTTGTTTAATAATTGAAAGAAAATTTGATGAAAAAACTATTGTTTCTAAGGTATTGAGTTAAGAACATCGATGTTAAACCCCAAGAAGCCGTTGGAAGCATTTGTCTTCCAGGTACATTCATCAAAGCTTTGATGTTCTGAATCTTTGAACCGTCAGTGTAATAATCAAGACCGGTCGGCAGTTGCGAAGATCGCAACTGCCGACCGATCTTGATTATTACACTGACAGTTCAAAAATTCAGAACATCAAAGCTTTGAATGTACCTAAAAGTTGATCGTCTTCGTTGTTTACTTGAGGTATGTCAGCTGACTTGAACATCTTTTTTATCGACTTCAGAGATATGGAGAGGGGTGGGGGTCATCTAGGTATGATTAATCGATTATTATCGATCATTTGCGACGATTAATCGATTCCTAAATTTCAAAATCGTGACAGCCCTAGATCAGATGATATACGTTTTTATTTGTTTGTTTTATCATTCAGAACTCATTCAAATTCTCTATCCAGGCTCCTTTAATTATATCATTTATGTACTTAACTCTTAACCTGCTGGGTAGTTTCAAGATATTTGTCATCAAATCTAGTCATGACTGCTCAATAACAGCCAAGACTAAATTTGATGACAATTCATCAAGTTCTTCAAAATTTAATTCCAGAAATCATTGGGGAAAAGGCCATTCAATTCACTGGGGGGAAAGTTACTTAAAAGTGGTGCCCAAATTATCCTTATTTCAGTGGCAAGAGAAATACTGTAATGGGTGGGAATATCTACCAGCAACAAGCCTAAACATTTATGCAATATGAATAGCAAACAAATTTATATATATCACATGAAACGTCGTTAATTTCAACGTAACAACCCATGTCTTATTTCCTGATTATCAACTAGTGTCTAATCGGCGCGTGGTCCCATAGCAGCAGCATTGTATTCTTGTGCGTAGTTCACATGACGTCAATTATGACAACAGGTGCAAGTAAAGCGCATTCATGACGCCATGGTATTGAAGCATCTGAGCCAACAAAATGATTGTCGGTTGTTTTGGGAGAATTTAGTGACAATGAATTAAATAAAAAGTGTAAAAAATGTTCGAAAATTCATGTGATATACAGAATATAACTTAACTCGTGTTGTTTAGATATAAAGGCTCGTTGTGAATCAAAATTCATCAAACTCGTTTCAAAAAATCTCATATCCAAACATCACTTGTTTGAGATCCTCTATTTATTTTTTTTCTCTCAAACATAGCTTATGATTCCACATTGGAGCAAGCTCAACATGTTTGTTCCAATGAAGAGTCATAAGCTAAGTTTTGGAGGCAAAAAATTAAAAGATAATGAAATTTGAACGGTATTTTTTTGTGAATAGCTGTGACTATGTTTGAAGGTTACATAAAATAAAGTGTTAGGAGGTTAACCCTTTACCTAATGCAGACAATATAAAAATTTATTATTTTAAATACTATTTTAAAAAATTTTCAAAACATTTCAACAAAACCATATCATAAAGTACATCATTGGAACGAGCTCGAAGAGCTTGTTCCAATGAAGGGTCACATGATATGATTTTGTTGAAAAATTATTTTCTTTCTTCTGCTAAATTTGTAAATTACAGGATCATTTGCAGCCGATTTGTTAGGTAAAGGGTTAATTAGACATGATGAACTGATAAGAATTTTAGTTTTTTTAGTTTTTTTGAATAAAAATGAAATCATGGCACCTTCATAGTTGTCACATGATTTTATGAAAAATATTCATGAATAAATTTCATTGAGAAATAATTTATACAAGTGATTCAGGTAACTGGATTAAGTCCGGTTTTAAAACAGCTTGGAATTAAAATTCTTTTGGTAAAAGAAGTACACCAATAAATAATAAATAACCAGTGCTTGGGGCAAGCGACATGATTATAAACAATTGGCTAATCTTGATATTATACTGGCAGTAGTAATAGAGCCAGAGATTTGAAAGTAACCTTAAACCCAATAAATAGACTAACAAACAAACAAACAGTTGTCATAATGAATACAGCACCAAGTGCTAAAAAGCAAATCAAACAAACTGCAATAAATTTCATTATTTCCAAATGAAACAAAATACTGCATTTTGATTGGCTGAGAGGTACGGTGTAACTTGCAATCCACAGTGGCTTTTTTTTACACCGAGTTTAACCATGGTGTAAAAACAAGAATATACAAGAGCAAGCTATATGGCTAAAAAAGTACCCATTTTTAATTATTAATTCATACCTTCTGCTCGGTTATGTTAAAACAAAAATAAAAATACAGGAAATTTAATATTTATGTGCAATAAAATATTACAGGTATGGATGTCATTGGAACTGGCTCATTGAGCCAGTTCCAATGACATCCATATTTGTCTGGTTTTACTTAAGAAACTTGCAAAGTACGAATTTTCTGTTAGTTTTTGCCCACAATGTAGGTTAATGTATTAAGTACACCAAAATTCTTGGAAATAAATCTGTTATCCTTGTGTTTTCCAGGGTGTATGAGAAGTTACACCGGTTTGGGAACTCATACACCCTTCGGCTTCGCCTCAGGGTGTATGAGTTCCCAAACTGGTGTAAATTCCCATACACCCTGGAAAACACAAAGATAACTAATAGTATCAGTAAACTGTTTTGAACATTCACAAATTGCCTTAGCCATTCTCAGCTGAGTTATAAAAAGCTGCTCAGATAGTTTGAAATCTATTGTTGAATTTCATATTATTAGGGATAGGCGATGGGCATCTACATTTGAATTTGTATGAATGATATTGTTGTGTGATTTTGCAGTTCATTTTTTATTTGATTATTTTCTAAAGTGAAATTTAACACTAACATCAATATATCTTTGTGCATATTTCAGAACTTGAGTGGTTTTTGTGCCACAGTTATGTGTTTTGTATATAAAATAAAATATTTAGTGTTTTGATATCATAGGAAGAATGCTTGTGCTTTTTAAGATTTTATGCTGTCGATTGTGTGTGTGTGGTGAGGGAGGGAGGTATGTTGTGATTGTTTTCTGAAGATAGTGACACATTTTAACAGTTTTTGTGTGAGGGTGAATTTTAGCATCAACTCAATTTTAAAGTTTCATTATTATAATTCATTCATGCACAGCTTCGAAGAAAATATTCTTGAAAACATTTTCAGGAAAATACACAATTGGATAATTCCAGTGCTGTGAACAAAGTGAATCTGATTGATGCTGAAGTTGACAACTAGCACCATAACAGCCACCTCTCTGTAATTGTTCAATTTTACTGAAATTAACCCTTTGAACACTGGTGGTATCTTCCATGTCAGTTCAATGGCAGCATTTGGGAAGAGTCCATATTCATTATTTAGGGTAGACTAACTTTCCCATAAATTTAACAAGGCAAATCCTGACAGACTGAATAATTTCACTACGAGGGCAATATGTAGAACATCCACTGAATATGAAGCCTTTAAGTTGTGATACCGAGATTTCAGAAATAAAAACCCAAATATGGGCTTCCAGCACTCTACCAGTTAAATTATCTGTTGAGAAAATATATTTTCCAAAACATTTCAACAAAACCAAATATGACCGCTCATAGCAACAAGCTAGTCAAGCTTGTTTCAATGATGGGAGACATGATATGGTTTTGTTGAAAGTTTTTTGAAAAGTTTTAACACAGTAATGAAAATAATCAGTTTTGATATCCTGTATGTTGTATAAAGGTTTAACCCCCATACAAGTTCCAAATTATGGAAATGTGAAAATGGGTTAGGCCTAAAAAAATAAAAAATCTGTTTCTCAGGCCCTCCCGCATGGTCCTTTTGGCTGCCGCATGCTCTCTTTTTATAACCAATTTAAACTTAAAAAAAATTAAAATTAAATAGTTTCTGTCTGATATTTTACCCAAGTTAAAAAAATTGATGAATTTGTCCCTTGAGTGCAAGAAGGCTTTGCAATGCTTTAGCATTGCAAAGCCTTCTTGCACTCATGGGATGAAATACACCACCACCCATGCTATTCTGTAGATTATGAGGCCTAAAACTTGAACCAAGAACATGAAGTTTTGATGGCAAAGAAGTAATTACTGAAATAAAAAATAAAATCAAAAACCGCTCGCCCGCATGCAATTTCACAAATAATGGCCTGAGAAACAGAAGATCTACTTTGTGTGGCCTTACCTAATTTTTTTTCTACGACGATCGTTTTTCAGGTCACCCTTCTTTCGAATTTTGTGTTGAAATACAAATTGTAAATACTGATACGCTTTCGCAAGATCAAGATGAGAACAAATACTACTGCAGCTTCTTTCATTGAATCAGTGATGTGTTGTGATGTAATATCCTGTTGAAAAGATCTTGGAGAACCCTTTCCAATAGTGTTTTACATCACACCACTTCATCGACAAAGTAAAATAACATTAAGTTTATTATCATTATAAAGTAAAGTATGTGGAGAATGGATTGTTAGTTACTAAATCACCTGTGGAGTGGAGTTTTCACCCAAAGTATCGCTTTCAAATTCAGTACATGTGGACAAAAAGCACAAGCATTGTTTCAGCCAATGGACCTCAGGGTTTAACCCAGAGGTCCATTGGCTGGAACTTTTGTGTTATGCTTTGCAACAAATTCGCAACTATTGGGTAGAATCTCCACTCTGTGGGTGATTTAGTGATAATACACTTTACACGTACTGTAAGTCATGGTTCTAGTAGAGCAAACAGATAAATACTAAAATGCTTAATAATGTAGGCAAAAAAAAATCGATTGCTCTGTTTTTTTCTCGTGGTGAATGGAAGCTGAAAACAGGGATCACCATCACTAAATTCAATCCAAGCCAAGATTTACCAAGACTTGAATCTAATTTGGTACAAGAAATTCTTAGATCTGTAATAGAATTACAAATTGGAACTACTTTTTATCACATAAAAGGGGGCATGGTGGCATTGCGGTAACCGGTTCATGTCAGATCACCAAAGTTTAAGCAACGTTGAGACCGGTTAGTCCTCAGATGAGTGACCGTCTGAGCGATCGATTTTGCATTCCCGCATTGTGTCCTTGGGCAAGGCACTTAACCCTGATTGTCAACATGGGGGCATGATGATGCCATGTTCTAATCAACCAGATAAGAAATTGCCTTGATTTGTGTTTGCTAGTTCTGAAAGTGAGGTAAGTACATGATAACTCACTATGGTTAAAGGTATGCTGTTATGGTGCTGAGATCCTTCATCCCATGTTAAGCATATTAAGTTTCACTCATCCAATTAATTAACTGGTTCAGTGCTAGGTGCCCATATTTGCACTGCATTAAAAAGTGGAGGTACCAGTATAAAGTTATAATATTTTATTTTTAGCATGTGCTTCATATTTAGTTACAAGTAAATTATATCGTATTAAAGTTGATTTGTTTTGTCACAGTTTATATTTAGAGTCCCCACAGGCACTCTTCAATAAATTGTAACAAAGCAATTATTAAATAAATTTGGGCAAAAATAATCTAGCACTGTACCAGTTAACTGGTTGAGTGTTATTTTTAGCTGCGACGAGCAGCTCTGTATGTGGTAATGTCAGTCTGTCTGTCAGTTGGTCGCCGAGTTTAAAAAACACCATAACTCCTAAAATACTTGATGGAATGACATCATACTTGGTATGCAAGTGTATCTTCATGATGTCTACACCCTATCAATAGTGCATGTCATTCAGATAATTTCTGTCACATTTATGGAAGTGTAAAGCCACTAAAGTGCTTCCAAGCACTTTCAGCAGAGCCATGATAGTGGCTTCTCACACTGTACCAGTTAACTAGAATGTGTGAAATGTGTAGTTTGTTTTGAGAGGCATTAAGATAGTTGATTGTGATGAAATAATGAACTTTTGCTCTGCATTAGGCTCTGGAATTATTAGCTTCAGTTAACATGCATTTCAGTTTTTGATTGTCTTGTCTCAGTAGTAGAGTATGTACTTAAAAGCATTAGTGCTTGATGTTGTCACTTAGAGGATTAGATATAATTCTAGTATATTTCATTTTTTTTATCAATTTTATTAATATAAATGCTGATTTTTCAGTTGCACCTGAGCACAAGCCAGAGGACCTCTCCGAAAAAGAAAAACTTGTAACAGCAGGTGAGTGCAGTTTTTATTCAATGAAAATCAATTTTAAATATGGTTTGTCCTATAACGAGGCTGAAACTGATATTATCATTAGTTTTGATCAACTACTCTTGCATTTTTCATAGTTTCTTGAAATAAACTATACATGGGTTATAAATTTCCAGTGTCAGTCTCATGAAATTATTCAATTTACAAGTGTGGTGAGATGCTGGACCAACAACTTTCTTTTGATGTGTAGTGGTCGAGGTATAAAGGCCATTTATCAACCAGCCTGGTTGGTCCAGATCTCTTAGTCTCGTGGTAAATCGGTGGCTTTGTGTGCTAGAGGTCGACGGTTTGAACCCCGGCTCCCGCACTTATCTCTCCTCCTGTTACATTTGGGGGATCGTCCGATCCTCAGCATTAGGTGGCACTGCAGGTGTTTCGACCGCTCTGAGGAGGAACTTGGGTGAGATTCACATGTGGTGAATCTCAAAAGAAGGGGAGAGTAGTGTAGCGGTCGAGGTATAAAGATTCTTTACCAACCAGCCTGGTTGGTCCGGATCTCTTAGACTCGTGGTAAATCGATCGCTTTGTGCGCTAGAGGTCGAAGGTTCAAACCCCGGCTCCCGCACTTATCTCTCCTCCTCTTACAGATGTTATCATTCTCTGTTGGATATAAATTTTCCATTTACTCATAATTCTTGTTTTCAGGATCATATGAATAAAGTGAAAAATTTTGCTCAGAAGGTGAAAACTGAGAAAAATAACATTTTTATAACAATAAGCACTTGTAGGTGATTATATACAAAAGGATACAACAGGAAGCTACAGCTTTTATAACTTGTTTCTGAGATATCAGTAAACACACCATATAGTGGAAGTGATAAACGAGGATAACTAGTCAAACGACAGATGCATAGAACCGAACTAATGTTAAACATATTTAACTATTGAAAGGAAGAATTCACTGCAGTGGAGCCCACTTAATTGTATATCTTTTAATTGAATAACCCTTTTAATTGAATATAATTTCCCAAAACCAAACCCTTTATCATATCTTATGTACAAATTTGATCCGTTAATTCCATATAGGTTATAGAGTAAACTCCTGTTAACTGAATAAAAAATCTTGGAATCTGGCAAAGAATGACTCCTACTTCCACCAAATTCCCCACATTTGTAAACAGTTTTGGTCTCGATGCATCCAATACAGGCATTTAATCTATTATATCTTGTTTGACAGAGCTCAATGAGCTCTGTCAGACAAGATATAATAGAATAAATGCTTAGTTTTATTTATTTATTTATTGGTGTTTAAGGTCACATTCTTATTACAATGGCTAATCGTGAACGTGGCAGTTTTACGGGTGGAGGAAGCCGGAGTACCCGGAGACAACCACCGAGCATCGAAGAGCAACTGTCAGCTCCTCAACATTCTAACTCTGTTCAAGTTCCGCTCAGGCAGGGTTACAGTGGTTGAAGACATGTGAACCAACGACTTGCAGTACACCTTAGTACACGGCATCATCGTGCCCCCATGTAGGCAACCGGGATAAACTGCCTTGCCCAAGGACACAACTCGGGTCATCCCGGATGGGGATCGAACTCTGGACCTCTAGCATATAAGTCTACCACTGAGCCACCGCACTCCCATGCTCAGTTTTTAACCAGTATATAGGAAAATGACCCAATTCCTGTTAATTGTATATTCCTGTTAATGGAATATTTTTCTTTGGTCAAGTGGATATTCAATTAACAGGGTGCCATTGTGTCATGTCTCTATTGAAAAGTACTGAAATCTTCTTTTGTGGCTTTAGATTGTTATTTTATTCAGGACAAAGTTCTTATATACATGTTTCTGTTTATTAGACAGTGCCTCTTGGTACTCTCCAATAAATTATTATTAAACTTTTCTCCATGAACAAACTCTTCTTATATCAAGGATCACCTTGCTGGAAATACAGTATAAAAAAATACTCATGTTACAAATCACCATGTCAGAATAACTGAGTTCACCATCTGTTACGGTATCAATGGTAGACAAAGTTCAAATCTTTAATTGTTGACCAGACTTATATATAATGGTAGACAAAGTTCAAATCTTTAATTGTTAACTAGACTTATATATAATGGTAGACAAAGTTCAAATCTTTAATTGTTGACCAGACTTATATATAATGGTAGACAAAGTTCAAATCTTTAATTGTTAACCAGACTTATATATAATGGTAGACAAAGTTCAAATCTTTAATTGTTGACCAGACTTATATATAATGGTAGACAAAGTTCAAATCTTTAATTGTTGACCAGACTTATATATAATGGTAGACAAAGTTCAAATCTTTAACTGTTGACCAGACTTATATATAATGGTAGACAAAGTTCAAGTCTTTAACTGTTGACCAGACTTATATATAATGGTAGACAAAGTTCAAATCTTTAACTGTTGACCAGACTTATATATAATGGTAGACAAAGTTCAAGTCTTTAACTGTTGACCAGACTTATATATAATGGTAGACAAAGTTCAAATCTTTAATTGTTAACCAGACTTATATATAATGGTAGACAAAGTTCAAATCTTTAATTGTTGACCAGACTTATATATAATGGTAGACAAAGTTCAAATCTTTAATTGTTAACTAGACTTATATATAATGGTAGACAAAGTTCAAATCTTTAATTGTTGACCAGACTTATATATAATGGTAGACAAAGTTCAAATCTTTAATTGTTAACCAGACTTATATATAATGGTAGACAAAGTTCAAATCTTTAATTGTTGACCAGACTTATATATAATGGTAGACAAAGTTCAAATCTTTAATTGTTGACCAGACTTATATATAATGGTAGACAAAGTTCAAATCTTTAATTGTTGACCAGACTTATATATAATGGTAGACAAAGTTCAAATCTTTAATTGTTGACCAGACTTATATATAATGGTAGACAAAGTTCAAATCTTTAACTGTTGACCAGACTTATATATAATGGTAGACAAAGTTCAAGTCTTTAACTGTTGACCAGACGACTTATATATAATGGTAGACAAAGTTCAAATCTTTAATTATTGACCAGACTTATATATAATGGTAGACAAAGTTCAAATCTTTAATTGTTGACCAGACTTATATATAATGGTAGACAAAGTTCAAATCTTTAATTGTTGACCAGACTTATATATAATGGTAGACAAAGTTCAAATCTTTAATTGTTAACCAGACTTATATATAATGGTAGACAAAGTTCAAATCTTTAATTGTTGACCAGACTTATATATAATGGTAGACAAAGTTCAAATCTTTAATTGTTGACCAGACTTATATATAATGGTAGACAAAGTTCAAATCTTTAATTGTTGACCAAACTTATATATAATGGTAGACAAAGTTCAAATCTTTAATTGTTGACCAGACTTATATATAATGGTAGACAAAGTTCAAATCTTTAATTGTTAACCAGACTTATATATAATGGTAGACAAAGTTCAAATCTTTAATTGTTGACCAGACTTATATATAATGGTAGACAAAGTTCAAATCTTTAATTGTTGACCAGACTTATATATAATGGTAGACAAAGTTCAAATCTTTAACTGTTGACCAGACTTATATATAATGGTAGACAAAGTTCAAATCTTTAATTATTGACCAGACTTATATATAATGGTAGACAAAGTTCAAATCTTTAACTGTTGACCAGACTTATATATAATGGTAGACAAAGTTCAAATCTTTAATTGTTGACCAGACTTATATATAATGGTAGACAAAGTTCAAATCTTTAATTGTTGACCAGACTTATATATAATGGCCATATCCGGCCAGTGCTATTCACAAAAAAACACCACTCAAATTTTATTATTTTCTGTTTCACTGCTTCCAAAACACATTATTACCCTAACAGGTACCAAGCTTGTTAAGCTCATTCCAGTAAGTGTTCAGTCGAAAGCTATATTGCAGAGGCAAAAAAATAAAAAAAACATTTTTTTGTAAATGTCATTTTCTCATCATGAGAAGTATAGGATTAGAAGGAGAATTTTTCAGATTTTTTACACTATATTATGGAAGGTAGTTATATCATTTTTTCCAGACTAAATGCAAATATAGATTGGGTTGAGGGTTACATGCAATATTTACAAGTTAGCCAAATGCAAAAATCAACCTTTTCTCTTATATGATGATACCAGCCCCCATCATGGTCTCCTGGAAAACTCTTTAGAGTTTTCTAAGCAGGAACAGAATTTTAAAAGAATTTGTGAGAATCAAATTGACCATAATAACATTCTTTTCTACTGTTCAGAGATAAATTTGCGAGAATCAAATCAACAAAAAACCTTGTGGCATGAATTTTGTTGAAATATGTGATCCATTTTCTTGCAGATTTTCTACACCCAACTTAATAGAGATTTGCAAATTTTCATGGATCAGACTTATTTATAGATTTCTACCCTTGTACAAAGTTTAGAAATAGTAATCATTAGAGAATAATCGCTTGACATGACTGGTTACATGAAATAATTCATGAGAGGAAAGGGACGTTGTACAAACATGAGTGTGCATTCGTGCACAAGTGTTTTACAATATAGTCCCTCACCTCGAATGAATTATTTCACGTAACCAGTCCAGTCAAGTGATTACACTGTTTATTACTTTTCATTATTGATGATAATTATATTATTTAACCCTTTACCTTATGGCCAAAAATGGCCAGCGCTATTCTCAAAACTCGCCAATTAATTTTCATTATTTTTTAATTTTTTGTCTCTAAAACATAGGTTATGACCCCTCATTGGAACGAGCTCGTTGAGCTCGTTCCAATGAGGGGGTCATGACCTATGTTTCTGAGACAAAAAATGAAAATAATAGTTATTCAAAAATTTTTTTTGCAAGTGTCGTCTGCTTTTCATGTTAGGTAAAGGGTTAAAAAACAAAAAAACAATGAAGTCCCCATTACACCCACGGCAAAGCATCTTTGTTTGCGCGCACGGATACATGACACAATTGTTGATTGCATAATTCACTTGTGAAGTTATCATTTATAATCAGACCTGGAAATCCCTGTAAATCACACTTTGGAAAGAAAGAAATATCTATGCTTATGACTCCAAAATGGAATGAGCTCTCTTTGAATTAGTTATGGAAGCAATAAGATAAAAATATTAAATTGTTTTAATGTATGCTACCTTTTAAGATGGTGGGAATTATCCAACAAATATTTTTTATGGCATCTGGTGTCTCAATAGATAAATATACATTATCATGACCATTGGCATGTCCTGTAATTTTATCAGATTCGAGGTTGTGTTTACAATCGGAATGGAATCCATCTATGTGCTGATATGCTTTGTGGATGAAATGAGGGGGAGGGGGGGTTAATGTTTTATGAGGAAAATATTTATACACCTTTTTTGAGTTATCTGGTTAATGATAATTCATTTATATGACTTCCAGAAGAAGAAAAAGAGAAAGATGTTGAGGCAGACATAACCATTTCCACTCAAATCGATGAGAAACCTGAAGATGTTGAGGCTGAGGTTTCCTTTGCACCTGAAGAAGCACAGATTGTCGAGGCTGAAATCCAACTTCCAGCTAAACCTTTGAAGGTCGAGGCAGACATAACCATTTCCACTCAATTCGATGAGAAACCTGAAGATGTTGAGGCTGAGGCTTCCTTTGCACCTGAAGAAGCAAAGATTGTCGAAGCTGAAATCCAACTTCCAGCTAAACCTTTGAAGGTGGAGGCAGACATAACCATTTCCACTCAGTTTGAGGAGAAACCAGAAGATGTTGAAGCGGAGATTTCACTTGCACCTGCAGAAGCACAGATCGTTGAAGCTGAAATCAAACTTCCAGCTGAACCTCAGAAGATTGAAGTTGAAGAACTTATTGGTGAGAATTATTTTGTAATTTTGTTTGTTTTAATTTATATACCTTTATTTTTAAAGTATGTTAACTTGTTAAGCTTATCTGTCTCAGCACTTGAGTTCATTATTAGGGCTCTGTTTAAAAGTGCAGTTACAGTATAACCCTGTTAATTGAATATGCCCTTTTGCCAAGAAAAAAGTATTCATTTAACCCTTGAGGACCTGGACTAGTGTCTTGAATCCCCACCATTCCATATCATATGGTATCTACCATGTCAGTTCAATGGAAGCAATTGGAAGAGTTCATATTTATTATATTGGGGTAGACCAATCAATACTTGCAACGTGCAGCCTTTGGGTTGCACTTTGAAAATGTTGATTGGCCTACATCACACTCTAACCTAGAAGCCATCCTGCTTGATGAATATATGACATATGTTCCTAGGCTGGAAAAGCAGCCTCTTGGGTTCCAAGGGTTAAGGCAGCCAAGACTTGACCAGAAACCACTGCTTTGGTAATTTGTCTATTGTCAGCAGGACTTCCTCGTGAGGGCACCTGTTCTGAGTTCATAAAATTTGGAAATAGGCCTTGAAGGGTTAAACATAATTATTCAGTTAACCAGAGTTGGTTATTTTCAAACATTCTTCTGATAATTTAAACATTTATTCTATTATGGAGCTATGTCAAACAAAATACGGGCCTGAACAATTGTCGAGAATTCACACCCTACCACAGCCTGTACATGTCCAGTGGCCAGTGGCTTAACTGTGATTTCTAGTCAAGTCTTGGCTGCCTTAACACTTGACTAGAAACCACTGCCTATGTAATTTGTCTATAGTCTGCAGGAACCACTCATGATGGCATGTTAAGGGCACCTGTTCTGACATCGTATAAGTTGGTAATAGGCCTCTAAGGGTTAAACTCCTGAAATCAAGTTCACAAAAAATCATTGACTTAGTTTTACTATATCAAAATTATAATTGATGAATGTGTCTTGAACCGTGAATGCTGGATTTAACCCTTTACCTAACACAACTAGTAACACCTACACAAATATTTCCTAACAAAGTTGTTTTACAGGCAAAATTTAAAAAAAAAATAATAAAATTTTAATGGTGATTTTTTAGAATAATATTGACCAAACAAATATGGCTCCAACTTTAACTGGCTGAGTACTGGAAGCCCATGTTTGGGCTTTATTCTGAAGAGTAGGTACCTCACCCTAAAGACTTCGTATTCTGTGGATGTGCTTCATATCTTCTTGGAAGTTAAATTATTTAGTCTACACAGATTTTACTTGTTACAATTTATTTCGGTGTTCCTTTAGGCACTTTTCCATAAATTGTGACAAGGTAAAGACACTTGAAAAGATTTTGTTGGACAAAAATAATATAGCCCTCTTCATGGTAAATCTGAGCTAAATTGGTCTGTGAAGGTAGGGAATTCATTGTCACAATAATTCTTTGATAAATCACCTCATACTTTATTCAATTAACCCTTTACCTAAGCAGACGACACTTGCGAAAAAAATTCTTGAATAACTAATTTTTTTCATTTTTTGTCTCAAAAACATAGCTTATGACCCCTCATTGGAACGAGCTCGACGAGCTCGTTCCAATGAGGGGACATAACCTATGTTTTTGAGACAAAAAATGAAAATTAATTGGCGATTTTTGAGAATAGCGCTGGCCGGTTTTGGCCATTACGTTGGGTAAAGGGTTAACAAGGATTTACTTGCCGCCGTGGACTTGTCACTTTCCACAGGTGGCCAATATTTCCGTGGATGCATTAATATTAGATTCCAAACACTAATTACAGGAATAATCATCAAAAATTTCATTTATGAAACACCAAGTAAAAGCCAGTGCTTCATTAATTAAAATTTTGCTGATGATGATTTTTATTACCTGGACATCACTGCCCACATGCAGATTACGACCAGTGCACAGCAATTGTACTGCATTAACTGTTTTGAAAGCTAGAGAACATTTTTCATCAGAAATTTTACTTCTATACTCTTAGTTTATTTGTTTGAGCTGAGAGATTTTTACAACTAATTCTTTCATCAATGTCAAATATTTTAAAAATACTTCCAAATTTAATTAGCTCACCTTTTATTTGTTACAGCTGAGGAGAGGTCAGCACCTGTATTAACCTTAGAGTTAACACCCATTCAAGTTTTAGATGGGGAGAGAGCAGTGCTTGAGGTTCATGTTGAAGGTCAACCAAAACCAGAAATAACTTGGCTGAAGGACAATATTGTAATAGCACCATCCGAGGAATTCACAATCAAGTATGAAGATGGTGTGGCCACATTGACAATAGAGGAAGTATTCCCTGAGGACACTGGTATTTATTCTGTTGTGGCTGAAAACGAACTTGGAATTGCGACTTCCTCCTCACAGTTAGTTGTTGAAGGTAAGTTTTCTGTTTTTCAAGCCAGCAGTTCATCTTGTCATTTCACTCAGCAGAATGTGCAGTTCCTATAACAAAGGTATGGTTCAACTCTCACACTCAGATGTCAGATACTTTAATTTTCAGCTATAAAATGTTTTGATTCAGTAATTTGTACCCCAAAAGTACCCTGAGCTCTGTCAAACAAGATATTTGTATAATTGGTTGTATAATTTATCTCCCATGATTAAAATTTTGCCACAACTCAATATAGTGGAGCCCACTTAATTGTATGTCTCGTAATTGATTAACCCTGTTAATTGAATACAATTTCCAAACACCAAACCATTTACCATATTTCAGTACAAATTTGACCTCTTAATTGAATATGGGTTATAGAGCAAACTCCTGTTAATTAAATAAAAAAATCTTGTAATGTGTCGAGAAATTTTCCTAACAATCACCAAATACCCAATGTTTCGAGACCTATTTCACATAAAGTGCATCCAGTATAGGCATTTCCTCTATTATATCTTATTTGACAGAGCTCTATGAGCTCTGTCAAACAAGATATAATAGAATAAATGCTCCATTTCTCTCTAAAATGCAGGAAAGTGACCAACTCCTTGTTAATCGAATACTTCTGTTAATTGAATAATTCACCCTGGTAAAGTGGCTATTCAATTAACAGGATTCCACTATACCTAGATAAAACCAAAGAGAATTTGTTTTAAGTTGCTTGAGTATTAGGGCTTACCCTGTCTCATTGATACGTGCCCTGTTTTGTGTAAAATTAGAAAGAAACTGTGTTTTGGTTAGCTGTTTTTGTATGAAATGTTGAGTATGATGTACTGTTTATTGCATTCTTTTCAAAATGAAAAAGATTTCTTTTTCTCTTTCCTCTCCATCACCTCTCTTCTTTGCATTTTAAAATACTAGGGGGAGTGCAGTGGCTCAGTAGGTAGAGGTGCAGGATGCAAGCCGAGAGGTCCTCGGTTCGAATCCCACCTGCGGCAACCACGTTGTGTTCTTGGGCAAGACACTTAATCTCCATTGCCCGTGTGGGGGCACACTGATGCTGTGTACTAAGGCGTACTGCACGTCGATGGTGCGCATGTCTTCAACCAATCTAACCCTGCCTGTGCTGCAGTGCGGAGTTCCGATGTTGGGGAGCTGGCAGCTGCTCGTTGTTGCTCGGTGGTTCTCTCCGGGTACTCCAGCTTCCTCACGGTCATGATTAGCCATTGTGCATAAATATGTGACCTTAAACGCCAATAAATAAATAAATAATTTAAAATACTAGGCATAAATGAAATACAATGATAAAATTTAAGTCACGATATTCTACAGTTGATAATATTAGAAATGCTCAATTCATTATTCCTTCTTAAAAAATGCTCCAATAAAACTAATATCCTCGCCCTCTGATTGGACAAGAGCTTGCTTAGTTTTTTATGTTTATGGCTCCAGTTGCAAATGTTTCCATCTGACATCTCCACACAAAATATTTGAAAACATACTGCCCATAAAATTATATTTTTTTATGCCAGTGATTATTCTATGAATGTATACTCACAACCCACTTGTAAGTGCATAATTTGGGGGCGCGGTGGCGTAGCGGTAACCGGTTCTCGTCAGATCACCGAAGTTAAGCAACGTCGAGTGCGGTTAGTAGTTGGTGGGTGACCATTTCAGCATCTGATTCGCACTCCCGCGTTGTGTCCTTGGACAAGGCACTTAACCCCGATTGCCTACATGGGGGATTATGACGCTGTGTACTAAGGCATACTGTACGTCGATGGTGCGCATGTCTTCAACCAATCTAACCCTGCCTGTGCCACGGCACAGAGTTCAGAGTTATGATGTTGGAGAGCTGACAGCTGCTCGTCGTTGCTCGGTGGTTCTCTCCGGGTACTCCGGCTTCCTCCACCCGTAAAACTGTCATGGTCATGATTAGCCATTGTGCATAAGTATATGACCTTAAACACCAATAAATAAATAATTAGTGCATGATTTGAACCGAGCTGGAGTAACCTCGTCCTTCATCTAAGTTATTGATTTTCTGTTGTCCAGTGATGTTGTGGGGGTACACTAGGTGTTTATTTACTAAATTTGTTATTGTTAAAGTTGCCTTGTTCATTTCATGATGTGGGTTTTGGGCTATGGGTAGGGTCTTATTGGAAATATATGTTATTGTGATGAATAGACGGTAACATGGTCTGAAGTTTGTGGCTCAGAGTGTATGCTCAACCTCAATGCTTCGTGCCTCTGTTGAACATAAGCACCGAGCCGCAAACCTCAGACCCTGTTACTGTCAATTCATCAAAATAACTTATAATGCTGGAATGATATACTTTAAGAAAGCTTATTATACCCCAACTCTTGAAGATGTTGAGGGCTTTACTGTATTATAGCATGTGCCCATTTGTCTGTCTGTCAGGCTTACATTCACTCCCGCCTGTTGAAGGAGGTCTGACACCAAAGATTTCCATTGTCTCTGTATTGGTTTTGTTTCCTTGAATGGTAGTTACGTTGTTCTCAAATGGTTAGGTTTTGCAATTGTAACAAAAAGAAAAATCACTTAACCCTTCAACTAAAATGAAAAGCAGATGTCAAATAGAATTCTTGAATAACTAATTTTTTCATTTTTTGTGTCAGAAACATAGTTTATGACCACCTCATTGGAATGAGCTCATTGAGCTCGTTTCATTGAGGGTCATAACCTATGTTTTTGAGACAAAAGTGAAAAAAATAATTAAAATTGGATGGAGATTTTTGTGAATAGCACTGGCCGGTTTTGGCCGTTATGTTGGGTAAAGGGTTAACCCTTTACCTAATGAATCAACCACATCCATGGGCATAATTTACAAATTGAGCAATTAAAAAAAAAAAATTAAAAAGAAAATCTAAACAAAGCCATATGTGACCCCATCATTGGAATGAGCTCAGGCCCTTTCTAATTAGAAATAATGGCCTGAGAAACAGAAGATCTACTTTAATAAAATTAAATGGGTTTGATGTTCTGTAAACAGTACACTCTTGTCTTTCAGTATCATTTGAAGGATTGATAAGAATTCATTGGTTCGAAAGTTATATCTAATTAATTTAATTTTATAACTTATTCCAGAGGTACAAGATATAGCACCAGAATTTGTTGAGAAGCCTAAATATAAGTCAGTACAGGATGGCGAGTCAGTTACATTTGAAGGTGTTATTCATGCTATGCCACAACCAGAGGTTTGTAATTGTTGTTATTAAACCTCATCTACAAATGTTATGCTAATCTACCATATAATCCCATTAATCCGTTACAAAACGCAGACGATATCAAAATTTATTATTTTAAATATCATTTTTAGCTCAACTTTGACGAAGTCAAATTTGAGCTATTGTCATGGCTCGTCGTCCGTCTGTCCGTCCGTCCGTCTGGCCGTCTGTCCATCTGTCCGTACGTCAACAATTGGCTATGGCTCGGGCTAGAGGTCGTATTTATGAACCGATCTTTACGAAACTTCTTGTGTACCTTTGTTATGACCCTGGGACGGGAACGAGTGTTTTTAGGTGTGGTCCGAAATTCAAGATGGCTGCCAGTGGCCATTTTGTTCCGATGATGCAAAAATCAGTTTTTTGTACAGAACTTCTGTATGAAAGTTCTGATTTGAATAAAGTTTTGTATAAATGTTTAGTACCATGGGATACATCACATATAATACGGGTTTTTTTCTCGTGCATAAATTATGCAAATTAGACTGACTTTGATTTATTTAGTGTTACTTTCAGAGCTGTAAGTGCCAAGCTGCTATGGCTCGGGCTAGAGGCCGTATTTATGAACCGATCTTTACGAAACTTCTTGGGTACCTTTGTTATGACCGTGGGACGAGAACGAGTGTTTTTAGGTGCGGTCCGAAATTCAAGATGGCTGCCAGCCGCCATTTTGTACCGACGATGCAGAAATCTGTTTTTTTGCACAGAACTTCCATATGAAAGCTCTGATTTGAATAATTTTTTGTATGAATGTTTAGTACCATGGGATACATCACATATAATACAGGTTTTTTTCTCGTACGTAAATTGTGCAAATTAGACTAATTTTGATGTTTTTTGGGGTTACTTTCAGCACTGTAAGTGCAAATGCCAATACGGCTCGGGCTAGAGGCCGTATTTATGAACCGATCTTTACGAAACTTCTTGGGTACCTTTGGTATCACCGTGGGACGAGAACGAGTGTTTTTGGGTCCGGTCCGAAATTCAAGATGGCCGATGGCAGCCATTTTGTACAAAATTAGGTGCAATCAGATTTTTGCACAGAACTTCCATATGAAAGCCCTGATTTGAATAATTATTTTGTGTGAATGTTTAGTACCATGGGATGCATCACATATAATACGGTTTTTTTTCTCGTGCAGAAATTATGCAAATTAGATGAACTTTGATTTTTTCAGTGCGACTTACACACAGTAAGTACACATGTCAATACGGCTCAGACTAGAGTCTGTATTTATGAACTGATCTTCACGAAATGTCTTGGGTACCTTTGTTATCACCTTGGGACGAGAACGAGTGTTTCTGGGTGCGGTCTAAAATTCAAGATGGCTGCCAGTGGCCATTTTGTGCCGAAATTAGGTCTAATCAGTTTTTTGTACACATCTTCTATACAGCTCAGACTAGAGGCCATATTTATGAACCAATCTTTACGAAACTTCTTGGGTACCTTTGTTATCACCGTGGGATGAGAGCGAGTGTTTTTGCGTGTGGTCCGAAATTCAAGATGGCCACCAGCAGCCATTTTGTACCAAAATTAGTGCAATCAGTCTTTTGTATAGAACTTCTGTATGAAAGTTCTGATTTGAATAAATTTTTGTATGAATGTTTAGTAACATGGAATACATCACATATTGTAAGGGGTTTTTTTTCGTGCCGAAATTATGCAAATTAGATGAACTTTGATTTATTCAGTGCTACTTACACAATGTAAGCACACATGTCAATACGGCTCAGGGTAGAGGCTGTATTTATGAACCGATCTTCACAAAACTTCTTGGGTACCTTTGTTATCTCCTTGGGATGAGAATGAGTGTTTCTGGGTACGGTCCAAAATTCAAGATGGCTGCCAGTGGCCATTTTGTACCGAAATTAGGTCCAATCAGTTTTTTGTCACAAGTTCTATACAGCTCGTATTTATGAACTGATCTTCACAAAACTTCTTGAGTACTTTTGTTTTCACCTTGGGACAGGAACGAGTGTGTTTTGGGGTGCCTTTGTTATCACTGTGCTATGAGAACAAATATTTTGGGGTTCAGTCAGACCCACTCTGGGACTCAAAGATTTTTTCTAGTTCAGCATCTGACTGTCACCCACCTTTACAATACTTTACCTATACATTTGTTACAGGCAACGGTCAGTATTCATGTACAGACCGTTACAATACTTTATATGTACCTTTGTTATCAGGTCATTACCTAGATGTTTGTCATTGCTGTGTCACATACTATACATGTACATGTCTTTGTCTTGACAAGTTGAGCTACAGTGTCATTGACACTTTCATTTTTAATTTTTTAAAAAAATTTCAACAAAACCATATCATAAGACCCCTCGTTGGAATGAGCTCGTTCCAACGAGGGGTCACATGATATGGTTTTGTTGAAATGTTTTGAAAAATAATATTTTTTCAACAGCTGAATTTGCATATTACGTGGGCAGATGTTCCCGATTCATTGGGTAAAGGGTTAAACATTTTGCAGTTATCCACACGCGGTGAATAATGCCGGTCAGTAATAATTTTTTCATTATTACCCACTTCAGCCAAAGATTCCTGACAACGTCAGCGGAGACACCCAAAGTATTGTTGAACGCATGGATGATAACGTAGTTTCTTAAACAAACGACTTCCGCATTGTGCAATAATGTAAACATGCAAAATGTCTGCCAAAAGACTTGCCAATATTTTGTCAGTCTGAAAAAGAGGAACTGCTTGAAAATAAGGACAGTAAAAGAACTGAGCAATTCAAAATGATTCGTTATAAGGATATTCGATTGAAAAGCTAATTTACTCTGTTTGTTTTGAAGAATGAAAAAAAAGTGTTTTGACATTCACTTCTTCCCTTATTAACCCTTTACCCAACGCGGACGATATCAAAATTTATTATTTTAAATATCATTTTTTAAAATTTTTCAAAAAATTTCAACAAAACCATATCATGTGACCCCTCGTTGGAACGAGCTCGTTCCAACGAGGGGTCACATGATATGGTTTTTTTGAAATTTTTTGAAAAATAATATTTTTTCAACTGCTGAATTTGCATATTACGCGGGCGGATGCGGGCGATTCGTTGGGTAAAGGGTTAAAAGTTAGGAACTTTGGTTCCTCTTCCATATTTGACTGAGACAATAATCCATAAATAATTTTATCTTTCAATCAACATATATTTTGTCTTTATTAACTCCGCAACTGTCATTTATCCGATCCCCTGATACAGATGTTTGTATCAAGAGATCGGAACAAAGCACGTTCCATTCACATGAGTTCCATTTTTTTCTTTTTGTTCATCTGTACAAATAAATAGTTTGTTATAAATTCGTCTACATTCTTGACTTATCCCCAATATATTGTAAGATAAAATGATTATTACCATTATGTGGATGTACAAAATACATACTAGCTCTGGGTTCTAAGGGTAGATCACGACTCGTCTTCGACTCGTGATCTGCCCTTAGAACCTGGAGCTCGACTCTGATACATATTTTGTACATCCACATAATGGTAATTATCTTTATGTATCAAGACGGAATCTTCGTTCGGTATAATAAAATAAGTAATGACTGAGCTCGAGGGTAACAATGTGGCTTGTCTCCTCTCAAGACCATTTTATCCCTCCGGGAGGCAATCCACATTGTCATTATTTTTATATTATTTTTTGTTTGTTTTGGGGTATATCCACGCATACAATCTGCCACTCAAGATGGATGGAACCAATAAAATAATAAATTGTGTTGTTTTTTTATATCAGAGTGTTACAAGATATTTATCCTTTATGTTATCCTCTCCTCACAAAAAAATAATAAAAAACGTGGTGGATTTTTTGTGTGCAATTTTTACACATATTTCTTGATGCTTTTAAGGGTTTGGGAGTTTGTTAAAAACTGTGTCTCAGTAAAACAATAGGTACTAAGGCGAGGCCAGTGATCAGATTTAAACCACTTGTAGAATAAGGGTTTTTTACTTGTATAGGGGGCACGGTGGCATCGCGGTAACTGGTTCTCATCAGATCACTGAAGTTAAGCAACATCGAGCGCAGTTAGTAATTGGATGGGTGACCATTTCAGCGACTGATTCGCGCTCACGCGAGGCACTTAACCCCGATTGCCTACATGGGGGCTCGATGACGCTGTGTACTAATGCATACAGCACATCAATGGTGCACATGTCTTCAACCAATCTAATCCTGCCTGTGCTGCGGTGCAGAATTCAGAGTTACGATGTTGGAGAGCTGACAGCTGCTCGTTGTTGCTTGGTGGTTCTCTCCAGGGTACTCCGGCTTCCTCCACGCATAAAACTGTCATGGTCACGATTAGCCATTGTGCATAAGTATGTGACCATAAAACACCAATAAATAAATAAATAACTACTTGTATAATTTTTCCAGGAATTATTGAGCTCTTATTCTATAACTACAGAGAATCTCAGTATGCATGATGTTTTTATTTGAATTTTAGATTAAATGGACTAAGGACAGCAAGGAATTACCAACATCAGACAAATATACTGTAACAGTTGATGAGGATGTTGATAACACATACAAAACATCTCTCACAATTCAAAAAGTCGAACCAGAAGACTCTGGTACATACAAAGTGGAAGCAACAAATGAAGTTGGAGAATCTACAGTCACTGTTTCATTACTTGTTGACAGTAAGTAGTTTATAGTAGTTACCTAATGTTTTTGAGTACAGTAAAGAGCCCTGTTAATTGGATATCCCTTAATTGAATAACCTTATTAATTGAATATAATTTCCAAACACAAACCCATTTACCATACCTTCAGTACAAGTTTGACCTGTTAATTGAATATAGGTTATAGAGTAAACTCATGTTAATTGAATAAAAAATCTTGTAACTTGTCAAGTTATCCTGACTCTCCCCAATTTCCTTTGTTTAGTGACCTTTTTCGCCTCGGTACATCCAATGCTGGCATTTAATCTGTTAAATATTGTTTGATAGAGCTCTTTCAATTAACATATAATAGAATAAATGCTAAGTTTATCTGTAGAAAAATACAGGAAAGGGACAAAATTCCTGTTAAATGAATACTCCTGTTAATTGAATTATATTCATTGACAAAATGTCTTTTTGATGAACAGGGTTCCACTGTCCCAGAATTACGACTAACTAAAAGGGAATGTTAGTTTTCCTGAGTGTCTGAAATGCATAAGTGAAAACAAAAATTTCTCTACAGTCACACTTGAGATTATTCCTTGTGTTGCAATGTTTCAATTTCCTTCAAAACAAAGTTTAATTGCAATTAAATCTTAACTCTCCAAGTATTTTGAAGATAGTATTCATCAGATGTGGTCATGGCTGCTGTGAAACAGCCATGACCAGATTTGATGAAAATTTCTTATAAATTTAACTCTGAAAAACATTGGTGAAAAAATCCTTCCAATTTATGGGGCAAAATTCGATTAAATGAGCCCAAATTGTATCTATTTTTGTGGTAAGAGAAATCTTGTCCTGCCGGAATATCTGCCAGCAGCATGCAAGGAGTTAAAACACTTGAATTCTAAAAAATGTGCAGTGATATTGATGTGAAGTTAATGTGTAATGCTTGGCACTTCCAGAGATATATACTCTTAATATCTATCGTAACAGTGAATATTGGAAAATATTTGTTAGACGTTTCTTGCTATCTTATAAGGTAGCATATAATAAAAGATGTTTTCTTAACCCTTTACCCAACACAGGCGATATCAAAATTTAATATTTTAAATACCATTTTTTCAAATTTTTCAAAAAATTTCCACAAAACTATATCGAGGTACCCCTCGTTGGAATAAGCTCAATGAGCTCGATCCAACAAGGGGTCACATGATATGGTTTTGTTAAAATTTTTAAAATAATATTTTTTCAACTGCTGAATTTGCATATTTTGCAGGCGGATGCGACCGATTTGTTGGGTAAAGGGTTAAAGCCTTTCCTATTCTGATTGAATCCTTAACCCTTAAGGGTCTGGAGATTTTTTTTTATTCATTTTTGCGTTACCTTGACAACCCACATTCTAATACTTTGCAGTTGTTTCTTGTCAAATCTTGGCTGCCTATATAGACTGCCTATGTAGGCACCCAAGACATTCTTAGAAACATCTGCCATGGCATTTTGAATGTAACTTGCAAGCTTACTCCAAAACTGCACCTGTTTTGTTGTAGAAAAATGCGGTTGAAGTCGAAATTAGGCCCTTAAGGGTTAAAGAACTGGAAACTTTTAAATGTTTTTGGTGGGAGCATGGTGGCTCAGTTGTTAGATTACTGACTGATCTTCAAACCAAAAGGTTCATGGTTCAGTCCTGACCCATATAGTGTCCTTGGGCAAGACACTCAATCCTGACTGCCCACATGGTACTGTTTGCCTTGACATAAAACACGATGATTGTGTACATGCCTTCAGCCACTGCTAACCCTGCTTAGCACATTAATTTTGACAGTTGCTCACCACTTCTTGTTGGTTTTCTCTGGGTACTTTGACTTCCTCCACCCGTCAAACTCTGACCTGATGTGACCCTTGCTGTTGCATATTATCATTAACTCCTTACATGCTACTGGCGGATATTCCTGCCAGGACCAAATTCATATTGCCAGTGAAATGAGGATAATTGAGGGCACGGTGGCCCGTAAACTCAAAACTTGTTTCTAAGCACCTTGTCAGTTGTTTCTAGGCAAGTCTTGTCTGCCAGCTGCAAAGCCACTGGAGGTAGACTTTAACTCTGTACCTAACATGAAAAGCAGACGACACTTGCAGAAAAACTTTTTGAATAACTAATTTTTTTCATTTTTTGTCTCAAAAACATAGGTTATGACCCCTCATTGGAACGAGCTCATCGAGCTCGTTCCAATGAGGGGTCATAACCTATGTTTTTGAGGACAAAGAATGAAAAAATAATGAAAATTAATTGGCTATTTTTGTGAATAGCACTGGCCAGTTTTGGCTGTTACGTTGGTAAAGGGTTAAAAGTATAGTGAAAATGTATAAAAATCTCCCGGCCCTTAAAGGTTAGTGTCCAGAGAATTAGTTTCTTGAGTTAGTGGGCTGCATTGATAAGGGGTCCAGGACTAAAATATAACATCTGTGGTAGAATATGTTATTTCAAGAGTTTTAGCTAACAGTTTGATTTTTCAGTTCCACTGTTTTGACTTAATTGGTAACATATTAAAATTTAATTTCTTCAAGAATGTTTTGTATTTATATTGTTCATCCACAATAGCTTGGGCTTGCTTTCATCATGGTAGTAGTTACAGCATTTCACTAGCATTGATTTTCTTCTTTTTTTCTTTTTTAACAGAAACAAAAGAAGAAAAACTTGACTTCAGAGATCAGCTATCAACAGCTGAGATAGAAATAAAAGCAGAAAAACCTGAAGAAATTGATCAAGTTGACTTCAGAACACAACTGACTACAGAAGTGTAAGTTGCATGAGTACTCCAGAGTTAATTGTTAATCCCTCAATACTTATAAATGTATGTTTAGTGTTAGAAATAGTAACTCATTTAACTTACATGTCATTAGCATGGTGTGAATCATTGATGTTAATTCTTTTCCCTGTTAATTTGTGGCCAACCCTGTTTACAGAATCTAAAAATATTTACAAAAAACAACGTGTTTAAAAGCCCTTATTTAAGGGCCATGACAAGTTTTGACAGAATGCACCATCATTACCTCCAAGTGTAAAGGCATGGCAATGGTTTCTAGTCCATCCTTGGCTTCCTAAGTTGGCAGCCAAGACTTGATTAGAAAATCTGTCAGTGCAAGTAGATTATTGTCTGGAAGATATCTTCATGATTGCATGTTGGGGAACCTCATCTGAGGTCACGTAGTTGGTCATGATTGGAAACAGGCCCTTAAGGATTTAACCCTTTACCCAACTCACAGGATATCAAAATTTATTATTTAATTATTGATTTTTTAAATTTAAAAAAAAAATTCAACAAAACCACTACATGTGACTCCTCATTGGAACAAGCCCGACGAGCTCATTCCAATGAGTGGTGACATGATATGGTTTTGTTGACATTTCATTACCTGGGTGCTAGAATGTCCCATAGGGGACAGAGTACTCCCATAGAGGACAGAGTACTCCCATAGGGGACAGAGTACTCCCATAGAGGACAGAGTACTCCCATATGGGCAGAGTACTCCCATAGAGGACAGAGTACTCCCATAGATGACAGAGTACTCCCATAGAGGGCAGAGTACCCCCATAGAGGACAGAGTACTCCCATAGGGGACAGAGTACTCCTATAGAGGACATAGGACATTCTAGCACTCAGGCGATGATTTGGGGAAACATTTTTTTATCCTAATGTTTCATTTGAAAATTACACAGGTGGATGCGGCCAATTCATTGGGTAAAGGGTTAATCCATCACAGGAATTACCTCATCAGGCTACTTGCAGTCATGCTTTACACTTATCTTTTGAAAGCAGAAAATAAAGGATAGTAAAGGGTTAATCCCTCACAGGAATTACCTCATCAGGCTACTTACAGTCATGTGTTACACTTATCTTTTGAAAGCAGAAAATAAAGGATGCAAAACTTTGTAATTGACATATTGTTTGTCTTGGCTGATTCATGAGATAAAGAGATAACTAATGGAACAAAACTTCCTATTTTGAATGTTTTAACATATCTCATGGGTTATTCCAGATATTATCAGAAGGGTATGTTGGCTGAACCTTAATGGCCTAATTTTGATCACATTTTACTTCACAAAACAGGCGCCCAATAATGCAGTCTTTTGAAGTGGGCAGATATGGTGTCATATTAGGTGTAGCAAAAACAATATTGAGCGAAGCAGTATGCTTCACCTCATATGACACTGTATCTGCCAACTAAGCACACCATAACATATAATATCTCTCTGGAAGCAAAACCCACCACATTATGTAAACAGTTTTGATCGATAATCGATGTAGATTTGGGTGTTTAATTAAAACATGTTTTATTTGTAACTAAAATATTACAACACACATAATAAAGAAAGTACCTACTGTTTTTGAGTAGGTACTGGAATTATCTCCTTCATGGCTACAAGTAAATCTAAGTTTTCACTCGTGGCTTTAAGCCAGTGGTTAAAACTTATATTTTCTTCAGTCAGTCATGAGATAATTCCAGTACCTACTCAAAAACAGTTGTATCCTCTATATATTTGTCATTATATCTGGCAACATAGAAAGTAACCCACAATCTTAAGTACAAATTATTTCTTTGTATGCCTAAGTGCATACATTTTGTGCATGAACAAACTGATTTTAAGACCTGGACAGTTCTGCTTAGTTCTCAAAACTGCATATTAAAGACTGCTTTAACCCTTTACCTAACATGAAAAGCAGACGACACTTGCAAAAAAAATTCTTGAATAACTCATTTTTTTCATTTTTTGTCTCAAAAACATAGGTTATGACCCCTCGTTGGAACGAGCTCGATGAGCTCGTTCCAACGAGGGGTCATAACCTATGTTTTTGAGACAAAAAATGAAAATATTTTGAAAATGAATTGGCGATTTTTGAGAATAGCGCTGGCCGGTTTTGGCCGTTATGTTGAGTAAAGGGTTAAAACATGGAAACTAACGTAACTGGTTTGTAATTTTGAGTTGGCCTATTTTTTCGTTTACCTACTTTGCTTGTTGTAGAAGTAAAAAAAGCCTTTTGATATGCTCAGTTTTAGTATCCTATTAATAACGTCGATGGGATAATGTCAAATTTAATCTTAAACAAAATTTGCGGTGTGTTTTATAAATGTTAAAATAATTAATATTTTTAACTCTGAATCCCAGTAAGAAATTTAATGACACATTATATACAATAGAAAGTCCCAAACAAACTGTAATGATTTATCTATATTGATTTATCAGTTGCACCTGATTAATAATCAACAACATTCTCTCACTTGTTCAATGTAATTTTAAAAAAGTAGAAATTTAAGATGTGTATAAATTTCAACTAAATGTGTATAATATATATACACCCAGCATGCAACATTTTAACCCTTCACCCAACGCAGACGATATCAAAATTTAGTATTTTAATTACTATTTTTTTTAAATTTTCCAAAACTTTCAACAAAACCATATCATGTGATTCCTCATTGGAATGAGCTCATTCCAATGAGGGGTCACATGATATGGTTTTGTTGAATTATTTTGAAACATTTATTTCTTTCAACTGCTGAATTTGCAAATTACGCGGGCAGATACGGGCGATTCGATAGGTAAAGGATTAAATAAATTCCCAGAAATTTGTAGAAGGTAAGATAGTTTGAACTTCAGGATACAGTGGAGCCCACTTAATTGGATATCTTTTAACTGAATAACCCCATTAATTGAACATAATTTCCCAACACAAAACCATTTACCATACCTCCAGTACATATTTGACCTGTTAATTAAATATAGGTTATAGAGTAAACTCCTGTAAATTTAATAAAAAATCTTATCAAGAAATTATCCTGACTCACTCCAGTTTTCCTTTGTTTATAGACCTATTTGGCCTCCAATACAGGTATTTAATCTATTATATCTTGTTTGACAGAGCTCATGGAGCTCTGTCAAACAAGATATAATAGAATAAATGCTAAGTTTATGTCTAGAACACAGGAAAGTGATAAAATCTCTGTTAATTGAATACTCCTGTTAATTGAATAATTTTCATTGGCAAAATGGCTATTCAATTAACAGGGTTCCACTGTAGTACATAAAATGATGAGAATTAATTTTTGCCTTGAACAATTGTGATTAAGAAGAATTGATAGAATTTTCAGAAGACCTTTTCAATCAATATCTTTTTACCTCCCAATCCTTCCTCATAATTTCTGCTTCATAGCACAAATGTGCATAAGCTATGTTTTGGAAACAAACAAAAATTATTCTGCAGTGTTCATGTAATTGGGAAATGTTATTCAAGCAAATAAAATACTAAGTGATCCATGGATCACTGACTATTTCTTTCAAGTAGAAAGTTTTATTGTGAGAAAATGAATCTTTCGAAATAAGTATTCTTCTTGATAATAATAGTGTTGTTTGACCAAACCAATTTTTGTTCACTGTTAGTTTTTTCAGTAACAAGATGTGTTCAGCTTGTGGTTTAAATGCATGTGCATGTTGTTTTTTATATGTGTGGTTTCTTACTTATTAAAACAGGAAAACAAAAGTTGGAGTTCAGTTTGAGGTGGAACAACTTGATTTTAGAAGTATGTTGCGCAAAGGCACTAAAAAATCAAAGTAAGTTCTTGCTTTGAATACAAAAGCACTCCAAGTTATTTTTTTGTGATTTACTGTATTATAATAAATAATAATAATAATTATAATGCAATGTTAACATCCAGAATCCACCGTAGTACTCTCTGACTTACATTATTACCATGTATCATAGGCGTACACACACTGTTCATTCTATGACATTCTCAGCTCAACTCAACAGAGCATTTTGTCGGCGCCCCAAGGCAAGAACCTCAACAGGTCCCTATTTTACACTTAGGTATGGTGGGGAAAGCATAGTACTGGTGAACATTCCCAATGTTCACAGCTGGAATGTGATTCAATGTCGCAGTCACACATTCAAACTTTGCTGATCACAGACCAGCCACAACTACAGGAAGCACCCAAATCAATCTCTGAGTGGTCATCCAAGAATTAACCGGGCTCGACGTTGCGTGACTTTGGTGATCTAATGAGAACTGGTCTCACTTTGCCAGTGCCACATATTTTTTTAGAAATTTCTTGCTAAGTAAATGGTAGCCTTCATATGATTAGAAATTATATACCAGCCTTAATGTACCATACGCCTATATACAATCATAGTCTGTGTTATCTGTATCTACTTCATTCACAAAATGAGTGTATTTTTTTATCAACTTCCATTCTCCAGACAAAAATGTTTAGCATTTTTTCATGAGGATTGTCTGCTCATAATAGCTTTCTACATAGAAGGATTAATTAGTATATAATAGCTGTGACATAATGTGATTGCAACAAATTCAATTTCTTGGTAAGAGTTGAACCTTTTGGGGGTCAAAATAGGGTCTTTTTTGCCTGAAGTTATGGACAATTTTTTTCTTTCTTTTTCCTGATAATTTGAAGTAATATTTTTTTTCAGAAGTAATTGGCATTTTATCCAGTTCTAAACTATCAATTATTCATTTATGACACTTTATCCTCGAAAAGGCCTAGTACCAAATTTGATCACATTAACAGTAATAGAACAGGTGCCCCAACATGTCACCTCTAAATAAACTTGCAAGACACAGTCTAAGTACCTTTGCAGTTGTTTCTAGGCAAGTCTTGGCTGCCTATACAGGCAGCCAAGACTTGCCTAGAAACAACTGCAAAGCCACAGAATGCTGATTGTCGAAGTGTTGCCAAAATGTATAAAAATCTCCAGGCCTTTAAGGGTCAGATCACCGAAGTTAAGCAACGTTGAGCCCAGTTAGTTGTTGGATGGGTGACCATCTGAGCGAGCGATTCGGACTCCCGTGTTGTGTCTTTGGGCAAGGCACTTCACCCTGATTGTTCACATGGGGACAGAATGACACCATGTACTAAGGTGTGCTGCACGTTGATGGTGCACATGTCTTCAACCAATCTAACCCTGCCTGTGCTGCAGTGCAGAGTTATAATGTTGGGGAGATGGCAGTGGTTCTCTCCAAGTACTCTGGGTTCCCCACCCGTAAAACTGTCACCAACACGATATGACATTGGCTGTTAATGTGTCATTAAACCCTAATAAATAAATAAATAAATAAATAAATAAATAAATAAATAAATAAATAAATAAGAGTTAAGACAAATTTGTACAAACCCTTCAGGGATTCTGGTGCTTGAAACTGAATTTTGTAATTAATGATATCAACGTACAGCTAGTGTAGTCCAGCCATGACTTGATATGATAACTGATTCTAGAATATTCTAAACAATATCATCACTCTATTAATAACAGATAGAGAGTAATTGCTTGACTGGACTGGTTACGTGAAATAATTCATGAGAGGTTAGGGACATTGTACAAACACGAGTGCGCGAATGCGCCAAAGTGTTTTACAATATAGTCCCTCGCCTCGAATGAATTATTTCACGTAACTAGTCCAATCAAGCGATTACTCTGTTTATTACTTTTCATTATTAACGATAATTATATTATTTAACCCTTTACCTAACGTAACGGTCAAAACCGGCCAGCGCTATTCTAAAAAATCGCCAATTAATTTTGATTATTTTTTTTATTTTTTGTCTCTAAAACATAGGTTATGACTCCTCATTGGAATGAGCTCATCGAGCTCATTCCAATGAGGGGCCAAAACCTATGTTTTTGAGACAAAAAATGAAAATAAGAGTTATTCAAGAATTTTTTTGCAAGTGTCATCTGCTTTTCATCATTTCATGTTAGGTAAAGGGTTAAAAAAAACAAAAAACAATGAAGTCCTCATTACACCCACCGCAAAGCGTCTTCGTTTGTGCACACGGATACATGACCCATTTGTTGATTGCATAATTCACTTGGGAAGTTATTGTTGATAATCAAACCCGGAAATCCCAGTAAATCACACTTTGGAAAGTAATAAAATGATAATATTCTTTATAATACCCAACCTACCTTTGGAGAACTTAATGTGATAGATTCAAGAATTATTTTTGAAGTTGAGAATGTTTCTTCAGATTCTTCATTTATTGCTGAAAGTGTTACATTAGCATTTGTGATTGAGAATGACCACTTTACCATGCAACATATATTTTTATCAATCATTTTTATCAGTGTGCAATTCATCAGTTCTCTATATTCTGGCAGAATAATGAAGGAATCATTCTATTGCATCTTATATCTCCAAAAGCTCTGTGAAATGAGTTATAATAGACAAAATGCTCACATTGAACTACTGGTGTCAAAATTGCCAACAAAGTGGAATTCTGTAGTTACTTTCTACATTTCTATATTTACTTGTCAAGAATTCACTGCATAACCAACATACAACTAAAAGGTAAAAATTGTACCGAAGGTATGGCAACTGGTATACAAGTAAGTTGAACACAATATACTTCATTCACTCTCTTCCTGTTTTTACCTGCTATTTCACTTGACTGCGATATAGTGGTGCTACAGGTTTCTTCATGTTTCCATAGGTTTTATTTCTTGTAAATAAATATAAACAATAGTTTATTTAACAGTCCAGGTATTTATCTTTTCTTACAACTTTGTTTTTGTAGGAAATTTGAACAAGATATTTCTGTAGATGAGGCACCTGAAAAAGTACCTGAAGATGCAGAACAAGTTGATTTCCGAGGAGTTCTTAGAAAAGTATCTCTTGAGGTATTGAAGACATTTTGTGTAACTTAAAAAAATAATTAAACTTGGGAAACATGCAGTAATTAATTTTATTGTATACCCATTAACTGGTTCCAAGTTGAATAAACTTTCCTAGCTATTCTTTATTGGTATTTATTTGATAACCATAGAGTATAACACCCGTTGTATATACTTGAAGTATATACAACGGGTGTTGTATATAATTATAATTTATGCGAACAGCCTTTGACCTCGTTCGATTCCATGTTCATTCATTCATAAACTTCGTAATGCAAGTTTGAATTCTACGTTGAAGGAGCAAGTGAAATTTAATCAAACTATATATGACATATTTTCTATAAGTATAAACGTGTAAATTTTCAGTTTAGTTTGCTGTAATAAAGAAATAATTACAACCTACTTCGTTCAAAACCTTACTAGACTGTCAGTAATGTGTAATGCGCTATTTATAGCTACGTCTACGTCCACGATCAAAGTACTGCTCCAATTACACGTTCGTCTGCCACGTGAAAAAAACATTTCGTACGAATTGTAAACAAAAACAAAAGTGGACCATAATTAATGGAAATTGGAAACTTCTCGATTGAATACACATTATCATCGTCGCCAGGTAGAGCTAAAAAACATGAATAATAGATCAACTGCAACCAGTGGCTATGACTGTACAGCAACAACCAAAAGATCGCGTTTGCTTTGTCTCATTTTCTACGGAGGCCCGTGGGAATGAGCATAAAAGTGAATATAAGCCTCAACTTGTGAAACTGCTGTTTGTTATCAGATAAAAACAATATACATATAGTATTTTTTTATATCTGGTTTATACAACTCGATGAAATATAGTTAATATTTTCTCGGCAGAGCCTCGAAAATATTAACTATATTTCAACTCGTTGTATAAACCAGATATAAAAAAATACTATATGTATATTGTCTATTTATAATAACGTGAAGAAAATTAATTGTTTTGACTAGGACCAATTTATCGGTACCAAAACATTTCAGAAAAATTGGAGTGAATTTGTAGGATTATATCAACATTTTGTTGTAACCCTTTCAGATTTGTATGCATAAACATTTGTGCAAAGAAAAAATTGACAGTACATAAGCAGTCAACACAATGAAGCAATAAATCGGGAGTGAGGACAGTAATAATTTAATCCCACAGATCTACAAAGCTATAGAGTTAAAATTATTACTGAACTTCCCTCATTTCAGAATGGATTCACCCATTTTGCCCAAGAAAGTATTGTATAAGACAATACCATTCAGGATGCCAGAGTTGAAAGGGGTTACAGAAGGTTTAACTGTTTATATTTTAATGTTTATATTTTAAAAACCAAGTACAAGGACCATACACACCTTTATAATCTGTCACATTTACATAAATTAAGATTTTCTGTCAGTGCATGTTTCATTTTGTCTGGGCTGAGGCTGAAAGACCATGAGATCCACTCCAATATGTTTACCCTGTGTCGTATCAGTAAGCTCCAAAGAATATAATTTACCATTAAGTTTTATGGAAATAGTCCCTGAAGACACTAAAGTGGGCCCAGAGTCTAATCTACAAGGCCTGTTGGTAGGCTCCGACATAATATCAGAATTCAAGGCCTTGTGTGTGTTTATTTTTTTTCCCTTTTATTCATGCCAGAACTTTTGTCCCCCCCCCCCCCCTCCATTTTGTTAATCTGATGGAGCAAAAAGTTCCATTAACCCTTGAGATTTTTATACATTTTTGCTATATTTTGAAAGTCTGCCACCTGTGGCTTTACAGTTGTTTCTAGTCAAGTCTTGGCTGCCTGCAGAGGCAGCCAAGACTTGCCAAGATACAACTGACAAGGTACTTACTGTACGTGGAGAGTGTATTATCACTAAATCACCCATAGAGTGGAGATTCCACCCAAGCAATAATTGCAAATTTGTTGCAAAGCATAACAAGCACAAGCAAAGTTTCAGCCAATGGACCTCCGGGTTAAACCTGGAGGTCCATTGGCTGAAACATTGCTTGTGTTTTTAGAAGATATGTACAAAATTTGAACCTTATAGTTTGGGTGATAACTCCACTCCATGGGTGATTTAGTTACAATCCACTCTCTTCAAGTTTACCCAAACAATGCATATTGGGGCACCTGTTCCTTTGTATTAGAAAGTTATCAAAGTTGGAATTAGGCCCTTAAGGGTTAAAATATCAGCAGAGAGGTAATAGAAGTTTCAGAGATACCACAGAATCGAGAAATACTAGAGTGAGTAACTTATTTCAATGAATTGATTGAAATAAGCTACTCATTCTTGTATTTCTCGAGTGTATTTAACACACCATGTATTCAAACTGGCCGACACTTCTTCCTTTTCTTCTATCTTTTATTTGTTTTTTTCTATTTTCTTTTTTCTTTCTTTTCAAATCGTTCGTACTGCATTCACGTTGTAGTTTAAACATTCTTGCATGTCGCTGCCCGGGGGTCTGCTCCCACCCACCCTTACTGTGGGCAATGATCAGCACGGCCAGTGCTATTAACAAAACTTGTCACTCAAATTTTATTCTGTTTTCAGTTTTGGCCGCGGAGACCTGCCTTATGACCCACTGTTGGATCGAGTTGGTTCCAATGGGGGTGATGGGCTGTGTCTTAATGTCAGAAAATCATCTAATGCCCCCAAAATTTCTTTTGTAATTGTCATCTTTTCTTTATCTGCACTGGAAAGGAGACCACAAGGGGCGGGATGGTGCCCTTCGGGCATCGATATGTGAGCTTGTCTACTGACTGATACCACCTACCTGAGTGTAATGACAATGAATTAGGGAGACGCCTTACATAAGCTGTTAGCTTTTTGTCGAATCCCCTTCTTACATAGTAATCTATCTATTTGTTCATTTTTGTTATTTAGTGTACTGTTGTATCTTGTGTTGTTCCTGTTTTACCATCTAGCATGTAATGTACATAATTAACCCTTTACCTAACATGAAACGCAGACGACACTTGCAAAAAAAATTCTTGAATAACTAAATTTTTTCATTTTTTGTCTCAAAAACATAGGTTATGACCCCTCGTTGGAACGAGCTCGACGAGCTTGTTCCAACGAGGGGTCATAACCTATGTTTTTGAGACAAAGAATGAAAATATTTTGAAAATTAATTGGCGATTTTTGAGAATAGCGCTGGCCGGTTTTGGCCGTTACGTTGGGTAAAGGGTTAACAAACTTTCCAATAAATATTGTTTAAACTAGAATAGTATATGTATAGTTTTTGTATCTACTCATTTCAGATTGAAACTGCTGAACTAATTGCACCTGAATTTGTCATCAAGATTGAGGATCTGACAGTTAGAGAAGGTGATTCGGCTTTATTTACATGCAAAGTCAAAGGTGAACCAGCACCAAGTATCATGTGGTTCCATGAAGATAAACCAATCAAGCATGGTGAAGTTTATGAGATTATTCCAGGAGAAGAGAATGAATACACACTGAAGTTACCTGAAGTGTTCCCTGAAGATGCTGGGACATACACAGTAAAAGCTATAAATGATGTTGGTGAAGTACAATGCAAAGCTGTTTTAGAGGTGGAAGGTATGTTTATTTCAGAACATTGACCGCTTCATTTTGATTTTTAAAAGTTAAATATGATTGACTGTTCGCTCTCAAAAAATGTTGAAATCACTTTAACCCTTTACCCAACGCAGACAATCTCAAAATTTATTATTTTAATTATCATTTTTTAAATTTAAAAAAAAATTTCAACAAAACCATATGATGTGACCCCTCTTTGGAACGAGCTCGATGAGCTCGTTCCAAAGAGGGGTCACATCATATGGTTTTGTTGAAATTTTTCGAAAAATAATATTTTTTCAGCTGCTGAATTTGCATATTACGTGGGCGGATGCGGGCGATTCATTGGGTAAAGGGTTAAAATTTTTTTTTAAAGTCATTGAATGAAGTGATATGTACAGATGTTATCAGATATCTTTTTTAGCTGCGACTAGCAGCTCTATAAGTGGCAATGTCGGTCTGTCTGTCGGTCTGTCTGTCGGCCTGTCTGTCGGTCGGTCTGTCAGTCGGTCTGTCTGTGACCAACGAGTTTGTCTGTGACTAACGAGGTTCAAAACTCAATAACTTTTGGAATACTTGATGGAATGACTTTATATTTGGCATGTAAGTGTATCTTATTGATGTCTAGACACTAGTCAATGCATGTGTTATTCCAAATATTTTTCTTGGAGTTATGGCCCTTGATGAACTTAGAATTTTGTGAGATTGCACCACCCGCTGCAGATACGGCGTCGATGAGGCGATTTTTACTTGTCAAGTTGGTCAGTGTGTTTTTTTTCTACTTTTAAGTGTATTTGTGTGTATCAGAATTATTTTCAATGTATTTTTACTGAAATGCAAGATGTTTTCATGCCAATACTCAGTTTCCTTCTGGTGAAAAAAATGTATTTTTACTGAAATGCAAGATGCTAATACACAGTTTCCTTCTGGTGAAAAAACAATGAGCGTTTAAGATTAACTGTGAAAAATTATTATTTCTGACCTTCAACTTCTGTTAGGTAAAAGGTTAACTTACTCCACTATGTCAGTCTTTTGAAGAGTTACAACAAATTGAAATTAGTTTGGAGAAGTATGGGGAGGCAGTCATGGGTTGTCAGGTTTGGGGGTAAAAATTTGTCTTTATTTTGCTATTGCTAATTTACACTCCTTGCACAGATTTCAAAATATTGAAATTTCAACTCATTGAGCTCTGTCAAACAAGATTAAACTCGTTAAATTCATAGTTGTATTATGGGAACAATTTTCTGCTTAATTGTTTGGTATTTTGACTTCAGTGTGCAGTTTGTTAAAGTTGCATATGCAGTGCATTAATGCAAGGGAAGAAACTTGTCAGTTTGGAACATGGGGTGGAGTTGAAAAGTGAAAACTCCAGAGAAAGTTTATGAAAAGACATTTGTGTTCTGAGCACAAGTACAGAGAGTTTACAATTTAATATTTCTAGTATCGAAGGCTTTTCAACAATTTATTTAATTCTTGATACCACACCACTCATCATTGTTCTTTTTATAGAAGTGTATTGTTGTTTACCTTAACACTTTACCCAATGCAGACGATATCAAAATTTATTATTTTAAATATAATTTTTAAAAATTAAAAAAAAAATGTCAACAAAACCATATCATGTGACCCCTCATTGGAACGAGCTCAATGAGCTCGTTCCAATGAGGGGTCACATGATATGGTTTCATTGAAATATTTTGAAAAATTTAATTTTTTCAACTGCTCAATTTGCATATTACGCGGGAGGATGCGGGCGATTCATTAGGTAAAGGGTTAATGAAGATTTCATGTCAGAAAACTAAAACTTTTAATGTGTTGAGAGATAGCAGATGACTTTCAGCTTCTCTTGAAAGATCCTGAAAGTTGTTGCTTACAGCATGGAACATTGAATTTGAAAACAAAATTCTTTTCACTTTACAGAGATAGAATCAGAAACAAGTTCTGTTACTTCTAAGCATGAAGAAGAAGAAGCTGAATTGATCCAACCAGAGCAAGCTGAAATTGCAGCTACAAAGATACAAGCTGCCTTCCGAGGATATAAGGCAAGTATGATTCTTAGCTGAGTAGAGATCAGAAAAATTGGGAATGCAGAAATACAAAGTTATTGAAAAGTTAAAAAATTTATAGTAATTTATATATTTTTTATACTTACCAATGACCCAGACATAGCTGGTGCTAACTCTTAAAATATAGGGCCAAACACAAATTTTGCCCCCCAATCCCCAAAATTTGCATCTAAAACTAAAGAAAACATGTCCTGAAAGGCCCTCCACACCTCGCCCCCACTGCGCATGCGCAGTGTCAAGGACGTTCCGAAATTGGCGCCATTTATCATTCTAATAACCAGTGCCTGGTAAGCGCTATGTACTCAGCGGGGAGGCAAGAGTTCCCAACTCCTGGGAGGGCCATCCCCGTCTGGGTCATTGGTAAGTATAAAAAATATATAAATTACTATAAATTTTTTAACATTTTTATACTGTACCAATGACCCAGACATAGCTGAATAGTAAAAAGGCTGGAGGGCCAAGGACATAGAGCAAAATGGAATACGCTCAATAAAATAAAATAGAGTCATCCCCTGTAGGGAAAAGAAGTAATAGGCCTTACATGTATCTTTCTTATTTATGATAAATTAGAAAGATACAACACCTTCCAAAAATTGAGCTTCATACATCCATGTACTCTATTAATATCCAATAATCCTTATACTAATAATTTTTAAAGTAAGCCAATAATAAAGTAAGTCTAGAGAATAGAGACTCTTATACTCCTAAAAGTGTGTGAGAATTGCATAATCATGTCCGTTGACATATGCAATATTCAAAAGCTATACTTTAAAAACTAAGACTTGAATGAATTTTATAAACTTAAACTTCTCACTAAACAACCATCCCAATAACAGCTCAGAATTACTAACTCCGGAGGAGGTATCCCCTTGTTTTCATAGTAAAAACAGGTGACCCAAGGGAACACCCTCCCCCCCCCTTTTTCTTGCCCTGGGTCAAATAGCCCAGAGCGAAGAGGGCAGCCGAACGGAGACACTGCCGAAACAGACAGCCTACCTAGCTATAGTAGCAACTGTTAAGAGAATGATATTCTGAGCAGTAGATAATAGACCTAACAATAGAGGCCTCCAGAAATGGACTCGATATTTCTGAGATAAAATTCATGAATGGATGGCTGAGCGCAATGAGCAGCCTTCAAAAATCTATAATAGCAACACTATTAATGTAAGCCCAAGAAGTAGAAGAACTCTTACTTCATGAGCCGAAATCTTAAGCACAACTGCTAAGCCAATGATATACCATAAGCAGTACGCTAGTTAATAGAATCCATAAAAAATAAAATGGAGCGTAACGTCCTTCTACTAGACATCAAAGACAGAAGAAGCTTACGCCCTTGTAATAAACAGATATCTGTTTATAAATACATAAACTGTACCCGGAAAGAGTAAAGGCCTATGCCCATACGAAGATGGAAGGACCTTAAAATAATAGGTTCCGGAAATAGGAGCCTAACTCTTATGCAACAATCCAACCTAAATAGTAACGGAAGTATTGATTCCGAAACTATGAAAGTGAAAATCATCCATCGATAGTGCATGAAACTCACTGACTCTACAGTAAAAGAGAAACCAACAGAATTACTGTCTAAAAGGTCAGAATTTGAAAACTACTGTTTCCAGAGGCTCAAATGATTACATAGCTAAATAAGAACCGAAGTTAAAATCCGTATAGGAATTTAATCTAAAGATTCTAAGTCTATTTATCAAAAAGTTACTAACTGACTTAGATAAAGAGACAAAAGACTCAATTGTAAACTATCGTAGAGTGCATAGGTATGAGGTAACATAAACCTATAACCTAAATAACAACAGGCTGCAGTAGATCTTGTGAAACAAGTATACTAAAAACTAGCAATGCGTAGTATGGAGGGATCAACCATATGAACATAATGATCCCTACACCACGACGGAAGAGCCTCCACTTTAGTCGCATAGAATAGCGAAGAAGAGGATCTCCTATAGTAAGAAATCGCGTCCAAAGCTCGTCCAGTACAGTGCTTACAATGCAATACGGACCACACAACGGAATACATGAAGGTTGAGACCTTGCTGGTTGTGATAAAGATGACACGATTTACCCAGTGAAAAAAGATCCTCACATAGAGGAAGATTTCACGTTAAGATCCACAGTAGACAAGAGAGTAAATTACTCATGATCTCTGTGAAGATAGAGATGCTATCCACAGAAATGTATTGTGGTTGTTTATCTTAGCAATACCTGCTAAAACAACAGCGCCGGAGGATACGCGTATCCTATCATTCCGTCCTATAGATCAATAGAGCGTTAACAGTATTAGCTCAGAGATCTGGACAAGCCAACACATACGTCTGCAATTGATTAGCAAGCTGTGTCATAAATAAAACATCATTGGGCGCTCCCATAGATAGCAAATCTGATTAAATACTTGTTTGTTGAGAGTCCATTCTGACAGCAACAAGCGACCCGTAAGAGAACGGGAGTGCGATAAAACAATCAGACGACCCAGAATATGACGGACCAAAACTGAACTTGGTGTACTATAACCAACAGACGGATTCTTTCCATTAAATTGAATAACGGAAACGAAAGAGTGCCTCCCTGGTTCCGGAGATACGCCACTACTGTCGAATTAAAGGACAGGAATTTGGGCATGCGTTTCTGAATAATGTTCATGCAATGACATAAAGCAAGCCTAAAAAACATTATTCCGCGAAAGTTAAACTGATAGCTAAAAGACTGCGGAACCCAAAGACCCTGGCACTTCGAATCCGTAGGGATCAGAATATCCCAATCTGTTTGACTGGCAACCGTCATAACAGCCACACTAGGGTCCGGCAACTGCGGCGGCACTCTCTGAGTCAACCACCGAATGTTTGCCCCAGTCTGAATCTCTTGTAACACTAGATAGACAAGAGAATGTATAAATCAAGCAATTCATAGATTGCCGGAAGTTGCCGTCGAAGAGAAGCTCCTCCGAGAACGAAGCGACTCTGAGAGAGTTCTTAACCTACTATCCACGCGTGGATGTAGCTAGGGCTGCATCACGTCTAACCAACTCCAATCAGCCACTGAAGGGCGGAGTTATACGTGAACAAACTACTGCCCTCAAAAGAAATTACATTGAGAATAATATCCCGTAAATCTTTTCTTGAAGACGTAATGATAACGCCTCAGTAAGGCGGAATACGTATAATAAAGCGTCTAAGTTAAGTCTACTATACATAATGTCGTTCCCAACATTGAAATTGGAAAAGACATAAACGGCGAAAAAGAATATATGCAGTCTTTAATCACACCGTCTAGACGCATATGAACTCTCGGTATGCCCTGCTCTGCCAAAATAAACTATATGTAAAAAAGATAAAATGGCAGAAATGAGCCACGCGGACAAGAAACTAAACTATCATGCTTAGTAGCAGGCTTGTATATATATATAATATATAGCGTCGAAAAATAAAACACATGTTGTAATGACAATATTGGACTGCGTCGGTAAGTCAGGGACAAAGTCCTTGTACCGATCGAAAAATCCGAGTCCAATGACGCTATAAGTCTCTTATCCAAGATCGCAGCAATGAAGTCCGAACAATAATCACTGGAAGAAATGCCAGAAGATATGAAAGGCATCTTCCGATACTACTAAAGGGAAAACTCGAAATCTTTCGAATCCCTTTCGCCATCCTGTCGGACCCTATAAAGCGTTCGGTCGTCCGTAGCTTGATGCAACCGCGGACCGCACCGACCCAGCGCCGTCGGATAATTCCTGATTCGACCGAGAAACCGTCAATTGCTGGGATGCTGCGAAACAACTGTGCTAACTCGGATAGCACGTCCGTCACTGAGGCCTGAGGAGCAGCGGTCTTACGATGCATTGCCGCAGGAAGCTCCGAGATCGTTACCGCGTGCATACTTCCAATATGCGAGCGAACGGAGTGTATAGGCCTCGTGTCCTTTGGCTACCGGATGGCGCGACCTATTCGCTGTGGAATCACTGAATGCCGAAACTGATCGGATACTCGAGGTCACGTAGCCAATGTGCGGTCGTGTGCCCTGCTGTGAGGATGAGGAAGCATTAAAGACAGTCTCTCGGACTGTCAATATAACGGAGCGTCCCAAGCAACGGACATATGCTCCGAATGTAAAATATCTGAACCACAACATGCGGTCCCCTATGTTGTTGGCTTCCTCCGATCCGTCCTCAATCTGCCGTCACTGGGTGAGTACTAAAGTAATTAAAGTGCTCGCATCACCCAAATCTCCTTCCTAGACCGCAACGGACGAACCCGGCAGCCGAACCATTCGATGAATGTACGCTACACCGGGTGAGCTAGCGAATGTCACTCCGTAAGCGATAGACATATTCCATGAGCACTTATTGCCGCTAACTCTTCATTAACTATGACGACAGAGGCACACTTTTGAAGACATCTCCATAACTCTTCGAACAAGAAACCAGAAATGCTTGGATAGCAAGCATAAAATAATAATATATATAGCGTCGTTCAATAATTCGAAAGTTTGTGTGACATTATTGGACTATGTCGGAACTGAGGGACGATGTCCCTGAACCGAACCAAAAATTTCTAAGTCCACCGACGCTATCAGTTTCTTATCCGACATCGCAGCATATGTTGTTCCGAAAGGGAAAGCTTGAAATCCACCGAATCCCTTTCGGTATCCCGTCGGACCGGATGAAACTTTCGGACGTCCGTACCCGCTTCCGCGGAGCGTCCCGACCCAGCATCGTCGGATAAAATATATGCGACAGATTCAGTTGATGCTGGGATGCTGCGATAAACTGTGCTATTAAGGAAAGCACGTCCGTTCCCGAGGCCTGTGCAGTAGCGGACTTACGATGCATTGCCGCTGGAAGCTCCGTGTACGTTGACTCCCGCACACTTCCTATGCGAACGTCCGGAGTCTGCAGGCCTCGAGTCCCCGGCTACCGACCCAGCGCTGTCGGATAATTCTCGATCCGACGCCGTTTCTGTCGGCAGCTGGGATGCTGCGATAAGCTGTGCTATGTGCACAAGAATGTCCGGCGTCGAGACCTGCGGAGGTGCAGTCTATCGGTGCTTCGCCGAGGGCAGCTCCGCATCAGATGGCTCCCGCATACTTCCTATGCGAACGTCCGGAGTCCATCGGTCTCGAATCCCTGGCTGCCGGATGGTGTGACCTGGTCGCCGAAGAATCCTTGATCGGCGAAGCTGGTAATATATCGGCGGTCACGCAGCCAAGGTGCGGTCGTGTGCGCTGACGAGAAGAGGAAGCCTTAGCAGTCTCAGCGGACTGCCTATACAACGGAGCGTCCCGAGCGACGGACGTATGCTCCGCTAACGACACATTTGTACCACAACATCTGGGGCCAGATGTTGTTGAACGAGAGAGGGGCCTCTCTCGCTTGCCGTCCGGATGGACCGGAACGAGCTATGAACCGGACTAAAAGGCTTCCTCCGTTCTCCCTCCGATCCGCCGTCACTGGGTGTGCATTAAGTTAATTTTATAGTGCTCGCATCACCCCAAAATTCCTTCTAGACCGCAACGGACGAACCCGGCTGCCGAACCATTCGGTGAATGGACGCTACACCGGGCGAGCTAGCGGACGTCAAAGGCCGTCGAACCTACTAGGGTCCTCTTAGGCAATTGGCGTATTACATGAGCACTTTTCCGCTAGCCCTTCATAATTGTGACGACGGAGGCACACTGTTGGAAGACATCACAGATACATCACCCTAATCTTGATCGTCTGAAATAGAAATTGATAAAGTAGAGTGACCCTGCGGGGAAAGGACCGGAGTGTCCAAATCCCCAACAACATACCGTGACATACGCTTCCCATATTGTCATCGAAATCATACGATACAGAACAGGAGTTAATGCGAGTACACTGACCACATATAGAATGAAAATAAGGTCAGAGGAAGACTTCCTCTTAAAACAATTGATCAATATCCTTTCAATGTGAAAAGAAAACAAGTCCTGGTACTCGCACTAACCCCTGGCAATCAAAATACATAATAATAATATGATCCATTAATATAGAAAAAATAATTGAAATCAAAATATTTTGAAAAAATATTTTTTCAGAACAGCCCAAGTTTCTGAAAAGTAACGTTGAGCCCCAATGGATCCCAAGCCTAAGTGTGGACAAAAATTTTAAAAATATTTTAAACAATTTATTCAACACTTACGAACAATAATAATGTATCTAGTTATGATTAAAATAACATAAAGATATTATTATTTAGAAATCCCCCCCTCACACAGAGGGCTGTTGTAAATGTAAACAATGAGTGTAAAAACACTAAAATAAGACTCCAGGCACCCAGGCCCGAAATCAGTTACCAAAAATACCCCATCTGATGCAAAACAGAGACTTCCAGGGAAGAAACTGCAGAACATCAGATGGTAGATGCAGAACACAACGCCTAACCACCCGTAGGTGAAGACGTAAACAAGGGGAAAGAACAGAATTCATTCTGTTATTAAGCTAAAACTCCCAAGAAATTTTAGTAATAATAATTACAGAAACTATGCCAAAAGCATGGGAGAATAGCAAGGGGGAATTAAAGGACAGGGAGAGAGGAAAAACACTTGAAAAAACAGTGTAACTAAATAATCAGAATGACAACAAAATGGCTGCTGCCTTGAAAATAGGTAACTTAACATAATTTCATTAAAAAATTTTAAGTTACAGCCCTGATAATATTCTGTCACACATTCTTTTCCTCTCCTCCTTTTCTATCCTCCTTAGAATCACCATTTCACTAATATTTATGTGTCTGGCATCATTTAAACTGAGATTTAAAAGCACAAAGATCAGTCAGATGTTAACTGATGAAGGGCCAAACTTAGAATGATAAATGGCGCCAATTTCGGAACGTCCTTGACACTGCGCATGCGCAGTGGGGGCGAGGTGTGGAGGGCCTTTCAGGACATGTTTTCTTTAGTTTTAGATGCAAATTTTGGGGATTGGGGGGCAAAATTTGTGTTTGGCCCTATATTTTAAGAGTTAGCACCAGCTATGTCTGGGTCATTGGTACAGTATAAAAATATGCTTTGCAAGGCCAAAAACTGAAAATGGCATCATTTGCTGGCATGACATATTTTTGTCAAAATTTATATTTGTCCACATCAACTTAAAATAGGAGTAAAGTTTCTGGGATATGTTTTGCCAGAGAATCATCTTGACAAACCTTGGATAATTGTGTTGCAATCTAAATTCAGTGACCATCCATAAGTGGATGCTCACTGCATTCAGATTGCTAAAATATTAAGTAATTTACATACATGTATACACAAATACATGTACATCACCTGTGGCAAGTTGGAATCCTACCAGTGTGATGTGTCCTAAACCGAACTGAAAACTCTTATAAAATTTTCTGAAGTCAGCCTCGATGGACGATCGATCTTTGGACTGGGGCACCAAATCAGTCAGCCCTGAATGTTCCTCCACCATACCATCTGTGCTGACAACAACCCCATCGTGCACTATAGGACCAGCTGAGTCATTTGTTACTTGCCAAATTTTAGTTTTATGCAAGTATAAGGTATGCATGAATGATTACTCACCTTTCCTTGAAAGGTCTGTATTACTTTTATTTTTATACAAAATGTGTTGGGGGCGTGGTGGCCCAGTAGGTAGAGGTTGCAGGGTGCAAGATGAGAGGTCCTCGGTTTGAATCCCACCTGCGGCAACCGTGTTGTGTCCTTGGGCAAGATACTTCACCCCATTGCCCACGTGGGGGTACAGTGACGTTGTGTACTAAGGCGTACTGCACGTCGATGGTGCACTTGTCTTCAACCAATGCTAACCCTGCTTGTGTGGAGTTAGTATGTTGGGGGAGCCTGACAGTTGCTCGCCATTGCTCAGTGGTTCTCTCTGGGTACTCCAGCTTCCTCCAACCATAAAATTGTCCGACACGAGGCGACTCTGACTGTCGAAAGTGTCATTAAACCCCAGTAAATAAATAAATAAATAATACAAAATGTGTTGTGTGATTTATCAGTAGACTGAGCATGATGTGTTCAATTTAGAGTTGCCATTTATAATGTTATTATGAAAAGAACATTGAAACAGAATTAATTTATTTTACAGGCAAGAGAAGAAATTAAGATGATCAAAGAAACTGTGACTGTTGATGTTGAAGCTGAAGCAAGATTTGTGGTAAGTTATTGTTCATATTATTTAAACATGCATAACTCTTTACTGTGTTACAAATATATGAATATTTATGCTTTCTTATTGTATTGTTCTCAGTTTATCTAGCAGAACTGAATACTTAATCTTGTGAAGTATCTTGCAAGTATGAAGTATACCATTGTATGAAGTTGAGGTGAACCATTTATTCTATTATCACAAGCCTGTCTATTTGAGGCGAACGACCATTTGGGTCGCATTGAGGTTACCTAAAATCAAAAACATGTGAACGAAAAATGGTTCACGCTAAATTGAAGCCAGGTCACGTGAAATTTTCGCCAAGTTGAATGATCTGCATGCAGTGCAAATGAATGTTGAAATGATGTTGAGCATCATCCAGTCATCAGCTGCTCAGGTGTTTGCATCTGTCTGAAGTATAACTGCTCTGTTGGCCAATTATTGGCCAACAGAGCAGCTATACTTCAGGCAGATTCAAACACCTATGCTAATGATTAGTTGATGCTAAACATCATTTTAAACTGTTGATCATTTCAAGATGTAACATAGGTTCAAAATCAGGAAATGTGAATTATTCATGTCTCTGCCACAAATAGTGATTATGGATGCCATACTATTTTGCAGCATGCCAGCCCATGCCAAGGTTAGGCTATAACTGCAACTAATTTGTATCTGAATTGCTGCAACACAGCCTCATTATTGTTCCTAAGGATTCGTCTCTATTCATCAGGATATTACCAATAGGAGCAAGAACTTGGCTATGATACACCACTTCATATATCAACATAGTTGCGACACATATATATTTAGGCTACTGAATGGGTTACCTGAATCAAATGCAGGGGAACGAACGTTAAGTTACCAAAGTTCTGTCCAGGTCAACGATAAATGGGTTGCGCAAAATTTTGAAAACAGCAGCAGACCTGTTATAAATTTTTAAGGATAATTTGATGTGAAATGTATAAAGTGTAATTCTTTAACTACTCTTCATTATTTGTATTCAAAAAATCTTTTACAGAAAACACTCAGATCTCCAATTTTCTGGTAGATTAATGATTACTTGAAGAAGGTTTCTTTCAATAATCAGTCCATTGCATATCCAATATGGCCACCATGCAGCCATTGTGGATTTTTCATAATTTTGCTTGTCCACACAATCACTTGAAAATAAAATGTTCAGGTTGGTTACCATGGTTCGGTTAATTTTAAAGACATTTGACCAGTTGAGATGCATTTGAGATGTGCAGGGCATATTTGCCATGAGAATAATAAGCACCCATAAAATGGTATACTTGTTATTTTTGACCAGTGTGATTTTCATAGTATGGCAATTTTTTGGTTTCAAATTAGGTTCACTATTCTTTGAAACTATTGTCCTTTAAAGGCTCAGTTCTGACTTTAACAGCTTTGGGAACTTCAAAACAGATATACTAATGTGAAGAATTATGAGAATCATGCTTTGAGACCAAGTATTCAGTTCTGATTATGTTGTAAACTATGGGTATGATTTTTATTGTATATTTGGTGGATTTCGACAATGAGTGCCTTCATCAACTCAGTTTATTTTATCAATAGAGGATCGGAGTTAGGCTATTTAAAAAAAATCTTGTTTTCCAGGCATCCCTCTCGGTTTTAATTCTGTAAAAAAAAAACTCCCTCATCAAAATTCTGCAAAAATGTTTTTTGCCCGTCTTATTTTTAACTGACAGGCCCACATGTCACCCAAAAGGATGGAAAAGTGCCCCACTGCATATCAAAGGCAGTAATCAAAGCTGGAATTTCTAGCTTGATGAAATCACAGACTTCTCATTTATATAATAAATCATTAAAAATTTACTCTGATTAACCCTTAGGGACCTGGAGGGTGTCCTGAATCCCCACCAGCACATACGTCTAGGGGCTCAACAGTGATTTCTAGTCAAGTCATGGCTTCCTTAGCAGGCAGCCAAGACTTGACTAGAAACTGCTGCATACCTGATTAGTCCTTTGTCAACAGGACCTCCACATGATGTCATGTTAAGGGCACCTGTTCTGAGGTCGTAAAAGTCAGAAATAGTCCTTTAAGGGTAAAAACTGATTTTTTTTCTAAACATAAAATGAACATGATAGAGGCTGTCACCTGTAAAAAACACTGTTGAATGGCCAATGATTCCAAAAAGAGTAAATATTAACATTATAACTTGAACAAAGGTTCCAGATTTGACAACTGGCATATGATTCGATTGTTACCACAACTCAACGCCTGCATCTCCAATGCACACCTCTTGTTAAGTATTTGTTACTTTGGGTGTGCGGTGGCTCAGTAGGTAGAGGTGCAGGCTACAAGCCGAGAGGTCCTCGGTTCGAATCCCACCTGCGGCAATGGCGTTGTGTCCTTGGGCAAGACACTTCATCTCCATTGCCCACGTGGGGGCACAGAGGCATTGTGTGCTAAAGTGTACTGCACATCGATGGTGCACTTGTCTTCAACCAATGCTAACCCTGCTTGTGTGGAGTTAGTATGTTGGGGACCTGACAGTTGCTCAGTGGTTCTCTCCATGTACTCTGGCTTCCTCCACCCGTAAAACTGTCATGGTCATGATTAGCCATTGTGCAGAAATATGTGACCTTAAACACCAATAAATAAATAAATAAATTTGGTACTTTGAAACAAGTTCAGTAAGATTTCCTATATGTAACTTTATGCAATTATGTGATGATATTGTCATACATACTGAAAGTAATCTTAAATAACAATGATATGTACAGACAGTTTTATTTAAAAATGTAAACTTTTGTTAGAAACCTTTCGAAAGTTTGGGCAATCATGGGTTAAAGCAACATTGAAATGCAATGCACTCAACTCACTATACACTGATAACAAAATATCAGTGAAACAAGATTGAATTTGTCACGATCCTAATTTGCATATTGAAATTTTGGTATTTTGATATCAGTGTGCAGGGGACTTAACCCTTTAACCCTTTACCCAATGTAACGGTCAAAACCGGCAAGTACTAATCTAAAAAATCGCCAATTAATTTTCATTATTTTTTCATTTTTTGTCTCAGAAACATAGGTTATGACCCCTCATTGGAATGAGCTCATCAAGCAATGAGGAGTCATAACCTATGTTTTTGAGTCAAAAAATTAGTTATTCAATAATTTTTTTTGCAAGTGTTGTCTGCTTTTCATGTTTTAATGTTGATCCCAAGTTGGACAGCGGGGTCATAATTTAATTTTGAGGAATGGTAGTCTAACTCCATCATTCCTAAAAATTTAATTTTTGTTGGATCTAAATTAATATACAGTACACCTAAATGCAATAAACTCTCTTTTGCATAATCAGTGCCCGTTTTTATTTCGAAAAAATGCCCCTCAGATCCAACATTCAGCCCACTATTTGAAACTTGGAATGTAAAAGAGAATGTAGTGACATCAGGTGTTGAGATGTCAGGACAATAATGAAATTGTTGTTTATTATCAGCCCCACACCCAGCACATTATACATTTTTAATGTCCCAGTAAACCTCTGGTAATAATGTACTAGTAATGTCCTTCAAAGTGGTAATAATATTTGTTGTATAACTATTAGTTTGTTGATAACCCTTTACCCAATCAGATTGCCCATAGGAACCCCTGGAAGCACAGCAGTTATTTTACTGTATTAAACAGGTTCTTTTCTGGTAAAATTATGACCTGGTAATTAATGTATTGACTGGAAGTCCTTTAAAATTAGTGGAAGTCCTTCAAGTGGATGAGGGCTACATTATTTTTGGTGGTCTGAAGTTGTTCATCAAAATTTGTTTCATTACAAATTATTGAAGAGTGCCCATAGGCACCAGGCCCACAGGCACTCTTCAATGATTTGTGATGAAGCAAATTTATATTAACAAAATATTATTTCCGTTTGACTGAATATGAAACACGAGAAAGGAAAATGTTGGCTTTCGCTCCAGTACCCTCATTTTTTGGAAAGCCCTGATAGTGCAGATAGCAGTTTTAAAAAAAATTTTCCCAGTGCAGAGGGAAATCATTCCTGATATTTTTGTCTCCTCATATTGGTCTTGGCATATAAAAAAGTTATATAAGAAAATTGAAGTAACTTCTTGTTGGGGAGGTCTAAATTGACCTTATCCATTGGAGTGTCAGTACATAATTTACAAAGAAATGGGACTGTATACAGTACGTGGAGAGTGTATTTTCACAAAATCACCCACAGAGTGGAGATTCCACCCAAGCAATAATTGCAAATTTGTTGCAAAGCATAAACAAGCACAAGCAAAGTTCCAGCCAGTGGATCTCCAGGTTAAACTGGAGGTCCATTGGCTGAAACATTGCTTGTGTTTTTTTGTCCATATGTACAGAAATTAAAAATGATACTTCGGGTGATAACTCCCCTCCCTGGGTGATTTAGTTACAACCCACTCTCCATATACTGTAGGTTGGGTTTATGTTGGGTAAGGGAGCACAGTGGCTCAGTAGGTAGAGGTGCAGGCTGCAAGCTGAGAGGTCCTCGGTTCGAATCCCACCTGCGGCAACCGCGTTGTGTCCTTGGGCAAGACACTTCATCTCCATTGCCCGCGTGGTGGCAAGGTGGTGTTGTGTACTAAGGCTTACTGCACGACGATGGTGCACTTGTCTTCAACCAATGCTAACCCTGCTTGTGTGAAGGTAGTATGTTGGAGAGCTGACAGTTGCTCGCCATTGCTCAGTGGTTCTCTCCGGATACTCCAGCTTCCTCCACCCATAAAACTGTCACGATAATGATTAGCCATTGTGCATAAATATGTGACCTTAAACACCAATAAATAAATATATATGTTGGGTAAAGGGTTATTTACTGCTTTATTTATTTGCTGTCGTCTTGATTATCACTTGTAATGAAAAAATGTTTTATTCCAGCTTCGATATCATTTGTACATGTTTATTCACACATATATGTATAAAAAATATTATATTGATACTTTCCTTCCAAATTATTGTAAGAGGCAGTTAGTTGAACTCAAAGATAAAAGTTAAGTATTTTACTAACACAGTTATAGCATTGAACTAATAAACCAATATTTTTGTTTCTGTAATTATTTCTAATAATAAAATAATTAATACAATTGAAAACTAGTATATTTGATGATTCATTTTATTCCTGATCATTAATATATATTTTCCTATTTCATTTTTCAATTAGCATTATTAAACATTTTTTGTTATTGCTTATCTGCTGATGTAATTTTCTGTTGTTTGTTACTTTGAAATGTGTAAAAGCAAGTTAAGTACACGTCAAGTGTGAGCTTTAAAACATAAAGATTCAGTTTGCATGATTCACTGAAGATCCAAACATATTTTTACAAAGTTCTCCCTTTTGAGAATTTCACGATGTATAGCCAAACTTGTCACCTGCTGAAGATAATTTTTTTTGGTTCCATGAATGAAAATAAGGCTACATACTTGATTTTTAAGAAGGTATGATGTATGTGGAGGAATCTAAGCTTTTAATAGGCCCCTGCGAATATTCGATTGTTCGAGCCAAAGTCGAGTCGATCAACAAATTCGAGTCGAAAATAAAATAACGAATATAAAAATCAAATATGAAAAAAATACTTATTAATAAATGTCTTGGTATACGGACATTCGTGCATTTAATTCTGGCTAAATTGTCAAAACAGTGCGATGAATTGAGCGCGAATCGCAAGTACATATTATCAACATCTCACCTCTGGGTACACTTCAGTAAGAAACATCCATCGCTTCATGATAAGGCAAGATCAAATGATGCCAAGCTTAAAGTCAAAAAGGGAGCAAAGCAATCACAGATACATACAGATTCTTTGTCTCCTATTCAACCATGCGTTCAAGTGTGTGTTAAGGTATGAACTATCGAATGTTAGCATGAATATGTGGATAAATCATCAGTAGAATGCCAAAAGAATCTTAAGGTGGCTATTTCGAACTCCAAATATCAGATAACTTGGTTCGAATTCGATGTTCGGTTGACTTTTTTTGAGTTGAAAATCGAGTCAAAGAAAAATCAATATTCGCTGGCGCCTAGCTTTTAGTTCAATCCCACCTTATATTGCCTTATTCTGTTGGTGCCAAAATTCATTCTATTTGTAAAGGAAAATCTGCAAGAAAACAATTTTGATAAAATTTTTCTCTTCAACTTTCTGACTGAACTTATGAGTCTTTTTTAGCTGGGAGAGTGCAAGATCAATCTCACAGGTAAAAATTTCTTCACAAGGAGCTGTTTTTATTACAATTTATTGAAGAATATGCCCATCTGCATTCTCCAGTAAGTAGCAACAAAACAAATCCATGTGAGCACAAAGTATTGCTTCTGACTGAATATTAAATTGATCCATAGAAAATAAAGTTGTTTAATCATGATACTAACACATTTCTGCAGAGCCCAGATATGGACTTCCAACACTCAACCAGTTAAATCAAGATGTGACCGTGTTTAAGGCTTATTGTTCTTTTTGTCAGAAACAATATTGAAAATTGTACAATTTATTACTGAACCGAGTGGAGGTATAATAGCATGCATTGTATAGTCTTATTGATTTTTAAAGCTATTGAAAGAAATAAGCTGTGAATTTCTATTTATAACCAATGTAAACTTAATAAAAATAAAAATTAAATGGTTTATGTCTGAATTTTTACCCAAGTTAAAAAAATCGATAAATTTGTCCCTTGAGTGAAAGAAGGCTTTTTAATGCTTCAGCATTGTAAAGCCTTCTTGCTCTCAAGGGACGAAATACTCCACCATCCACACGATTCTGTAGGTTATGAGGCCTAAAACATAAACCAAGAACATGAACTTTTGATTGCAAAGAAATAATTACAGAAATAAAAAATAAAATAAAAAAACGCGTGCCTGCATGCAATTTTTGAAACAGAAGATTTACTTTGTGGGGCGTCATCTTGTCTATTTGTATCAGCATTCCATGAAATCTGTAAGCACTGTTAATGAAGCTCCACTATAAACTTGCAAAATATCATTTACATATTTCATGTAACAGCGAGCTAACACATTTCTGCGCCTATGTTGCTTGCATTATTTTCTGCGTGCAGCGATGCAAATATTTTAAAGATGGCTGTTTGCTTTAGCAGATGATCGCTTGCGTTTTTCATAAATATTTATGCAGCTTATTTTAAAAAATCAAAGGTTATGTTAGAGTTTTTTTTATTCATCAACTTCCTTCATTGGAATTCTGTTTGTGGTGAGATTAAGGTTTTCACTCTCAAAAATACTTATCTTGAAGTTTAATAGTTTCTTTGTGGTTCTAAACATTCTGCCCTGTTTGGATTTTTGTTTGAGACTAATTTACATTAAAAAGTTATTAATTGGGGTGTGTTCAAAATGAATTCAGCTTTTGAAAGTTCCATATATCTCAGTAAACTGCTTTGACTTTAGTAAGTTTACAGGTGTCACGCCTTGAGAAATGCATTATGATGTGGTAAAAAATGTTTGTCACCAATAGTAAAAAAAACATACTGTTGTCCAGTACAGTAACTTTGTACATGATGCATTTAGTTCTTGATAGTGTTATACTCGATCGTATTTTAAACATCTCGTGTTATAGAAGTATAAATAAACTACAATTTCATAAAATATTTGATCTTGTGAAGATTAATAATGTTTATTATACCCCCCACAAACAAAGTTTGGGGGGTATATAGGAATCACCCTGACCGTTCATCTGTCCGTCTGTCCGTCCTTGTAAACGCAACTCCTCCTAAACCGTTTGAAGAATTTTCATGAAACTTTACACAATGGAAGAACTCCATATGAAGATGTGCATGAAGCAATATAATTCTGTTTGGACATTTCCAAGGGGAGATAATCTAACTTATACCGTCTGTCCATCCTTGTAAGCTCAACTCCTCCTAAACCGTTTGAAGAATTTTCATGAAACTTTACACAATGGAAGAACTCCATATGAAGATGTGCATGAAGCAGTATAATTCCGTTCTGACATTTCCAAGCGGAGATAATCTAACTTATACCATCTGTCCATCCTTGTAAGCACAACTCCTCCTAAACCGTTTGAAGAATTTTCATGAAACTTTACACAATGGAAGAACTCCATATGAAGATGTGCATGAAGCAATATAATTCCGTTCTGACATTTCCCAGGGGAGATAATCTAACTTATACATTTCAGGTGTGGGGGGGGGGGGGGGGGGGGGGTATCACTTTGTGAGTTTGCTCACAGTACCTCTAGTTATTTATTTATTGGTGTTTAAGGTCACATACTTATGCACAATGGCTAATCGTGACCGTAGTACCTCTAGTTACTTTCTAAAGTGCGATCTACTGGGATTTCCGGGTTTGATTATAAATGCTAACTTCACAAGTGAATTATGCAGTCAACAATTGGGTCATATATCTATGCGTGCAAACAAAGATGCTTTGCCGTGTGTGTAATGGGGACTTCATTGTTTTGGGGTTTTTTTTTAACCCTTTAAATCTTGGCAGGTCAACCTTTAGATGAAAGGAGTAATAATGAAGACATTTATACATTCCTCAGAGTGTTGAGGGTTATACAGTCTGTGTTGATATATATATTTATATTTGACTATAGAATGTAAATTAACCCTTTACCTAACGTAACGGCCAAAACCGGCCAGCACTGTTCTAAAAAATCGCCAGTCAATTTTCATTATTTTTTTCATTTTTTGTCTCAAAAACATAGGTTATGACCCCTCGTTGGAACGAGCTCGTCGAGCTCGTTCCAACGAGGGATCATAACCTATGTTTTTGAGACAAAAAATGAAAAAAATTAGTTATTCAAGACTTATTTTTGCAAGTGTCGTCTGCTTTTCAGGTTAGGTAAAGGGTTAACAGAATATAGAATTATTGATATTATTTCCCAGCATGTCAATTTGTTATTTGTTTGTGTATCTCACTATAAAGTTATTTAACTTGCATGTGCAGCATGAGTACTGACACCTAGTTCTCAATTTCATGAGAAGTTTTTGATATATTATATCCCTTGCTTTGAAGGAGGAAATAGTTATTACTGGTGAAACTCCAAAGGAAACTGACAAAGAGATAATCCTTGAGCCCACAACAGAAATAATTGATGAAGAAATTGCTGAGGAAATTCCAGTTAAACTTTCTGAAGAAGTAACATCTGAGGTTGTCTCTATTCAAGAGAGTAGTGTAGTGGAAAGTTTACTTGAAGAACAAGTAGCTCCAGTTTCGGAGGAAAGTATTGTTGAAACTGTGGAGCAAATACCAATTAAAGAATCAGAGGAACTTACTCCTGAAATCGTTTCTGATCAGAAAGTAAGCGTAGTTGATATAGTTCAAGAAGAACAAAAGGCTCCTGTTTTAGAGGAATCAGATATCGAGTCAGTGGAACTCCTTACTGAAAAAGTACCACTTGAGACATTATCCGAGACTACTGAAGGAGTCCTTGTTACAACCGAAGAATTATTACCACAAGAACAAGAGGTTTCTGTTCAAGAAGAGTTCATCGAAGAGGAAGGTATTTCAGATGAACCAGTTCCAGCCAAAGAAGTCACTTCCATTTCTGAAATCAAAATTGAAGAAGCAGATGTGCATGTTGAAGAAAAACCAATTGTAAAAGAGGTTACAGAAGATGTGGAAGCTGATATAAGTATCTCTATACCTGCTGCTGAAGAAGTTGAGGCTGCTATCTCAATAACAGAACAGCCTGCAGACATAGCTAAAGAAGAATATTTTCATGAAAAACCAGACTCTACAGAAGAAATTGCTACTGACATGGTAGAAGAAATGGCAAAAATATCTGAAGCTGAAAAAGTTGAAATTACTGAAAAAGTAGAGGAGCAAAGAGTGGCAGTTGGAGATGAGGTCACTGAAGAAGCCTCTTATGAAGACCTTGTGGAAATTATTCCTGTAGAAGCTACCACTGATGAAATTTCTAAACCACAGTTGATAACATCCGAAATTACAGAACAGAGAACTGATCTTGAAGAAACTATCATGGATGAAGTTATGTTATCAGATGTAACTGCAGTCATAGAACAAGAAGCTGCATCAGAAGATATAGACAAACCTAAAGAGGCCACAGCTACTACTGAAGAACACAGAGTAACCTCAGACACCCAATTTACAGAGGAAATCACAATTGAAGAAATATCACCATTAATAACAGAGGATGTATCTGAAGAAGAAATGGCACAATTTGATATAGCAAAGGCTCTTATTGAAGAGCAGAGAGTGACTGCTGATCAGGAGACAATTGAAGAAATTACAGTTCTTGATATAACAGAACTAACAGAAGAAGGGGCCTTACCAGGGGAAACTGAGAAACTCCAACTTACTTCTGCCATGATTGAAGAACAGAGAGTAGCTCCTGAAGAGGATGTAACTGAGGAAAGTATGGCTGAAGAAATACAAGAAATGAAAACTGAAGAAGTTATTCCTGTTGACATTAGCAAACTTGAAACTGTCTCTTCTGTTATTGATGAACAAAGAGTAGACACAGATACACAGCTAACTGAAGAAGGTAGTATGGAAGAAGTATCAGCTATTGTACCTGAAGGTGCTTCAGTAAAAGAAACTGACCAACTTGATATAGCTAGAACTATCATTGAAGAACAACGAGTGGTCCCAGAGAAGGATATTATTGAGGAAATTACTGCAGAGGAAATATGTGAAGTGGGTCCAGCAGAAGTGATTTCAGAAGACATCGGCAAACTTGAGGTGATTTCTTCTGTCAGTAAAGAGACATGGGTTTCACATGATGAGGACGTAGTTGAAGAAGCCACAGTTGAAGAAATAAAGCAAACTGCACCAGTAGAAGCTGTAAGCAAAGAGACAGAAGAATCAAAAATTGCTACAACAGTTGTTGAGAAACAAATGGCTCCAACAGTGGATATAGATATTACAGAGGAGGAAACAAAGGCAATTGTTGATGAAACTTCATTACCTATAGTATCTGACATAAAGAGAGAGGAAATACAGATTGAGGTTGCAGAAAAACCTACCACAGTAGAGCACATTGAACCTGATGAGGTTGAGATTTCATTACCAGTAAAAATAAAAGCTGATGTTGAAGCACAGCTAACCATCCCGGAAGAAAAACCAGAGGTAGTTGAGGCTGAAATTATTATCCAAGGGGAAAAAGCAGAAGACATTGAAGCAGAAATTGTTCTTCCTGAAAAACCAGAGGATGTTGAGGCAGAAATTATTGTCCAAAAAGAGAAAGTTGAGGACATTGAAGCCGAAATTGTTCTTCCCGCAAAACCAGAGGATGTTGAGGCAGAAATTATTGTCCAAAAAGAGAAAGTTGAGGACATTGAAGCCGAAATTGTTCTTCCCGAAAAACCAGAGGATGTTGAGGCAGAAATTATTGTCCAAAAAGAGAAAGTTGAGGACACTGAAGCCGAAATTGTTCTTCCCGAAAAACCAGAGGATGTTGAGGCAGAAATTATTGTCCAAAAAGAGAAAGTTGAGGACACTGAAGCCGAAATTGTTCTTCCCGAAAAACCAGAGGATGTTGAGGCAGAAATTATTGTCCAAAAAGAGAAAGTTGAGGACATTGAAGCCGAAATTGTTCTTCCCGAAAAACCAGAGGATGTTGAGGCTAAAATTATTGTCCAGAAAGAGAAAGTTGGGGACATTGAAGCCGAAATTGTTCTTCCCGAAAAACCAGAGGATGTTGAGGCAGAAATTATTGTCCAAAAAGAGAAAGTTGAGGACATTGAAGCCGAAATTGTTCTTCCTGAAAAACCAAAGGATGTTGAGGCAGAAATTATTGTCCAGAAAGAGAAAGTTGAGGACATTGAAGCCGAAATTGTTCTTCCCGAAAAACCAGAGGATGTTGAGGCAGAAATTATTGTCCAGAAAGAGAAAGTTGAGGACATTGAAGCCGAAATTGTTCTTCCCGAAAAACCAGAGGATGTTGAGGCAGAAATTATTGTCCAGAGAGAGAAAGTTGAGGACATTGAAGCCGAAATTGTTCTTCCCGAAAAACCAGAGGATGTTGAGGCAGAAATTATTGTCCAAAGAGAGAAAGTTGAGGACATTGAAGCCGAAATTGTTCTTCCCGAAAAACCAGAGGATGTTGAGGCAGAAATTATTGTCCAAAGAGAGAAAGTTGAGGACATTGAAGCCGAAATTGTTCTTCCCGAAAAACCAGAGGATGTTGAGGCAGAAATTATTGTCCAAAAAGAGAAAGTTGAGGACATTGAAGCCGAAATTGTTCTTCCCGAAAAACCAGAGGATGTTGAGGCAGAAATTATTGTCCAAAAAGAGAAAGTTGAGGACATTGAAGCCGAAATTGTTCTTCCTGAAAAACCAGAGGATGTTGAGGCAGAAATTATTATCCAAAAAGAGAAAGCTGAGGACATTGAAGCAGAAATTGTTCTTCTTGGAAAACCAGAGGATGTTGAGGCAGAAATTATTGTCCAAAGAGAGAAAGTTGAGGACATTGAAGCCGAAATTGTTCTTCCCGAAAAACCAGAGGATGTTGAGGCAGAAATTATTGTCCAAAGGGAGAAAGTTGAGGACATTGAAGCCAAAATTGTTCTTCCTGAAAAACCAGAGGATGTTGAGGCAGAAATTATTGTCCAAAGAGAGAAAGTTGAGGACATTGAAGCCGAAATTGTTCTTCCTGAAAAACCAGAGGATGTTGAGGCAGAAATTATTGTCCAAAGAGAGAAAGTTGAGGACATTGAAGCCGGAATTGTTCTTCCTGAAAAACCAGAGGATGTTGAGGCAGAAATTATTATCCAAAAAGAGAAAGCTGAGGACATTGAAGCTGAAATTGTTCTTCCCGAAAAACCAGAGGATGTTAAAGCAGAAATTATTGTCCAAAAAGAGAAAGTTGAGGACATTGAAGCAGAAATTGTTCTTCCCGAAAAACCAGAGGATGTTGAGGCAGAAATTATTATCCAAAAAGAGAAAGCTGAGGACATTGAAGCTGAAATTGTTCTTCCCGAAAAACCAGAGGATGTTGAAGCAGAAATTATTGTCCAAAAAGAGAAAGTTGAGGACATTGAAGCAGAAATTATTCTTCCCGAAAAACCAGAGGATGTTGAGGCAGAAATTATTGTCCAAAAAGAGAAGGTTGAGGACATTGAAGCCGAAATTGTTCTTCCCGAAAAACCAGAGGATGTTGAGGCAGAAATTATTGTCCAAAAAGAGAAAGTTGAGGACACTGAAGCCGAAATTGTTCTTCCCGAAAAACCAGAGGATGTTGAGGCAGAAATTATTATCCAAAAAGAGAAAGCTGAGGACATTGAAGCTGAAATTGTTCTTCCCGAAAAACCAGAGGATGTTGAAGCAGAAATTATTGTCCAAAAAGAGAAAGTTGAGGACATTGAAGCAGAAATTATTCTTCCCGAAAAACCAGAGGATGTTGAGGCAGAAATTATTGTCCAAAAAGAGAAGGTTGAGGACATTGAAGCCGAAATTGTTCTTCCCGAAAAACCAGAGGATGTTGAGGCAGAAATTATTGTCCAAAGAGAGAAAGTTGAGGACATTGAAGCCGAAATTGTTCTTCCCGAAAAACCAGAGGATGTTGAGGCAGAAATTATTGTCCAAAGAGAGAAAGTTGAGGACATTGAAGCTGAAATTGTTCTTCCCGAAAAACCAGAGGATGTTGAGGCAGAAATTATTGTCCAAAAAGAAAAGGCTGAGGACATTCAAGCAGAAATTGTCATTCCCGAAAAACCAGAGGATATTGAAGAGATAGAAATTGGCATTGGTTTTGAAGAATCAGATGGGGAAGAAAGTGTGGCTGTTGAATCCGAAGAAGAAAAGTATGAGGAAGAAGCAACCAAAGAAATACCAGCATTTATTGAGGATGAGGCATCATTATTTGTTGAAGAAACTGCAGAAAAAGCAGTTGTCTCAACTGAACAACAGCAAACATCAATTATTGAAGAAGAAATGGTTGTTGAAGAAGTGTCTGAACAACCGTTGCAACCAATATCAGCTGAAGCTCAAATTACCGAAGAAGATAAACCTCAAGTAATAGAAGTCACTTCTGAGGAACAACGTGTACCTGTGGATATTGTAGAAACTCTTCAAGAAAAATTGACTGAGCAACTAGCCCAGCCCGATATTGCCGAAGTTGAACTTACAATGCAAGGTAAACCAGAAAAAGTAGACATTAGTGCAGAAGAACAGAGAGTGTCTGTTGATATAGAAGAAATGGTAGAGGAGCAGGTTTCAGAACAGCCAGTTCAGCCTGACATTGTTGAAGCAGATATGTTTGTGGAAAGCATGCCAGAAAAGGTCACAGTCAGTACCAAAGAGCAACAGGTGCCAGTTGATATAGAAGAATTACAAGAGGAACAAGTGTCAGAACAACCAGATCAGCCATTTGTTGAAGCGGAAATCATTTTAGAGGGAGAACAAGAAAAGGCTAAAATTATTTCTGAGGAACAACAAGTCCCAGTTGCTATAGAGGAAGTGCTTGAAGAACAAGTATTAGAGCAACCTGCTCAGCCTCTTGTTGCAGAAGTGGACATCCTGTTGGAAAGTAAACCCGAAAAGTCTCAAATAACTACTGCAGAACAGATGGTTGCAGTAGATACAGAAGATGTGCAGGAAGAACAAGTTTCAGAGCAACCAGTTCAACCTGAAGTTGTTGAAGCTGAAGTGTTGGTAGAAGATCAGCCTGAAAGAGCAACAATTAGAACTGAAGAACAGCAGGTATCTGAAGGTTTAGAGGAGGTTCTGGAAGAACAAGTGTCAGAACAGCCAACTCTTACTTCAGTTGAAGAAGTGGCTCAAGTTAAGGTTTCTGAAGATTTAACAGAAAAAGCAGAAATATCCACCAAGGAACAGCAAGTTCCTGTTGATGTAGAAGAATTCTTGGAAGAAGTAATTTCAGAAGAGATATCTGAAGAAACTTCTTCAGGTGTCTTAACTCAAGTAGACTTACAAAAATCTGAATTGGCCGTAACAGAAATTCCTGAATTGAAGGAAGCTCCGAAGGTTTCAGAAGACATAGCAGCAGAAATTACAATAACTCCAGATGATAGACCAAAAGATGTATCAGAGGCTATCCAAATAGTACCAGAAGAAATATCTCAAGACATTGAAGTTGCTGAGTTGGAGATTCCATTAGCAACCAAAAAGGCTGATGATGAAGTAGATGCTGTAATAAGTTTGGATGTTGAGATGCCAGAGGATGTGTCTGCTGGTCTTGATATTTCTTTACAAGAAGCTCAAGATATCGAAGCTGACATCACCATACCTGAAGAGAAAAAGGATGTAGTAGACGTCATAAAAACTGAAGTAATCTCACCAGAAGATGTTGAAGCAGACATTGTTATTACTGAGGGAAAAACACCTGAAAGTGTTGAGGAGACTGTATCAATTGCCTACAAAGAGGAAGAAAAATCTGAAATAGAAATTAGTGTACCTGCTCAACAACCTGCAGATGTAACTACAGATATTTCCATGAAAATGGACATGGAAGAGAAACAGTTGGAGGTAAAACCAACAACTGAAATAATTGAGGAAAAGATTTCATTGATTGAAGAAAAACCCAAATTACCTTCAAAAGATACATCAGCTGAAGGTGAATTTGGAATTACAGTTGAAAGTGAAGCTCTTCCTAAAGATACAGAAGCAGTGATCAGTATTGGAGAAGAGCCCACAGAAGATGAGAAGCCAAAAGATGTTTCTATTAGTAAAATAACTGAAGATATGGTTGAAGCTGAAATCATGCTGGAGAAAAAAGCACCTGAATATAAAAAGCTTGTAGAGGATGTGGAAGAAGAAATCACCATAACTGAAGCCCATGCTCCTGAACCTCTCCCAGTTGAACAAACAGTCACTCTGCAGGAGGTATGGTTCCAAACCAGGTGGTTTTTAAATCTCGCTGGATAACCCTTTACTGAATGCACTCTTGCTTTACCAGTAAAATATGACCTGACTGGAAACCAAAACAGTGGAGCCCACTTAATTAGATATCTCTTAATTGAAGAACCCTGTTAATTGAATATAATTTCCAAACACCAAACCATTTACCATACTTTCAGTGCAGATTTGCCCTGTTAAATGCATATGGGTTATAGAGTAAAATCCTGTTAATTGAATAAAAAATCTCACAATATGTCATGGAATTACCCAGAAGATCTCCTTCTTTATAGACATACTTGGCCTCAATACATTAATTACAGGCATTTAATTGATTATATCTTTTTTGACAGAGCTCCTTGAGAAAACTTCCAGTATAAGTAAATAACCCATTATATCTTGTTTGCACTGCTAATTCCTTACACGTCAATGATAAAATTAGTATTTAGCCCATTATATCTTCTTTGCAGAGCTCGGTGAGCTCTGGCAAACAAGATATAATTAGCTAAATACTCATTTTATCATTGAAGTGTAAAGAATTGATAAAAATCTGGTCAATTGAATGATACTGTTAATTGAATAATTTCTACTGGCAAAGCTGGTTTTCAGTTAGCATAGTTCCACTGTCCTCTTTGACTTGCATTTGGTAAAGGGTTAACTAATTTATTGTATGAAATATTAATGATATAATATTAAATGTTAAATATTAGTGGTATCACCATAGAATAGAATTGGTTGTATCCAGAAAGATAAAAAAACAAACCATATTCCAGGTGTGAATTAGAAAAAATAGGTTGAGATAATTTGATGAGATAAATATTTGAAAAATATGAACTTGATTTTTGTAAATAATAAATATTCCTTTTCATATTTATAGATCTTTTTTATGTAAACGTAGAAATAGTGAAAGGAAAAAATGCCATTTTTGAGTCCAGTCTCAGATCTGGCATTAGCAGACAGGACTTTATTAATAATTACAGCCAAATTGTTTTTGCTTTTGTCATAAAAATGTATAAACTACCTGTTGAAGCATTCTTCAGGGATGTTAAATTTCAATACAAATCAAAAGTTTATTAACTTTTTGGAAGCCATAATTTGTATTAGTGAAATTACAAATTTCAGAATATTCCACTCAAATTTAGTGCATCTTTGATCTACAATAATAATTTGAAACACACACATTTGGCTTTTTTAAATTATCACATGCTCCTTGAAAATCTAAATTTCAAACTATATTTTGTTTGAATAAGTATTTTCTCACAATTTACTGGAGAGTGCTAAGAACTGGAACAAAAACTGATGTAAACAAACATAACATTCAGGTTGAGTCAAATAATCACAAAGGTAATGGGCGATTAATGAAATATGTTCTCCAGCACTACTATAAAACTTTTACCCCAGGCCTTCATTAGGATGTTTTCGGATAACACAGTTACACCATCACAGCTTAGTCTCAAAAGACAAAGCTGTGATGGTGTAGCTGTGTTATCTGTGAGCATCCTGGTGAAGGTCTAGTGCCGAAAGCTTGCCGAAGAGTTATTACAATGTTGTATAAAGTTTTATTGGCCCTTATGGTCTGGCCATTTTTTGCTGATATTATAAAATGTTTACAATTGTATTTTATAGTTATGACTTCAAATGAGTTGAAATAAACCAATAGCATTTTTAAAGATATGGCAATTTGCTAGTTGACTGGAAAATTGCCATATCTTTAAAAATCCTCATGATCCATTTTAGTCAGTTATATTAACGGGTAGAAAATACAATTCTAGAAAATGCAATTGTAAAAGTTTTATAGTATTGGTCCCTGGTCTTGAATCAGTTAACAAATATTAATTTATCACAGTGACGCGTCCACGAGGCCATACTATATGCAATATTTTTATTTCAAGTATTTATCTCTCTTCTATATTGTTTCATTTACCTTTTTACATCAAATGCTCATCATATTAAGAAGTAATAAACAACCTTTTTTTCAACTGAAACATGAAATTAGTTTTGACAAGGATAAATTTTTATAGATTAGAATTCCTCACCCTCCATTCCACCACACTGCTTGATGCTGTTCCTTGAATGTTCTGACCCTGTGTTTCACTGTTTCCATTTGATAAATTTTTAATTGCACAGTTACTATTTGATTACTCAAGCTACTTTTGAGTATTATACTGTGTTGGGTTCCAATATTCTGTAGATAGGAACATTAAATACATTCAACATGTGTAAGTTTATTTCATATGGTATGATACACCGTTTTTAAATTCACCAATTTGAGTTGTATAGCACAAAATAATCTTTGTGTCCATGAATGATGTGTTTTGTTGCACTTATATGGAACCCTTAGATATGTATAGAATATTGTATGTTTGTACAGAATGTTTTTGTGGTATTCTAGATCCAGTTGTCTGCATTGTTGTGGTCTTTCTATACCTTCTGTGTTCAATTATCTGAACTGATGTAATGATGTGTCTCTCTCTGGTGAAAGTTGTTTTGTTATCAGATGTTGAATATTTTAATTTGAGGTACCCATTTCAAGTTTGATTCAAAGCTAAAATTCTTTGTTACTTTACTTTTTTCTAAACACAAGATGTTGACATAAATATTCTTCAGTCATTAATAATTTTCACTTTTTGACTGAAAAGCGATACTTAAGACTCCTCAAGATGACCACTCATTAAAATGAGCTTGATATGTTTTTGAGGCAAAAAATATAAATGTTTAAAGAAACTAAAAATTTAAAAGACATTTTTGTGAATATTGCTGGCCGCTTATGGCTGTTTCATTATGTTAAGTGTTTAAACCACAGCTTTTAAACAATATTCAACACTCTTACATTATTTAGTGTAAATGTGGGACATTAGAGCCACTTAATTTCTTAACTGAATAACTCTCTTAATAGCATATATTTTCCAAACACCAAACTGATTTCTATAGCTTCAATACAAATTTGATCTGTTAGTTGCATAGGTTAAAGAGTAAACTCGGGTTACGTAACTGAGTAAAGAAATCTTGTGTTCAAAGAATTATTTTAACAATCACTTAAGTTTCCATGTTTATGTGACTTTTCTCCACTCAGTACATCCAATGGGGGGGGGCGTGGTGGCTCATTGGTAGTCTGTTGGACTTCTATGCAAGAGGTCCCGAGTTTGATCCTCATCCGGGACGACCTGCGTTGTGTCCTTAGGCAAGGCACTTTATCCCGGTTGCCTCAATGGGGGCACGATGATGCCGTGTACTAAGGCGTACTGCACGTCGATGGTACACATGTCTTCAATCGCTGTAACCCTGCTTGAACAGAGTTAGAATGTTGAGCTGACAGTTGCTCGTCGATGCTCGGTGGTACTCTCCGGGTACTCTAGCTTCCTCCACCTGTTAAACTGTCACGGTCACTATTAGCCATTGTGCATAAGTATGTGACCTTAAACACCAATAAATAATAATAAATAGTACATCCAATATAAGCATTTAATCTATGATAGTTTGTTTGACAAACCTTGTGGATCTTTGTTAACCCTTAAGGGACTGGAGATTGTTACACCTTACTGCTTCAGTTTGCCAGTGTCCACATCCTGTGACTTTGCAGTTGTTTCTAGGCAAGTCTTGGCTGCCTATACAGGCAGCCAAGACTTGCCTAGAAACAACTGCCATGGCACTTTGAATGTAACTTGCACATATACCCAAAGATTGCATGGTAGGGCACCTGGTTTGTTATAGAAAAAAAGTGATTCAGGTTGGAATTAGGCCCTTAAGGATTAAACAAAATAGAATAAAATAAATGTTTCATTTATCAATAGAATACATGCAAATGGCTAGACTCATCTTAATTAAATACATACTCCAATTATTAAGTTAATATTTTTCACTAGTGAAGTTAAAGTTTATAAGGTTCTACTCTAACAAATAAATGAACTTGTAATTTTGAAACATACCTTTTGTGGATATGACACTAACAAGCACTCCTACTCAAGTGCTTTTATCAGGTCTCTGATACACATTGCCAAACATGGAAAAGATTAATGCAATATTAACATTATGCAATAAAATGTAGATACAATATTTTTTAAATCCGACTATTCTTCAAACATAATAGATAATTGTTTTCTAGATATAAAGATTGTTCAGATACATAAAAACTAAAAATTAAATTATCTGTGGCCATCCACACAGTGCTGATAAGAATGTTAGTCTGAATTGGACTACAATGGTAATTCCGAGATAAATAACTTGATTAATTAGTCCATCAAGTTTGGAATAAGCATTTTGTCAGAATATATTCATTTTATATGGTAACAAAATAATAACACCTTTTTGACCTATGATTAATTTTTTACACTAGCTTTTGACCTTCTCGGTCTTCTTCCAGTGATAAAATGATAAGAATGAAAAGGAAATACAGTTCAAGTGAAAGAACGTGTAATTACATTTGACGCAATGTAAATTCCAGAGTAGAAATTAATGTAAGGAAAAAGTGTGTGGCGAAACCAGCCACAGCCACACAGACATGAAACCAGCATCTCTGTCTATGCCTCTATTGATGCTGTCACATGTCACATGAATATGATGATATTCATGTTCAGGTTTTGGAGGGAAATTTGATGGACGTGCAGAGGAGGAGCACTGTTGAGCAGAGGTACATATGGACATGTGACAGCCTCAATAGAGGCATAGATAGAAGTTTTATGTCCGCGTGCCTGCGGCTGGCTTCGTTACACACTTTTTCCTTCCATTAATTTCTACTCCGGAATTAACATTGATCAAACGTAATTACGCGTTCCTTCACTTGAACTGTATTTCCTTTTCATTCTTACCATTTTATCACCGGAAGAAGACCGAGAAGGTCGAAAGCTAGTGTGAAAAATTAATCATAGGTCGAAAAGGTGTTATTATTCTTTTATTATATCCACTGGGGCCTGTACGGCTCACCAATCTACATATATATATATATATATATATATATATACAGTGAAGCCCACTTAATTGTATATCTCTTAATTGAATAACCCTGTTAATTGAATGTAATTTCCAAGCACCAAACCATTTACCATACTTTCAATACAAATTTGCCCTTTTAATTGCATATGGGTTACAGAATAAACACCTGTTAATTGAATAAAAAATATTTCAATATGTCATGGAAATATCTTGAAAATGACCAAATTCTCCTTGTTTGTAGACCTATTTGTCCTCAGTGTATCCATCACAGGCATTTAATCTATTATATCTTGTTTGACAGCTCCTTGAGCTCTGTCAAACATGATATAATAGAATAAATGCTCAATTTATCTCTAGAACACAGCAAAATTGCAAATCCCTCTTAATTGAATACTCCTGTTAATTGAATAATTTTCACTGGCAAAGTGGTTATTCAATTAACAGGATTCTACTGTATTAATATATAAAAGTATATATAGACAATAAACATATAGTGTGTTTTTATATCTGTGTTATACAACGAGTTGAAATATGGTTTATTTTTTCGAGGCTTCGCCGAGAAAAAATAAACCATATTTCAATGAGTTGTATAACACAGATATAAAAACACACTATATGTTTATTGTTTTTATCTGATAACAAACAGACACCCGTCTCGTGCGTCTTCCTGACTTATATATGCTTCCCACGGGCCTCCAAAGAAAACCAGTCTACGAGACAAAAGAAATAGGACAAGATGCATAGAGTTGTGTCCCTTACATTACAAAATCGATGACGGCGATTGTAAAGTGCGATTGCACTTCTTGCATCATGTAACTGCGCTGGAACAAAATAAATTTCAACTATTTTATTAACAGTAACAAAACGGTGTTTCAGTAGAGTTATTCTTTTTTTGACATAGTTCCAGTTTTCTTCCATGTTTTATGCTGTAGTCCCAATATAACAAATAATTTTGCGTTTGTTTACAATTTTTACGAAGTGTTTTTTTTTCAGGTAGAGCAGACGAACTTTTAATTAGCGCAGTTCCGCGAGTACTTTGATCGAGGCCGTGACTATAAATAGTTCGCAGTCGCCGCATACTAATTACTATTAACATTCAAGTAATTTCTACAATGTTTTGAAGCAAAATTTTAGGTTGCCTTTATTGAAGCAAAATAAATAAGAAATGACACCATCAGAGGATTTTGACAAAGTGCAATAAGCGTACAATTAAAACCTGCCCTGTGATATAACGATGTTTCATGAATGAATGAATGAAAATGGAATTGAAAGAGGTCAGAGGTCGTTCGCATAAATTATAATTATATACAACACCCATTGTATATACTTCAAGTATATACAACGGTTGTTATACTCTATGGTTATCAGATAAAATTCAAATATTTAACATTACCCAACTAATTGTGGAGATTGTTTTAGAAATGTCTTGCTTGTTGTAAGTATATCTTGTACTACAGCATCATTGTCTACTGTAAACATATCTATCCATAATAGTTTGTCAATACGTCTGTTGTCTATACCAAGAATGTTTTGTATTATATATTCCTAATCAACATATAATCCCAAATGATACCCTTTTTATTTTCAGTGAAGTCACATTTTGATTTTTTGTATTTTGTGGCCTTTATCAGTGGTGTGATGGCAGTTTATCTCCGTATGATTCTTAGGATTCAATTTGTTTATTTTCAGTGAAGTCACAATTTTGTTTTTGTATCTGTTCGTGGCATAATCACAGTTTATTCCATTGTTATCCTCATTATGCAACTGTTTATTTTCACTTCCAGAACGATGTTGTTTAGACCTAAAATGGCCTTTTTGTGTATTCCTGTTTACATTAGATTTCACATGACTCTTTGTTTCCATTCTGTCTTCTGTTGAGAACATTTAAGGTAGAAATGTGTTGTATTGTTGAATTCTGATTTTTGTATTTTTCTTTTGAGAACTTTGTAGCCCGTCCAGTTGTATCAGTATTGGTGATGTTTTGTTTTTTAATAATTTTTTTTGTTACTCTTGTTTTCATAATTATGGTGGTGGAAAAGAAAAATTTTACACCTGGAATCTTATATAATATTGAATATAAACATCCAGTTCTGAAATGATGTTCGTTAACCCTTTGAACTCTAGTGGTATCTTCCATGCCAGTTCAATAGCAGCAATTAGAAAAGTCCATATTCATTATTTGGGGTAGACCAATCAATATTTTCAACGTGCAGCCTCAGGGCTGCACGTTGAAAATATTGATTGGTCTACCCCACACATTTACTGAACAGCCATCCTATTTAATGATGTTATGACGTATCATGTTCCTGGTCAGAAAAGCAGCTGCTCGGGTTCGAAGGGTTAAATTATCAAGATATCTTCAAGCCTGGAAATAAAATGACTGTCATTGGCAGAATGAGGTCCCCAGAGGGTGAATTTGGTGATTCTACCCTGCACAGCAGGGTAGCACCTCTAAATTTACCCTCTGTGAACCCAATCTGAACGAAGGTGCCAGGCCTGAAGAGAAAGAGGTACCCAGAGGACAGATTGGTTCACCCTATCGGATAGCATTCTCAGATTCACCCTCTGGGGACCTCATTCGGCAAATGACAGATTGCTTATTTCCAGGCTTGTATCTTATCTGAATAGAATTTCTAAAACTTTTGCTCTACCGCAATTTCTGCACCTGCTGAAAGTGTTGAAGTTATCTTGGTAATATGGTTATTAGTTGATTTCTTTGGAATTGGTGATGGACATTTCAGACTGTTTTCATATTAAGAAACAGCAATTGCACTGCAAGAGCTAAGTAGCATTTGTTGAACTGCTGAGCGCAATAAAATAATTTACAGAAATCTTATTTTTAAGATTAATGTGATTATAAGGTTTGGTTGATACATGCGAAGATATTTTTGATTCACTAAAAATCCTTGTAATCATTTTTGCACTTTCATGCAGCCATTTTTTGATTTGTAATTCAAATATTAAATAGCAGCGAACTAAATAATAGTACGGTAAAGGGGCTTACTGCAATATTATACTCTTCAATCTAATATCAGTAACTTCATAGACTGGAGTATAACATAAAAATATTTTTCTTCACTGTTTTGTTGACTGACCTCTTCTGAAACATTGGAAACATTACAATGTTCTTTCAACACATTTCTATAGTAAAATTATATTCAAAATTCTTTGTCCAATTTGCATATCTAGATTTGTTTAGTGGAATTTGAGCTCATTCCAGTGAGTACCACTTAATGATTTAAAAGAAAAATTAATATACCTGCGTAACTTTCAGCACACAGACGTCAAAATAAAAATTTCAATCAGCAAATTTTTCTCATGATGCAACTTGGAATTGAACCCTTTCAGCCTTGTTTGACAGAGTTCAATGAGCTCCATCAAACATTTGTAACCATTTATCTAACATGGTATTTTTAAAGAATAAATTAAATTTCACTTTTTCGAAAACAAATTTCAGAATTTTTCAGTAAATCCATACAAATATAGATATCATTAGAACCAGCTCAACGAGCTGGTTCTAATGATATCCATATTTGTATTGGTTCATTGAGAAACTTCTATGATATTTAGGCTGTGGTCAGCTTAATTTGGTTAATTTTCTGGCCATTTTTGGCCGCTATGTTAGGTAAAGGGTTAATTGGTTAAATTCCTAATTGCATTGTGAGAAAATTCCATGGAATGAGATTCGGATATTTTGACATCAGTGTGTGGAGGGTTAACAGAGCATATTCAGTCTATTAGTGTCATACTGAATGTCTAATTCCAACTCTCATCAGTTAAACTGCTTCAGAACAGTTACTCAAATGAGCAGCCTCTGTATAAACATTAGCAGGTTGCTTCATCAGTTTGTTGTAGTCAAGTCTTGGCTACCTATATAGACATCCAATACTCTATTTGAAACAACTGCAAAGCTGTCGGACATAGAATGTGTGGTTCATATTGTAATAGACTGTTCAGGTCTTTAACAGTTAAAGATAAACTGTTTATGTTTATCAATGAAATAACTCCATATGAATTGATTGTTATTCAAGCTATTCAGTCTATAAAGTTATTGTTAATGATGATGGTAAATTGCGCTTAACTGCTTTCTCTCTCTTCTATTTTCTTCATTAAAAAAAAAATTTGTTTTCAGGTTTGATATCTCAAATATTAGAGTGTCAATGAAAATTTATAAAATAAAATTTGTAAGTTAATATCTGACTCAAATGTTTTTACCACTGTAGCTGCCAAAAGAAGAACAGGTTGTTGAGGAGGTGGATGTCACCCTCACTGTAGCACCTGAGTTTATTAAAAAACTTACTGACCAGGAAGTAACTGAAGGAGATACTGTAACTTTTACAGTTACTGTGACAGGTTTTCCAGCTCCAGATGTAACTTGGTAAGTTTTTATGACATTCTCTTTGATGTTTATAAAATAAGAGTGTTTGAAATTTGATTTCAGAGGGGAGGGGAGGGTCTCAGTAGGTAGAGGTGCAGGCCACAAGCTGAGAGGTCCTCTGTTCAAATCTCTCTTGCAGCAACCACGTTGTGTCCTTAGACAAGATACTTCATGCTTCACCCCATTGCCCACGTTGGGGCATGGTGGTGTTGTGTACTGGGCATACTGCATGTCGATGGTGCTCTTGTCTTTAACCAATGCTAACCCTGCTTGTGTGAGTTAGTATGTTGGGGAGCTGACAGTTGCTCACCATTGGTCGGTGGTTTTCTCCGGGTAAATATTGTGACATTCTTGGTTTAGAAAAGATATTCTACACACATTTAACTGGTTGAGTGCTAGAAGCCACTATCAGGGCACCTCTGAAAAGTGCTGAAAGCCACTATAGTGGCTTCACACTGTTTGCACTAATTTGCTGCTGACTCAACAGTGGAAGAAAAATATTAATATAAAATTGTTTTGTTACAGTTTATTGGAGAGTGCCAAATGGCACTCTCCAATAAACTGCAACAAAACAAATATGAGCAAAATCTTGCTAAACTAACGCTACTTTTGCTAGTGGTGTGATATCTTTGAAAAAAATACTCATGTTACAATTAACCATTGAAAAATAATTTAGCACTCTACTAGTTAACTGCTTCATGTTTGAAAGAGTTAACATACTGTACCTCATTGTAGGATTCTTTATTAATAATGTCAATATCTTACATATAAGGTAGTTAGTTAACTTGTTACCTGACATGACTCAAAAATGAAACTTGCAAAAATAATTTCTAAATGAGGCCTAAAAAAGTTAAAAATCTGTTTCTTAGACTCTCCCACATTGTCCATTTGTCAGCCGCATGCACCCTTTAATACCAATGCAAACTTAAAAAAATAAAAATTGAATGGTTTATGTGTGATATTTTACCCAAGTCAATAATACTGATAAATTTGTCCCTTGGGTGTAACAAGGCTTTATAATGGTTTAGCATTGCAACGCCTTCTTGCACTCAAGGGACAAAATACACCACTATCCATGCTATTCTGTAGATTATGAGACCAAAAACATAAAACAAACCAAGAATATGAACTTTTTGCATTGGAAAGCCTTCTTGCACTCGAGGGACAAATTCATCAATTTTATTAACGTGGGTAAAATATCAGACATAAACCATTTGATTTTGATTTTTTTAAAGTTTGGATTGGTTATAGAAAGAGAGCATGCGGCAACCAAAAGGACCATGCAGGAGGGCTTGATAAACATTTTTATTTTTTTAGGCCTGAACACCAATAAAAATAAATAAATAAATAGACTGATAACATTATATATACAGAATATAGAATGAAGTAACTTTTCTGTTACAGGTACAAAGATGGCCAAGAAATTTCTCCAGATGAACAAATTAATATTGTAAGAGATGGTGATACATTTACCTTCACTATTAAAGATGCTAACCCTGATCATACTGCAGAGTATACAGTGAAAGCAACTAATGAAGCAGGCTCAGTTTCTTCATCAGCCACATTGTTAGTTAATCCATCAGGTAAGAGATTATTGTGTACAAAAGGTAGAAAAAATGTCTTTCTGCTGGATGCCACTGCAGAGTTTAACCCTTCTACTGCCATGCCAAGCCTGAAAATAAGCAGACTGTCATCTGCAAAATGAGGTCCCCAGAGGGTGAATTTAGTGATGCTACCCTGCACACCAGAGTAACATCACAAAATTTACCCTCTGTGAACCTCAGTCTGAATCATGGTTTCAACCCAAAACAGAAAGATGTACCAAGAGGATGAATTGGCCCACTGTATGGGATAGCATCAGCAAATTCACCCTCTGGGGACCTCATTTTGCAAATGACCGGTTGTTTATTTTCAGGCTTGTGTCACGCCCATTTTAGCCATATATGGAGGACCTCTATGTACGCCCGTGTGCGAGGAAGTTTAATAAGATTTATGACATACTTGAAACTCTATCATCTGATTAATTGTTGGAAAAGGCTCTGAGCCTTTTCCAACAATTAATCAGATGGTAGGTTTGAGCTGTTCACACCAGAATGTACAGATAATCATGATAAAATAGGTGACTATAATCATTTTTGGCAGCAAAAGTGTTAATCCAAAACCTTTTAGGGACCAAATTTCTGCACCATTTCCAATGTGAAATAGGTGGTAACATTCCCAATTGAACAAACCAAGATTTCTCTGGCCAACCATCTACCAGTAACCCAAGCCTTGAACATATCACATGCATATATGAAGGTACTAATCCGCCTTGGATTGAGTGGTAAAATTTCCACTTAAATTAACCATGTTTTCTCTGATCTACCTTCAACCAGTTTGTACTGAATCCAAGTCATGAACTTAACAATTCTAATACAATTACTGTAAATCTCGAAATTTGATTGGTTAATCAATAAAATTTGCGACAGTAAAATCAGCGAAACCTGTCGCAAATTTTATGTTGTCGAAAACTATTTTATGAAGTCAAGATGTATTCGTGGACGTTCTATTTTCGTTCCATTTGGAGTCATTGACTACCGTATCCAATGTAAACAAACGCTGTGAACGCGTTGACTTGCTGTAAAAAACATTCTCTATCTTTCTTGTAATTAATTGTATTTAATATGGATGAAGTTGGAAAGTTTAATATTAATGTGGAATAGAGGTTTGGCAGAGACTGCTGAGTAATGAAATGAGTGTTAAAAAACTGATTTCGACGGTCTTAACGGAAACCGTGTGGAACCAGTATGGCAGTAAGCGATATGAAAATATAATTTATAAATAGCCATTTTTCGTACGATAAAGTATTTATGGACGCTATGTGCGAAATAGAAAACCAAAATTCCGACAACTGGCAATAATAATTTTAATTGTTTAAGGCCAAATGTTTCTGACAGATCCGCTAGCGATGTTATAACATCGACTTCAAGTGCAAGTGGTCCTTTCATTTTCTAATTTGTTACCTGCGTTCGTGGCACCACATGTACAGCTACAGAAACGCATTCACCACTGAGAGAGGTGAACTATTTGTTCTGTAACAATTATGTCAATAGCAGTAGCCCAATTCCACAAGACATCACTTCCCAGAAACAGTTTGAAATGAACAACTGTTCTGTAACCATAAGTAATTATAAACAAGGGCTTCCAATCAAAGATATCAAATTTTTTAACTTTAATGGGAAATCCTCGAGTGCTTTCCGACGCCGACTGAAACATCACAAGGTGAACTCTAAACTTTGAATAGAGAAAGCAGCCGGCGTATTTTGTTTTCAGATTGTCACAAACATTTAAACATGATAAATGTTGTCAGTACAAATATAAATATATTTTGTTTTTGGTGATAAAATGACTAAAACGTTTGGAATTATTTGTATTGTGGCAGCGTAAAATATATTTCGTGATTTGGTTCGGAACTCCCAAATGACGTCACGAAGACTGTATTTTTAGTTTGAAATTGTTGACAATGTTGTCTTCAACAAGGCGTTGTTTTATAGTTGGGAGATCAAATCTATCTCTGTTTTCATCTGAATTATATTAGAATGGGGATAACTATGTTGTATTTGATTGTTTGGGGCCGTAAACGATGGTTTTACTGTCACAAATATCCGTTTTACCGGCTCCACTAACGCGTCGCCAGCAAAACTCAATTTGCGACAGTAAAACCATCGTTTACGGCCCCAAACAATCAAATACAACATAGTTATCGCCTAAATATATACAGGTTGTACCCATTTTCCATGAATTATGTTTTCATGTGTGTGTGGCGAATCATTTTTGAATGGTCTGGAGGTGGGATCGGTAGCTATGTCAGTTGGTGCAAATTGTATGTCATATTTGTCAATAAAATAGTGGCGTGGGTAAGATAGATCTGTCTCACCCATATATCTCATCCAGGACACGCGTATCTCAATGAGCAAGTGGAAAAATATTAATTTTGGAACTAAGTAAAAAATTAAATTATTTCATTAAAAGACTCAAGTCTGAAGTATCAGTTTCTCCGTGAACATCTTCACTCTACTATTGATTTTTTATATCCAGATGTTTTTTTTTCTGCAAATTTAACCCCAGTTTCATCAAAACACCATTATAGAATGCTTTGAATTATGTAGAGTGTATGAACTATTATCATTTCAGGAGAAGCACCTTCATTTGTAAAGAGATTAGAGGACATTGATGTGCAACTAACTGCCACCATTGAACTTGAATGTGAAATAAGAGGCAGTCCACAACCCGATATTACATGGTTCCACAACAGCAAACTTATAAGTGGAGACAGATACAGGTACAAAACAATTGCATCTGCCTTCTTATCTCACAACAAGAATGTATTTCCTCCAATATAAGTAAAAATGTCCAGACAAAATGAAAATCTGTATTGAGGGTAGCAACCATACATGTGATCATTTAACCCTTTACCCAACGAATCAGCCGCATCCAGATGCGTAATATGCAAATTCAGCAGTTGAAAAAATATTATTTTTAAAAAAATTTCAACAAATCCATATCATGTGATCCCTCGTTGGAACGAGCTCGTTCCAATGACGGGTCACATGATATGGTTTTGTTGAAATTTGTTGAAAAATTTTAAAAAATGATTTTGATATTGTCTGCGTTGGGTAAAGGGTTAATTCAGAAAAAGAATGTTATTTACCTGCACTCATAGAAAACTGATCACACATGTTGAGGCCACCATTAAATAATAAATAAATCACCAGCTCAACGAAAAAAATTAGACAAGATCTTTTTTTTCTGCCATGATGATATTTTTTTATTTAGACCTACCATGCAGTAAAACAAAGAAACACACAGATAAAACACTACTATAATGTTTACGGTTACGGTATACAGTGGTCTCTCAAGGAAGGTTTTACTGTACTGTATACTGTTCAGATTGCAAATTGTTTCATTTGCGGGGCACACAGAGATGGCTACCATCTCTTTGCATCTAGTTATTTCTTGATGCCAGACTATGTTAAGAGATAATATCAAATTTGTTCATCAGTCCAAATCAAGCCTCTATATTAATAGTATATGGAGAGTGGAATATCATAAAAACAAACCTTTAGTAGAATTCCCATCTTGACAATAACTTATTCTTTGAAAAAAGGAAAGCATAAGAAGCACAAGGAGAGTTTCAGGAAAAGAAATGTTTGCATTTAATCTGGCAGTTCATTTATTGGAACTTGGCTTTTTGAGATTTTTCATGGATTTTGAGACTTATTGATTGTCTGTGTAGAAACTACTCCATCAGTGTTTTGGTGATAATCATTCGTTCACATAATGCACAACAGTCATGATTTGATCTGATGAATATTCAGGAAAAGTTATCATTTTCATTCTGGAATATTTACTTTAAAAATTGTTGTTACATTTGGCAGAAAAAAAACAATTGACAGGTAAAGTGTTGTTTTGTTAACAATAACTCTTAGGCCACACAAAGTAGATCTTCTGTTTCTCAGGCCATTATTTGTGAAATTGCATGCGGGCGAGCGGTTTTTTATTTTATTTTTCATTTCAGTAATTACTTCTTAGCCATCAAAAGTTCATGTTCTTGGTTCAAGTTTTAGGCCTCATAATCTACAGAATACCAAGGGTGGTGGTGTATTTCATCCCTTGAGTGCAAGAAGGCTTTGCAATGCTAAAGCATTGCAAAGCCTTCTTGCACTCAAGGGACAAATTCATCAATTTTTTTAACTTAAGTAAAATATCAGACTTAAATCATTTAATTTTAATTTTTAGCTCAACTTTGACGAAGTCAAATTTGAGCTATTGTCATGGCCCGTCGTCCGTCTGTCCGTCTGTCCATCTGCCCGTCGTCCGTCTGTCCGTCTGTCCGTACGTCAACAATTGGCTATGGCTCGGGCTAGAGGTCGTATTTATGAACCGATCTTTACGAAACTTCTTGTGTACCTTTGTTATGACCCTGGGACGGGAACGAGTGTTTTTAGGTGTGGTCCAAAATTCAAGATGGCTGCCAGCGGCCATTTTGTATCGATGATGCAAAAATCAGTTTTTTGTACAGAACTTCTGTATGAAAGTTCTGATTTGAATAAAGTTTTGTATAAATGTTTAGTACCATGGGATACATCACATATAATACGGGTTTTTTTCTCGTGCGTAAATTATGCAAATTAGACTGACTTTGATTTATTTAGTGTTACTTTCAGAGCTGTAAGTGCCAAGCTGCTATGGCTCGGGTAGAGGCCGTATTTATGAACCAATCTTTACGAAACTTCTTGGGTACCTTTGTTATGACCCTGGGACGGGAACGAGTGTTTTTGGGTGTGGTCCAAAATTCAAGATGGCTGCCAGTGGCCATTTTGTACCGATGATGCAAAAATCAGTTTTTTGTACAGAACTTCTGTATGAAAGCTCTGATTTGAATAATTTTTTGTATGAATGTTTAGTACCATGGGATACATTACATATATTACAGGTTTTTTTCTTGTGCGTAAATTATGCAAATTAGGCTAACTTTGATTTATTTAGTGTTACTTTCAGCACTGTGAGTGCAAATCCCAATACGGCTCGGGCTAGAGGCCGTATTTATGAACCGATCTTCACGAAACTTCTTGGGTACCTTTGTTATCACTGTGGGACGAGAAGGAGTGTTTTTGGGTCCAGTCTGAAATTCAAGATGGCCGCTAGCAGCCATTTTGTTCAAAATTAAGTGCAATCAGATTTTTGCGCAGAACTTCCAAATGAAAGATCTGATTTGAATAAATTTTTGTATGAATGTTTAGTACCATGGGATACATTACATATAATACAGAGTTTTTCTCGTGAATAAATTATGCAAATTAGGGGTCCGGGTGGGACTTAGAAAATTTTGGACCAAAATCCGGAAATTAGTTTTTTGTGTTTTGATGCATTTTGGTCAATTTTAAGAAGAAGAAGAAAAAATTTTAGTCTGAAAATATTTTGTTTGGGACTGAAAATTTCCACACAAAAATAATAATCTACAATTATTGGTCTTAATCTGTAGTCCATTACAGTCACCTTGTAATTCTTTTATTATTGTTGACTGGGCCAAAACAAATACTAATTCCTGTCATATTCATTATTCAGTTGTCTTGGTCACAGCAAGTACTAATTCCTGTCATATCCAAGTTGAGCTACAGAGTCATTGACTCTTTCATTTTAAGTTTAAATTGGTTATAAAAAGAGAGCATGCGGCAGCCAAAAGGACCATGCGGGAGGGCCTGAGAAACAGATTTTATATTTTTTTAGGCCTTATGGGCCTGGATATTTTTTATATATTTTTGCTCTACTTTGATTACTTTGACAATCCACATCCTATGACTTTGATGTTGTTTCTTGGCATGTCTTGGCAGCCAAGACTTACTAAGAAACAACTGCCATGACAATTTTGAGTATAACTTACAAGCTTACCCAAAAGATGCATGTTGAGGCACCTGCTTTGTTGTAAAAAAAATGTGATTGAAGTCGGAATTTGGCCCTTAAGGGTTAATATTTTAGCCACTTCAGAATAAAATGAAAATGTTGGGGTAAAAATAATGTCCACCAAAAAAATGAAATTCCACTAGAAATACATTGGAAGTGGTTCTGGGGCGTTTCTACTTGAAATTCTACCTGAGGAAATAAATGTTTATCACATGACTTCTCTGTTTTCTCGGCTTATTATCATTTCATATTTTCAATAAATATTAATTAGTGCTTCACAACACTTTCAGTTGATTTGATTGGTCAGTTTTATAAAGAACACTTTCTGATTGGTTAAATTAATGCTATTTCAAAACATCTCAACATTGTTGTATATATTCATTTATGACATCACAGTCAAATTTGAAATTCCATTCTTTAATCCTTTACCTAACATGAAAAGCAGACGACACTTGCAAAATAAATTCTTGAATAACTATTTTTTTTTAATTTTTTGTCTCAAAAACATAGGTTATGTCCACTTGTTGGAACGAGCTCGTTCCAACAAGGGGTCATAACCTATGTTTTCGAGACCAAAAATGAAACAAATAACGAAAATTATTTGGCGATTTTTTAGAATAGCGCGGCCGGTTTTGGCCGTTACATTGGGTAAAGGGTAAACCCTTTTCTATCTAAAAGATATGTTTTTTGGTAACTGTGGTGTTATGTTATAAACAGAATATGAAATGTGTGATTTGGTCATTCGATATTTATGAAACTTGTTTACGAATTTCCAATTTTGCTGAGCCAGAGAGGCCCGGCAAAACAGGAAATTTCTTAGACTCATTTCATAAATATTGAGTGACCAAAACACTCATTCTATTTCATCAGTATACAAATAATTCATCATAATGTTCTTTTTGTGTTTTACAGGGTAGAGTACATTGAAAACAAAATTTCTCTGACAATTGATAATGCTACCATTGATGATGAAGGAGAATATACTATAGAACTCACAAATAAACATGGAAAGGCAACTTGTTCATCACATGTTGCAATTCATCTCGAAGCACCAATCTTCACAATACCACTTAAAGATGTAACAACACCTGTAAAAACAACAGCCACATTCACATGTTCTGTATTTGGTATTCCGATTCCAGAAATCACATGGACAGCTGATGAGAAAATTCTTGAAGAAGGTCCAAAATATCACATGACCTATACAGATGGACGTGTTACTTTAGAAGTCAAAGATGTTACTGAAGACGACTCTAAAGTTCCTTACACCTGTACTGCAAAGAACATTGCTGGAGAAGCTATATCATCTGTGCATCTACTCATAGAAGGTCGGTTACAAAAAATTTGCATGTCCAGCTTTTTGAAAACTATATCATCCATGTTAACCCTTTACCTAACATGAAAAGCAGACGACACTTGCAAAAAAAATTCTTGAATAACTAATTTTTTTCATTTTTTGTCTCAAAAACATAGGTTATGACCCCTCGTTGGAACGAGCTCGACGAGCTCGTTCCAACGAGGGGTCATAACCTATGTTTTTGAGACAAAAAATGAAAATATTTTGAAAATTAATTGGCGATTTTTGAGAATAGCGCTGGCCGGTTTTGGCCGTTACGTTGGGTAAAGGGTTAACCTGCATGACTCTAATGTATTTATTATCATGGCGGTTCTCTTTATATTTCAAGATCAACAGACTAATATCAAATCTTAACCATGGAACTAGGGTAGGCTGATTGAGATTTATCTGTAGTCGATCATTAATTTTATATCTCTCAACCCTTTCAACATTACTATTGCAGAATGGTATCTCTTATACAAGTGCAACTCTTTACCTAATGCATTATCCACATCAGCACTATTCACAAAATTCATTAAAATTGTTTATTATGCCCCCCGACTTGAAAAATCAAATGGATATCTAGTGGAGCCCTCCGTCCATCTGTTCGTCCGTCTATTTGTCCATTCGTCCGTACCAGGATTTTCCCTTGTATCTCAGCCACTGCTACTCTGATTTGAATGATATTTTGTGTTGTGATAGAGCATCATTGGGGGAACGATACCTGTATAGTTTCTTCCACACATTTTTTCCAGAGTTATGGCCCTTTTTTCTCTCTTTCGAATTATATTATTTTTGGCGGGTATGGGGCATTGGCACATGCTTTGCATTGACCCTCTTGTTTTTTGTAATTTTTGCCTCCCAAAACATAGCTCTGGTCTGAATGGTCACAAGGTATGTTTTGGAGTAAAAAAATGAAAATTTTACAAGGTGAAGGGCTAATGATGTGAATTGCAAAAATTGTCATTCGGTAAATTGGGGAAGATCAATTAATGTTATCATCCAGCAGTTTTAAGGCTCCAGGCTGAAGATCTTGATTTGTTAACTCTAGAAATTAATCAATCTGCTTCTTAATATTATAAAATTAGGGCCTATCATGTTGATGGTGCACAGAAGCAGGCTACAGTATTTTGAAAGAGATAATGTGCAGGGTTCTTTAGAACTCAGCCATCTGGCAGATGGATGTCATTACATACCCATATTTGCGACACAGGTAAAAATTTGTATACACAACAAGCAAATTCGCAGATCATGGATCACTGGGTAGTGTACCTGGTAGTCCAAGAACTGTACTTTGCCTGTTAGATGGATATCCACCCACTTCGCAGCTGATTACCAAATCACCCTATCCTCATTGTACTGGTAAATACTGAAAATTTGTCACGTCTTCCTTGCAGAAAATTAGTTTTTTAACATTTCAACTCTTAACCTGCTGAGTGGGGCACGGTGGCTCAATGGTAGACTGTTGGACTTCCATGCTAGAGGTCACCAGTTCGATCCCCGAATGGGAAGACCCGCATTGTGTCATTGGGCAAGGCACTTTATCCCAGTTGCCTACATGGGGGGCATGATGATGCTGTATAGTAAGGCGAACTGCCCATCGATGGTGCGCATGTATTCAACTGCTATAACCCTGCCTCGGCAGAGCTTGAACAGAGTTAGAATGTTGAGAAGCTGACAGTTGCTCGCCGATGCTCGGTGGTTCTCTTTGGGTACTCCAGCTTCCTCCATCCGTAAAATTGTCACGGTCACCATTGGCCATTGTGCAAAAGTATGTGACCTTAAAACCCCAATAAATAAATAAATAACCTGTTGAGTATTTTGAAAATATTTTTCATCATCTCTAGTCATGGCTGCTTCGCAGCAGCCATGACTAGATTGGATGAAAAATTCATTTAACTGAAGTAATCATTGGTCAAAAAGTTCATCCAATTTGCAGGAAGAAATTAGGTTAAATGTGCCTAAATTATACTTATTTCAGTGGCAAGAGATTTTAAGTCCGGGCAGGAATAAGCGCTAGCAGCATGCAAGGAGTTAAACCCTGGGTTTTTTTTTAAATATGTCTTCAGTATTATAAGGAACTTGTTTTATAACTTGTTGTTGCTCCCTTGTGACTTGTGTTTCTTCACTGGCAACTAAAACCAACATTTGTGAGTGTTTCTTGAAATTGCATGAAGTGTATGTTTATTGAGTTTCATTTTGTTTAAGGCTGAAATTGTTTTGTTGAAATGTTCAAGTCTAACTATTGTGCCAAAGCGAACCCGATTAGACCTGAGTGTCTCAGTTCATTTCTGAGGTGCTGTTTGGTAAGATGCCACCAAGCTATTTAACTCTTTCAACACAAGAGACCGCTTTTCTGGTCCAGGAACATGATACGCCATAATTTCATTAGGTAGGATGGCTACTAAGTGAACGTGTGTGGTAGAACAATTAATATTTTCAACGTGCAGCCTGAAGGCTGCACGTTGAAAATATTAATAGCTCTACCACCAAATAATGAATATGGACTCTTCTAATTTCTCCCATTTAACTGGCATGGAAGATGCCACCAGTGTTGAAAGGGTTAATGAGTTGAAGTTCTTTACAAAAATTCTGAACTGAGTTCACTAAATTTGATTTGAGCCGGATTTGGGCAAGACTTGAATCATATTTGGTGAACTGGTTTCATAAATTACATTTTGAATTACAACTAAACATGTTTTGTTTATTTACAATGAAAACACAACTTTTGGAACATGTTTTATTTATTTACGAACAAAACACAACTTTGCGGTAGTTATTATTTTCTAAATTGTTTTCTGCTTCTTGTTAAGACTTACCAAATCACATACCTGTCTCAGTGCTGATTTAGAAATCAAGTGAAAATATTATTTTCAAGCATTGTTCAGATACTTGTTGATGTCATGGTTGCCGAAATTTTTAAAGTAATTTTTTGTTCATAATTTTATTTCCTGTTCATAAAAGTGCCAGAATTTAAATAAGTTGTAAAATTATTAAATATTATGAATACTTAAGTAAATTGCGTTGACCAGAAAGTTATCTTAATTTGGCCTAAAAAATTAATCTGTTTCTCAGGCCCTCCCGCATGGTCTTTTTATAACCAAAGTAACTTTAAAAAAAATAAAAATAAAATTGTTTATGTCTGATATTTTACCAATGTTAAAAAAATTGATAAATTTGTCCCTTAAGTGCAAGAAGGCTTTGCATTGCAAAGCCTTCTTGCTCTCAAGGGATGAAATACATCAACACCCATGCTATTCCATAGATTATGATGTCTAAAACATAAACCAAGAACATGAACTTTTGATGGAAAAGAAATAATTACTGAAATATAAAATAAAATAAAAAAAACCTCACCTGCATTCAATTTAACAAATAATAGCCTGAGAAATAGAAGATCTACTTTGTGTGGCCTTAACATTAATATTTTGTTAGTGCATAGCATGTCAGCCAAAAATTGCATTATACTTAAGCAAATGCATTGACGAGAAAGTTATCTTAATTTAATATTTTGTTAGTGTATAGCATGTCAGCCCAAAACTGCAATATACTTAAGCAAATACATTGACCAGAAAGTTATCTTAATTAACATTAATATTTTGTAAGTGCATAGCATGCCAGCCAAAAATTGCAATATACTTAAGTAAATGCATTGACGAGAAAGTTATCTTAATTAACATTAATATTTTGTTAGCGTTTAGCATGCCAGACAAAAATTACATATGCTTAAGCAAATGCATTGACGAGAAAGTTATCTTAATTAACATTAATATTTTGTCAGTGTATATATAGCATGCCAGCCAAAAATTGCATTTACTTAAGCAAATGCATTGACCAGAAAGTTATCTTAATTAACATTAATATTTTGTTAGTGCATGGCATGCCAGCCAAAAATTACATTAACAATAATTTTTTATGAACATTTTCATGATTTCTTTGAGAGTACCAACAGGCTTTATCCAATAACCTGTAAAAGATTATTTTATTAAAATAAGTAAATAAATGAAGCTTAAAAATGAGTATTCAGCACTTTTCAGCAGAGCTCAGATTGAGGTTGTTAACACTGATCCATTTGAAACCTTTTGCTCTGGCTTTCTTCTCTTTGAACTCTTAAACCTTCCAACTGGGTACACATAGATTTTTTGTGATTAAAAATATGACAGTTGATCAGCAGACGACACAATGAACAATAAATTGGTTGTGAGATTCAGAAATAATTCAACTCTACAATTCTACAGAGCTGTAGGATCAAATTATTACTGAACCCTTTATAAATGTAAAATGGAGTCACCCATTTTAATGGAGACAGCATTGTATGAGATGATGCCATCCAAGGCACCAGTGTTAACCCTTAAGGTCCTGGAGATTTGTATATATTTTTGCTGCACTTTAACAGTCTACATCCTGTGGTTTTGTAGTTGTTTTAGGCAAGTCTTGGCTGCCTATTTAGGCAGCCAAGACTTGTCTAAAAACAACTTCCAGGGTATTTGGAATGTGATTTGTGAGTTGGCACCTGTTCTGTTGCAGTAAAAGTGATCTAAGATGGAATTAGGCCATTAAGGGTTAAAACTTTTAAGGACTTGGGTACTTTCCAAAATTAAAAAAATACTGCAACCTTTAAGTCTAGAGTCTTATAAGCAAAGTCTTGCTTGGCTATAAATTCATGTTGGGGGCACCATTTCTAAGGCCACAAGGCTGTCATAGAACAAACCCAGATATGGATGTTAAGCACTGAACCAGGTAATCCTTTCAACCCTGATTTTCTGAGTGGTATCATCTTCTGCTCTACTGTATGCAGCAAAATGGTTGAGTATATCATGCATTTGTAGGGAGGTTCTGTTACAATTTAAGAGAGTGGTGGCCGAGTGGGAGGGTCTGTTACAATTTAAGAGAGTGGTGGCCGAATGGGAGGTTCTGTTACAATTTAAGAGAGTGGTGGCCGAGTGGGAGGATCTGTTACAATTTAAGAGAGTGGTGGCCGAGTGGGAGGTTCTGTTACAATTTAAGAGAGTGGTGGCCGAGTGGGAGGTTCTGTTACAATTTAAGAGAGTGGTGGCTGAGTGGGAGGTTCTGTTACAATTTAAGAGAGTGGTGGCCAAATGGATAAGTGGGCTGGTCTCTCATGCCAGAGGTCACGGGATCGATCCTCGGTTGAGTAAAGTTCTGGAGGTGTCCGAACACTCTCTGGCCACATCAATTGTGGGATTGACGTCGTCACAGTGTACCGTCCTATCGAGTGGGGACGAAAAATGGCTGTCCTCTTTGCGGAGAGAGACACACTTCATGCAGGCTAAAGATCCCATCGTAGTATTCGAGACGAGTGAGGCTACGAAGGTCATCCCAGACAACTGCGCCATTGGGCCAAGGAGAGACATTATATAAGTTGCCTAACTTGTTCACCAATCCTTGTAAAACAAATAAGATTAAATTAAATGAACAATTTAATCCTGCATGTATGGCTATATGATTAACCCTTTACCTAACATGAAAAGCGGACGACACTTCCAAAAAAAATTCTTGAATAACTAAATTTTTTCATTTTTTGTCTCAAAAACATAGGTTATGACCCCTCGTTGGAACGAGCTCGACGAGCTCGTTCCAACGAGGGGTCATAACCTATGTTTTTGAGACAAAAAATGAAAAAAATAATGAAAATTAATTGGCGATTTTTGAGAATCGCACTGGCCAGTTTGGGCCGTTACGTTGGGTAAAGGGTTAAACCCCAGAGGCCGCTTTTCCGTCCCAGTAACATGATACTTCATAATTTCATTAAGTAGGTTGACTTTTGAGTGAAGGTGTGGTGTAGACCAATCAATATTTTCAACGTGCAGCCCTTCTTTCAGTTAGGTGTTTATTGGGGTGTCTTCTTACAGGAAGCCAACTATTGCTTTGCTGAAAAAATTATGCATACCCTGTTGAAATGGCTAAATGGAAACGGAAGTGGGCTTTATGTTTATGTTGCATAATACACTCACAAGATGGTTATTGGCAAGCCTGAATATAAGCAGCCTGTCATTTGCAAAATGAGGTTCCCAGAGGGTGAATTTGCTTATGCTATCCCCAACAGTGTACCAGTTTATCCTCTGGGTACATCTTTCTGTTTTAGCTTGAGACCTTGATTCAGACAGGTTCACAGAGGGTAAATTTTGTTATGCTACCCTGCTGTGCAGGGTAGCATCACCAAATTCACCATCTGGGACCTCATTTTGCAGATGACAGTCTGCTTGTATTCAGGCTTGGTTATTGGCAGACTGAAGTCTGTTACATACTAACAACAGTTCTTGTTTGTTTTCTTTGTACAACCATATATTTTACTTACATAACAGGTGTTTTATTTGTAGAACCATATACCCTACACGCAGAACAGGTAGAATAAATATTTACTGTTACAATCAAAATTCTCACAGAACAGAGAGAGCAGAAAAAAATAGTATTTTTTAAAGCTTAGCGCTATTTTTCTAGTGAAATAGGACTTGCGCTCGCTTGATTTATTCCGACAGCTTACTGTTGTAAAAGTTTTCAAACTCAATAGTATGATAATATTTTCTCTAAAATCAACAGTATGATAATATTTTCTCTAAACTCAATAGTATAATAATATTTTCTCTGAAATATAGATTGTTGCTCCTGTTTTGAAATAACCATTTAAGTGTCTTTCAATAAGGGATCACAATCTATATTTGAGAAAGTTTAATAATGGATACCATGATTTCCCTATAAATTATATGTTGGTTCAGAGAGTTAAAATTAACATGTTAGGCTTAATAAAATTAAAAATCTGTTTCTCAGGCCCTCCCACATGGTCCTTTTGGCTGCCACATGCTCTCTCTTTATTAAATGGTTTATGTCTAATATTTTACCCAAGTTAAAAAAATTGATAAATTTGTCCCTTGAGTGCAAGAAGGCTTTGCAATGCTTTAGCATTGCAAAGCCTTCTTGCTCTCAAGGGACGAAATACACCACCACCAATGCTATTCCATACATTATGAGGCCTAAAATATAAACCAAGAGCATGAACTTTTGATGGTAAAGAAATAATTACAGAAATAAAAAATAAAATAAAAAACCTCTCGCCCACATGCAATTTTACAAATAATGGCCTGAGAAACAGAAGATCTACTTTGTTTGGTCTTAGTTGCATATTCGTTACAGGAGTAATCACTTTTAAAGGAATTCATGTTTCTCTTATTATTAGGAATTTGAAGGAAAATACCACATTTTCTGCACTTCAGTTGCAGTATCTACATAAATCTTAAAAGTTACAAAAAAAAAATTAATTCATTGAAATCTATCAAACCATCAAACCAGGTGAAAATGGATTAAATCTTTAAATTGTTATCAGTATAGTGGAAATGATCAGAATTTTAAATAGTGGAATCTCTCTGACTGAGAAAATGCTAATTAATTTAACAGGATTCCTGTGCATTAACTTCTACACTTGTTTAAGTTTTCCCCCCAAAAGGTCAGTTTCCATTTTCAGTTTTGAGTAATATTTTTTCAAAAGAGAAATAGGAAAGAGAGGAGCCTGGTTTCTTTCCCATCTTTTCCCTACATCTACTTTTCTCTTTTTAATATATAAATGATTTGTCTGCTGATTTTGTTTTGACATCATCTTTTAAAAGAATTAATTTCTAGATTTTGATTGATTGAAAAATGACCATTCTTCATTTAACCTTTAAAAGCATACTTTCTACTTCAACAAATGTTATGGCATTGGAAGAGGTACACTTACTCTATCATTGGTATATAATCAGTTCTTGGCTGCCTTTGCAGGTTGGCAACTGCTAACTTAAACCACTGAAAAAGGTCACAAAATCTGCAGGTTGTGGTGCTGTGGAAAGTTGAAGAAATTTTCCAATACAAGTGAACAAGTGTTAAACTGTAGCAATAAATATTTGTTCACTCTTGCTTTCTTTATCTTGTTAACAAACACATTTCAAAACCATTTACCCAAATCAAAATTAAAAAAAAATATCACCTTCTTTCAGGTTTATGAATATTGATATTTGGATTTTTTTTTTATCCCGCTGAAAAAAAATTTGTGGGATTTAGCCAAGACACTGTCTGTCTGTCCCTCCATCTGTAAATGGAGTAGGTTTACATTCACTAAATTAAAATTCCTCTGTGCCGATCAAAACCAAACTTGGCATGTGGGTTGGGGATGATGGGAGGAAGAACTGCATTAATTGGGGGGGGGGGGGGGGGTCGTCTCAAAGGTCAAGGTCATATTGACCTTTACAAATTTCTCGGGTTTCCACTCTTTAATTGCAACTCCACTGGGCTGATTGAAATTAAACTTGTAACTTGTGGGCTGGATATGATGAAAGGAAGACGCCTATGTATTTTGGGTTCATTTTGCCTAAGGTCAGGGTCACAGTGACCTTTGACTTACAAATTTTCCTGGTTTCTGCTCTTCAATTAAAGTTTGCTAGGGTGATAGAAACCAAATTTGACATGTAGATTGGGTATTATAAGAGAAAGAACCCTATTTATTTTGGGGTCATTGTGCTGTTGATCAAGATCACTGTAACCTTTAACTTACAAATTGTCTTGGTTTCCACTCTAGTTGCTGTATCAGGGCATTTTCTTCATGGGGATTAGCCACCCCTGGAAACCAGCTCTATTTTTTGTGACATTAGTTTCTAAACATGTGTTATTAAAGACTTTTCATGTATATTTGGGTAAATGGTCTACTTAGTGCTAAACTATTTCTTTTCTCTGTATTAGTACACACTACTAAAGAGTTTTAATATTTGATCACATATTCAGTTTTTACTAAAAAGTTTTGGTATCTTTAATGACATGGTTATTCAACAAAATCCATTACTTTTTCAGTCCTTGAGAGATTATAAGGAAAAACCCTGTTACTTATGTAGCAGTTTTGTCAATCAAATCTATTTACATGAAAGGGATAAATACGTAGTAAAAAATACCTCATATTATAACCCTGTTAATTGAATAGCTTCATAACCAGAGGTAAATATTCAGTTAACCCTCTGTACACTGATGTCAAAATACCAAAATTTCAAGCAGCAAATCTTTCTGTGAGTTCTGTCAAATAGGACAGAATTGGTTAACCCTTTACCCAACGTAATGGCCAAAACCGGCCAGCGCTATTCCCAAATATCGCCAATTAATTTTCAAATTATTTTCATTTTTTGTCTCAAAAACATAGGTTATGACCCCTCGTTGGAACGAGCTCTTTGAGCTCGTTCCAACGAGGGGTCATAACCTATGTTTTTGAGACAAAAAATGAAAAAAAATAGTTATTCAAGAATTTTTTTTGCAAGTGTCGTCTGCTTTTCATGTTAGGTAAAGGGTTAAATTCCTATTTGCATTAAGGTTAGAAAATTGCAGCTCAAAAAGTTTGATATTTCTACGTCAGTGTTTGTTTAATTATTTTATAGATCACGATATATTTTTACAGTTCAAGATTTACTCTGTAACCTATATGCAAATAACAGATACAATTTGTAATGAAGTATGGGAAATGATTAGGTGTTTCAAAATTATATATAACAAACAGGGTTATTCCATCAAGCAAAATCCAATTAAGTGGATCCCACAACATCCATACTTTGACACCAAAATACAAATTGATACCTAAGACCCCAATCCAGACAAAAATGTGTCCACTGGAAAAATTATTTTGGAGAATCCTACACTTCCTATCCTTCCCTCAGCTAAGCCTCTGACCCAGCTGATAAAATTGAAAGTGCACTGAATAAATATTGACAAGACATTGAAAATGAGACTGTACAGTTGGGTATATGGTTCAGAAATCCTCACATATGTCAAAATAGTTTCATTTGTGAGTTCATTTGCATTGGTATATCAATTTTGCTTTTTTCGTTCTTTGTATTTTGTTTGCTGGCCATGTATTAGAATTGTACTGCTTTTGTTCTAAATGTCTGTTTTACTTGTTAAATCATTATAATAGCCATTAAACTACTCATGAAAAAATAAATTAATAATATATAGAGACTTATTTAACCCTTTACCCAACAAATCGCCCGCATCCGCCCACGTAATATGCAAATTCAGCAGCTGAAAAAATATTATTTTTTGAAAAATTTAAACAAAACCATATCATGTGACCCCTCTTTGGAACGAGCTCATTGAGCTTGTTCCAAAGAGGGGTCACATGATATGGTTTTGTTGAAATTTTTTTTAAAAGTTTAAAAAATGATATTTAAAATAATAAATTTCGAAATCGTCTGCATTGGGTAAAGAGTTAACTGGTAAAGTGCTACATTTTTCTCGACCACAGATTTCTTTTCACCATATTTTGCTCTGTCACATGATATGGTTTTGTTGAAATTTTTTAAAAAGTTTAAAAAATGATATTTAAAATAATAAATTTCAAAATCGTCTGCATTGGTTAAAGGGTTAACTGGTAAAGTGCTACATTTTTCTCAACCACAGATTTCTTTTCACCATATTTTGCTCTGTCACATGATATGGTTTTGTTGAAATTTTTTAAAAAGTTTAAAAAATGATATTTAAAATAATAAATTTCGAAATCGTCTGCATTGGATAAAGGGTTAACTGGTAAATTGCTACATTTTTCTCGACCACAGATTTCTTTTCACCATATATTGCTCTGTTACATTTGATTGGATAGTGCCAAGAGGAACTATCCAATCAGATGTTACTGAGCAAGGCGTCAACAACAAAATTTGATTTTTGCTAAGGTCAATATGAAACCACCATCAGTAGAGTGTAGATGTTAAGAGTGCAGCCTGTGGTATTCAGTAAAGCCCAAATATGAGCTTTCAGCACTCTACCAGTTAAAACTTATGAAATACAGGCTTTAGCAAATGATAAATATTCAAAGTAATGAACATAGTACAGTCTTGTGAGATAATTTAGATATAATTTCATGTATTTAATTGATCAAGCTTAGTGTGAGATCTCTGGGAAGTGGATCAAAACTTGAGTACAGTGGTATACAGTGGAACCCACTTAATTGGATATCTCTCAATTGTATATCCCTGTTAATTGAATATAATTTTCCAACACAAAACCATTTACCATACCTTCAGTACAAATTTGATCTGTTAATTGCATATGGGTTGTAGAGTAAACTCCTGTTAATTGTATATAAATTTTTGTAATATGTCGCAAAAATTACTGTGACACACACCAAATTCCCCTTATTTATCAACCTTTTTGGCCTCACTACATCCAATACAGGGATTTATTCTATTATATCTTGTTTGACAGAGCTCTATGAGCTCTGTCAAACAAGATATAATAGAATAAATGCTCAGTTTACCTCTAGAACACATGAAACTGACCAAATCCCTGTTAATTGTATACTCCTGTTAATTGAATAATTTTCACTGGCAAAATGGATATTCAATTAAGGGGATTCTACAGTATTAATTGTGCTTTACTGATACAATGTAGCCCAGTAAATTGGATATCTCTAAATTAAATAACCCTGTTAATTGACTTCAGTCAATCAACTTCCAACACAAAACCATTTACCATACCTGCAGTATGACCTGTTCATTTCATATAGGTTATAACGTATTCTCCTGTTAACTGAATATCAAATCCTATAACACAATCACGAAATTCTCCTTGTTTATAGACCTGTTTGGCCTCAGTACATCCAATACAAGCATTTAATCTATTGTATCTTTTTTGACAGAGCTCATGTCAAACAATATATATATACATTATCATGACCATGTGCTTGTCCTGTAATTTGTTTCAGATTGGTCATGTTTATAATCGGATCGCAACAAGCCCATCAGGACAAGTTGTAATCTGATTGCAAACATGACCTAGAGGACATGCACATGGTCATGACAATGCATTTATCTAACAATCCCACTAATAAATCCTGTTTCCTCCATTTTCATTTTAAATTGGGTTGAAATGGGTCAAAATTTTGAATACAAATGTTTTTTCCGAGTTTTGGGGTGCAAACTAAGTTGATTGTTAGATAATATAGAATAAATGTTCAGTTTATCACAAGAATACTTGAAAGTGACCAAATCCCTGTTAATTGAATACTCCCATTACTTGAATAAGTTTCACTGGCAAAGTGGCTATTCTGTTAACGGGTTAGCAGCGTACTATCACACCAGAATCCATTGGCTGATGTGCAAGTCCTTTAACTCTTCACCTAACACGACTAGAAGATGACATTTGGAGAGAAATTATTTGTATAACTAAATTTTCATTTTTGCTTCCAAAACATAACTTATATGAACCCTTATTGGAACAAGCTCAATGCGCTGGTATGAATGAGGGTCAAAATGTCTGTTTTTGAGACAAAATGTTTTATAAAATAGTAAAAGATAATGTTGATTTTTGTGAATTTTGCTGGCCAGATATATCCATTCCAGTAGGTAATAGGTAATGGGTTATACAAGGGCAGCATAGGTATAAACAGTTGGCAAATTTGACTTTATACACGTGTTGTTTTCATGATAAATAGATGCTGAAATGTTCGTAAAACACCAAGAAGCTACAACAACCTGGAGCCAATACTTTAAAACTTTTACAATTGTATTTTCTAGAATTATATTTTCTGCCTATTAATATAACTGCTTAAAATGAATCATTACCATTTTAAAAGATATGGCAATTTGCCAACTGGCAAATTGCAATATTTTTGAAAATGCTGATGGTTCTTTTCAACCCATTTAAAGTCATAACTAGAAAATACAAAAATTCTGGAAAATACAGTTGTAAAAGTTTTATAGTATTGACCCCTGGTCTTCTGCAAAGATCTCTCATTGGCCTAAAATAGTCCATGTCATTCTTGTGATTTCTTCCACTAAGTTTGTGCTATTCATTTCACAATGTGCTGTTCATTCCAACAGTGCATCACATAACAGTGTTTATTCTAATACAGATTACTTGGTTGAAACAGTTATAAAACTGGCAACAAAAATTATTCATATAAGTTTTGAAAGACCCATCAGTGATGACATATTGGTGATTTAAATCTTACTTGACCAAATTTTGCAATTATTTTTTATACCCCCAGCATTCCCGCCTACCTGGCAGGAGTATATTGTATTCCTCATGTCCGTCAGTCCACCCATCCTGAAGTTGTACCATACACTATACTCACACCTTTCAAAACAGCCATCTGAAATTCTGCACAATGCAATCCCACATTCAGCACATCACCATGTTAGAAGGTCAGACATCTCTGTATGTTTTTGCCACAGTTATTGCCCTTTATCAACTATGTTTTTTTTAATCGAGGATACCTTCATGGTGTAATCAACTCCTCCCACAGTTGCTAATATAGAGAGTTGAAACTTTATGGATATGGTTACACACACAATGAAGATGTTGCAACATTTATAAAGTCGGTAAAAAATTATTTTTTCACAGAATTATTACTCTTTATTGACTTAAAAAATTTGCTGTGCTTTTTAATTGAGGATACTTTAATTGTGTAATCAACTCCTTCCTCAGTTTCTAATGTAGAGAGTTGAAACTTTAGGATATGGTTACACATGTCTTGAAGATATACAACATCTATAAAGTTTGCAGAAAAAATATTTTTTAACAAAATTATTGCCCATTATCGACTTAGAAAATTTCCTGTGTTTTTTAATTGAGAGTACTCTTCATGGTGTAATCAACTCCTCCGACAGTTTGTGATGTGGAGATTTTAAAGTTTAGGATATGTTTACACACACAACGAAGATGTGCAATATCTATAAAGTTTGTGGAAAAATATTTGTTCACAATTAAATTATGTCCTTTATCGACTTAACCCTTTTCCCAACATAACGGTCGAAACCGGCCAGCACTATTTACAAAAATCACCAAACAATTTTCATTATTTTTTTCATTTTTTGTCTCAAAAACTTAGGTTATGACCCCTCTTTGGAATGAGCTCAACAAGCTCAATCCAAAGAGGGGTCATAACCTATGTAAAAAAAATTTGTTATTCAAGAATTTTCTTTGCAAGTATCGTATGCTTTTTATGTTAGGTAAAGGGTTAAACAATTTCCTGTGTTTTTTAATTTAGGGTACCTTCATGGTGCAATCAACTCCTTCCTCAATTTTTAATGTGGAGAGGGTCTTATTTCGGTGCCAAAATGGTCTTTTTATTGTAATATAGTGAACATAGTAGCCCAGTAGACAAAGCATCTTGCCTGTTTATGAGCACATGTCTCCATTCACTGAAACGTATTTCAGTTTTTGCATTTACTTGTATTGAAGGTTATTTTGTCTGACAGTCACTTGCCACTTTTTATTAGTTCTGTCATGAATATTAAGCTCCACTTATCAATTGCACCTCTATAATTAACCCTTTACCTAACATGGCTAGAAGATTGCCTCAAAATTCTCAAATAACAAAACATTTACATTTTTATATGAAGTGGGAGCTGTATTGTCATAGCCCTGTGCATACATCTGTCCGTCTGTACATCCGATATTCAGTATTCTTGTTTGTGTCAAAAAACATAGTTTATTACCCTTCATTGCAACAAGCTCAATGACGTCATTCCAGTCAGGGATCATGCTTTTTGAGACCAAATTTGAAAAATTAATGAAATTTGAATCACAATTTTTATTGTGTGAATTGCAGATAGCACGGGGGTGTTTTGGGCTGTTACATGAGGTAAAGGGTGAACCTTGTTTGTTGGAAGTGTAATAAAACCTTGAACAGCAACCAGCTAATGAGCCCATTCAGATGCGAATTTCTATGGAAGTAAAAAAGGAAATAACAGTTTCTGAAAGTTTTTGTTAGGGTGTCATCACTGCTGGTGTCATTGCACCAAAAAGTATTATACAGTATGTGGAGGGTGGATTGTCACCAAATCACCCATGGAGTGGAGGTATCACCCAACGTACTAATCTCAAATTTTATACAAAAACACAAGAAGCACAAGCAAAGTTTCAACCAGTGGACCTCCAGGTTTAACTCAGAGGTCCATTGGATGAAACTTTGCCAGTGCTAACTAGGTTTTGCAACAAATTAGCATTTATTGCTTGAGAGAAATCATCACTCCACCGGTAATTTATTGATAATACACTCTCCATGTACTGTACCTATGGAACAGAGTAGGGCTGTCACGATTAATCGATTAATCGATTGTTGATCGATCACGGCGAAATCGATTAGTATTTTTTTCGTTGTCGAATAATCGGTAAATTATATCCCGTTTTAGACGTTTAATAATTAAAAGAAAATATGTTGAAAAAACTATTGTTTCTAAAGGTAAAGAATTAAGAACATCGATATTAAACCCCAAGAAGCTATTGGAAGCATTTGTCTTTCAGGTACATTCATCAAAGCTTTGATGTTCTGAACTTTTGAACCGTCAGTGTAATAATCAAGACCGGTCGGCAGTTGCGAAGTTCGCAACTGCCGACCGGTCTTGATTATTACACTGACGGTTCGAAAGTTCTGAACATCAAAGCTTTGAATGTAACTAAAAGAGGATCGTCTTCGTTGTTTACTTGAGGTAGGTTAACTGACTTCAACTTCATTTTTATCGACTTCAAAGAGAAGGAGATGGGGTCATCTAGGTACAATCAATCGATTATCATCGATTATTTGCGACGATTAATCGATTCCTAAATTAAAAAATCGTGACAGCCCTAGAACAGAATACAAAAACTCAGTTTGTATTTGCATCTGCATGCAGAATGTTATTGTATTAAATTATTCAGCATCTTAGCAAGCATGGTATTAAAATCTCAATTTTTTGTAGTATTACTAAATTCATTTTTTTCTTCACTCTTTTTATTGTGATGGCTCCTTGCTAGTTTTGTATTTATTATTAATTTGGTTAGAATAAATTCTAAATAAGTTTACTTCATTTTATTTTGTTTTGTTTCTTGGAATTATTTCTCTATTTTATTTACCTGCCTGTTTTTGATCAGTAAGTAGAAACAATTTCTTGGTTATGACAAGTGGATTTTTTTTTGTTGTTGGAGGGGGTGGGGGGGGCAGTGGAGGGGGAGGGAAGGCACACTGAACTGCATTTTATTTGTTCAAGTTTTTAATTGAGATAATAAAAGCAGAGACTCATATATTTTTACTGTTCTCACAGACAGATTTGTTACCAGTAGTCAGTGTTCCATTAAAAATGTACTAATTCAGTGGTAGAATTCCCTATCTGAGCTGTTTTGACATGTGTACAAATGAGTTACATTTGATAATTATAATTATGAATCGAGTTCACAGAATTCCATTTGATCCTAGGTTTAAATTAAATTTTGTGGACAAGGTGAATAAATTTGGATAGAATAGGATGGAAAGATCTCTTTTATTACATGAATATAATAGCATTTATTTATTCATATCTTGGGATTTAATGACGCTTTTGCCTCTAGTGTCACCTCGTTTTTGAACATAATTGTATCAACAATGTATAAACTGACCAAATCCTTGTTAATTGTATACTCCTGTTAATTGAATAATTTTCACTGGCAAAATGGATATTCAATTAAGAGGATTCTACTGTACTTATTTGTCACATGTACAAATATCATTTCCCCCTGGAAAGAGGAACACTCCTTAGGCTAACTGTTTAGGGCTAGATGATATGGCTTTAGCACTAATCAGCAGAGATGTTGTTGGCGATAAAATGTGTCCTTTTTTAGCTTAACTTGACAAAGTCAAGATAAGCTGTTGCCATCACATGTGCAGAAGTCTGTTAGTCTGTTCACATTTTCCTTTAGCACAGGCTACACCCCGTAGTTCTTGTCCGATCATCACAAAATTTCATATGCAGGTTTGAGGTCATGTGTAGATGAGAACGTCCCCTTTTTGTCGTGATTGGTCAACTGTGATGTCTGCCCGAGCCCAAAACCCCAAAACCTTTAGCACAGTCTACAGGTCATATTTATGAAGGGATTTCATTGTAACTTCGTAGGATGACTCTGTATAATGTCTAGATGAGAATGTCCCCTTTTGGTCATGATCTGTCAACCACGATGGCTGCCCAAGCCTGAAACCCAAAAACTTTTAGCACAGTCTACAGGTCATATTTAATACGGAGGGATTTCATTGTAACTTGGTATGATGACTCTGTAAGATGTCGAGATGAGAACTTCCCAATTTGGTCGCGATATGTCAACCGTGATGGTTGCCCAAGCCCAAAACCTAAAAACTTTTAGCACAGTCTACAGGTCATATATGTGGAGGGATTTTATTGGAACTTGGTAGGATGACTCCATATAATGTCTAGATGAGAGCGTCCCTTCTGGTTGTGATCGGTCAGTGGTGACAGCTACAGGGGTCCAAAGCCTGAAAACCTTTAGAACATTCTACAGGTTGTATTTATGAATGAATTTCATTGTAACTTGGTAGAATGACTCCAGATTTTGTCTGGATGAGAATGTCCCCTTTTGGTTGCAATTGTTCAACCGTGATGGCTGCCCGAGCCCAAAACCCAAACACATTTAGCACAGACTACAGGTTGTATTTATGAAAGGATTTCATTGTAACTTGGTAGGATGACTCAGTATATTGTCTAGATTTGGACATCCCTTTTAGTTGCGATCAGTCAACCTTGATGGTTACACAGGCTCGAAGCCTGAAAACCTTTAGCACAGTCTACAGGCCGTATTTATGAAGGGATTTCATTGTAACTTGATAGGATGACTGGTTTTGGAATAATTTCACTATTACTTCGTAACTTTGGTTGACATACATTAACTGTTACGGTCACATTAACCCACTCCTCAATTCTTTAGTACAGTCTGCACCTCAAATTATTTTTATTGAAAACATAGCATACAGGGAACAGAAATTAACATATTCTCAATTATCACAATTCTTGTCGTATTTCATAATCCTTTAATAAACATTGAACATTATCCTTTTCATCAAACACAACACATAGTCAAGTTAAGCTACAGTGTCATTGACACTTTCATTGTTGAGAGTTGTCAAATGAATTGCTAAATGTCCTTCTAATAATTGTTTTTATGGACGTCAAGGCATGTAATAAACACAGAAAGAGATGCACGTGTGAATGGGTTAATCAATATGGCACTTGTGTCATCACGGAAGGATAAAACTCGATGCCTGTGGCCTCTCATTTTATCCTTCTGTGCCGGCACTCATGCCATATCGATTAACCTATTGACATGCGCATGTCGTTCTGTATATTAGTCTGCTGCCATTGAAATGAGGTGGAGGGGACAGAATATTTCATCTCCCCACTTTGTTCAGCCTGGCTATATACCCCTATATGAACCTCTTTGAACAGTGGAATCTCAAATTAACCCTTTACCCAACGTAATGGCCAAAACCGGCCAGCGCTATTCTCAAAAATCGCCAATTAATTTTCATTATTTTTTTCATTTTTTGTCTCAAAAACATAGGTTATGACCCCTCGTTGGAACGAGCTCGACGAGCTCGTTCCAACGAGGGGTCATAACCTATGTTTTTGAGACAAAAAATGAAAAAAATTAGTTATTCAGGAATTATTTTTGCAAGTGTCGTCTGCTTTTCAGGTTAGGTAAAGGGTTAAATGTTTGTTTACAGCCATTTGGGAGATTATTGTACTTCTCACTGGAACAATAGATGCCGGGTGAAAGAGAAGACTCCATCCATACAGATTAAAAAATTTCACTTCAACGATAATTTTAAGCACTTCCGCAGAATATTGAGCAATTAAATTTTGGTACCTGCAATTCAGAACAGAGCCCAAATGTGGTCCTCTAGCATTCTACCAGTTAACTAGAATTCACTGCATGCCACTAGACTTGCAAATGATGAAGTAATGAATATTCTGAAAAATTTTAAAGCTCCGAGAGTTTATTCACAAGGGGCATGATGGCTCAGTGGTTAGAGCATTAAACTTCAAATCAAAAGATCAATCCTTGCTTGTGTAAAGTTAATACTTCTTAACTGGTAGAGTGCTAAATTATTTCTGGTCACCAAAATTTATTCACCGATCTTTGCCATGTTGCAATTTATGGGAGAGTGCCAAAAGGCACTCTCCCATAAATTGCAACAAGGCAAATCCATATAATTGAAATAATTTTACTTCAAAGATAATATGAAGTACACCCACAGAGTATGAAGCCTTTCAATTGTTGCATCTGCACTTCAAAATAAAGCCCAAATATGGGCTTCCAGCACTCTACCAGTTAATGGTCTGACATTTCCTTGCCACAACATTGTGGTTGTCTCCTGGTACTCCAGCTGCCTTTGCCCATAAAACTGCCTGATATGAGATGACCCTGGCTGTCAAAAAGTGTCCTAAAACACCAATAAATAAATAACTTAATCACAATTTGAGAGCTGCTATAAAAATTTCTTTGAATTGGATCAAGCTGAAGAGAAATTTAGAGAATTTATGTGGCCAAGTATGTATTCAAATGAATGTTCAGTATAAAATTTATAAAGGTAGTTAAGTGTTCTCCAGACATCTTAAAGTTACTCGGCTGACATGTGTTTACAGTTACTGAAAAAAAATTATTTTATTTACTTTCGAATAAACTTTTTGTCACTCCGATTTCTCTGTCATAACAATACCCTTGTTTGCCAACTGTGCCATATATTATTTTAAGCACAGAAAGTAAAGTGATTTTTGTTAGAGTTTTATGGTCTCTTGTAAGGTAAAATTTCTTCATGGGATCGTATTGTCGAGATATAACTATGCAAACAAAAAATACATGCGATATTCGTGGTAGTTAACCCTTAAAGGGGCAAGGCACTTTACCCTGATTGTCCACATGGGGGCACGATGACGCCGTGTACTAAGGCGTACTGCACGTCGATGGTGCGCATGTCTTCAACCAACCTAACCCTGCCTGTGCTGCAGTGTGGAGTTAAGATGTTGGGGAGCTGGCAGCTGCTTGTCGTTGCTTGGTGATTCTCTCCGGGTACTCCAGCTTCCTCCACCCGTAAAACTGTTACCTACACGATGTGACCTTGGCTATTAATGTGTCGTTAAATCTTAATAAATAAATAAATAACCCTTAAAGCCTAATTCTAACTTCAATCACTTTTTTCTACAATAAAACAGATACCACAACTTGCAATGTTTTTGCAAACTTCCAAGTTACATTCAAGGAACTTTGGCAGTTGTTTCTAGGCAAGTCTTGGCTGCCTGTATACAGCCAAGACATACCAAGACACAACTGCAAAGTTACAGGATGTAGACTGGCAAAGTAGAACAAAATTATATAAAAATATTCTGGCCCTTTAAAAAGAGGGTTAAATTAATTTTTTATCTGGGAATTTGGAAGGTTGATTCATGACTTTTCCACCTGAATGATTACTGTTGTTGGAAAAAGACAATTGAGACATTTTAGGAAGCTTAAGAAGAAAATATTGTGGCCAGGTGGCTACAAAGTTGAACTCGATGGTATGAAGAACTGCTTTCTCCACATCCAACAGATTGGAAAGAGAAGCTTATCTGTTCTGGGTGTCGTCTGTTAAAGTTTTTGTCTCTGTCATTATGGAATGGACCCGAGTTGAAACTTTGTTTGCACAATCAATTTTCTTGTGTGTTTCCCATGCACATGCATTTTATGAAGGTTATTTCTCCATGAAAGCATATTGACTTGATTGAATTGAGTTTGGAATGGCATAGATCACAGTTCAAAATGACTGTTATTTTTTAAGACTGTTGGGCTGTGGGCAATAAACCCAGTTCTTTTTAACATGTGTTAACAGAAATAATCAGGATGTTTCACTTATGAATATAATTGTAATTTTCAAACAGTAATTTCAATTATACAGGTGTACACTATTTCAGTTAATGGCCACACACCTGGTACATATCCTTTTCAAACTTTGCAAAGTGGTATCAAATCACAGTTGGATGGACAGTGGAGGATTGTGTTGTTGTTTGTGGTTTTCAAACTAAGTTGGAAACAAAGGCATCAACTTGGCTTTTACACCTTTAACACTTACGCTGCCGAAAGCTACTATTGTCACCTATTTTATGATGTTTATCTGTACATTCTGTTATGCGCAGATCAACCCTATCATATGATTAATTGTTGGAAAGGGCTTAGAGAGCCCTTTCCAACAATTAATCAGATGATAGAGTTTCAAGTATGTCATAAATTGTATTAAACTCCCTCGCCTACAAGCGTACATAGAGGTCCTCCATATATGTAAAAAGTGGGCGTGGCAGTAAAAGGGTTAAATAATTCTAGATTTTTATGTCTCTAAATGTTTGTTCTTCATCAAATAAGTACCAAGTAAATAATAATGAAGTATAGCTTAGATATGAGTTTGTTATGTCCAAAATATCAAGTTTGTGCCATAGTGTAACTACTTGGATGGTACAGTAGAATCCTCTTAATTGACTATCCATTTTGCCAGTGAAAATTATTCAATTAACAGGAGTATACAATTAACAGGGATTTGGTCAGTTTCCTGTGTTCTGGAGGTAAACTGAGCATTTATTCTATTATATCTTGTTTGACAGAGCTCATAGAGCTCTGTCAAACAAGATATAATAGAATAAATGCCTGTATTGGATATAGTGAGGCCAAAAAGGTTGATAAATAAGGGCAATTTGGTGCGTGTCACAGTAATTTTTTCGACATATTACAAAAATTTATATACAATTAACAGGAGTTTACTCTACAACCCATATACAATTAACAGATCAAATTTGTACTGAAGGTATGGTAAATAGTTTTGTGTTTGAAAATTATATTCAATTAACAGGGATATACAATTAAGAGATATCCAGTTAAGTGGACTCCACTGTAATAAGATCTTCACTCCAACCCATATACATCAAATTTGTTTTCTGGTATTTGCATTTATAAGTTCAAGGGTTCAAGGAAATGCTTAGAAACAAACAGACAAATAAACACAAAGAACATGTAGTCTTTAAGTCTTATGCAAACGGATATAGTAGTGGGTGTCCTGAACTATAAAGAAGGAGGAGTTCCCGTATTCATTCCATTATCATAACAGGAATATAGGCTGTTATTCCCCTACAAGCAGGGGTGTAGCTAGCATTTCCTATTGATGAGGGGCATAATTTTTTTTATTTTTATTTTTTTTTTTTTGGAGGGGGGGAGGTTGATATAGGCGTATCTGAAGGCCATAGGCCTAAGGTGGGCATGGGTAGGGCCCTCCCATTGGTGGTGGTCTGGGGACTCACCTGAAACCCCACCAATGGGAGGGCCATAGGCACACCACTCCAGGCCCATAATAACCCCCTCCTATTAATGGGGGTTTGGGAGGCTCTGCCATGAAAATTTTTAAAATTCAATGCCCTGACACTGAATGAGGATCCTCAAGTGCTTTAAGTTTCCAGTATTGAGGGTGGGGGGACTAATTTTTAGGGAGGGCATGCCCTCCACCCACCTCAGGCTACCCTTGGCTATGCCACTGCTTATAAGAGCCTCTAATCTGGCAGATGTTCAATTATTTCTTTATTCTTTTGAGCAGAATTATTTGTTTTTCTATAACTGCTTTGTTACAATTCATTTGGGAATGCAGTCAGCAAGACAAACCTGTTAAAAAAAAATTTCAACTGATTATGAAGAACATCCGAGGAATAGATAACTCCCTAATCCAGTACCTGTAATATAAGTTAAGGTAGCTCACTGGTAATGACATGAATCATTGAGCATAGTTCTTCATTGGACTGATCTGAATGATGTCATAAACTACATTTGCAAACAGTACATTTTGCAGTTTTCATTGATGGATTTGTTAGGCAAATGGTTAACAAAGTTTGTTATAAAGCATCTTCATAAGCTAAGCGATATTGTTTGTTGTTGTTGCCAAACAGTTTATTCAGCACTGAAAGAACTAATTCTCTTTGTTAATTGAAAAAATTGATTGATAATTTCCAGTACATCTACCTTATTGTACTTGATCTGTTTTCTGTCTGTATTCAACCATCAGCAAATACATGGAGTATTGTATGCTTTTTCTTTTTTGAGGGTTATTGGATATTCACGCACACTTGTTTAGTACTGTAGACTTACCATATAAATCAGTCAGGGATATGTATTGATATAGGAATTTGTTATGACAATAATTGAAAAGATATACCCTCCCATCAAACTGATAACATAGGGTACACTAGTTGTATTGGAAAATGTGTTGTCATTTTGTTCTGTGTTTAGTAATGAAACAGTTTTTGTTATAGCCATGGCTTTTGATATCAGTTGATTGTGGTCTGTATTGTTATGGAGATATCATTGTTGGATTTTCTGTTGGCTTGTAATGTTTACATTCAGAAGAGGAAGTTTTGTAAATGTCAGTGGGAGAGTGTTTGTTCAACCACAATTCTGTCACTATAAAACTGTTCAACCATTCATAAGTAGGCTTTGAGGTGGTGAAAATGTCCACGTCTTTAATTTGTTTTTTCGTCCCTTCAGTGAATTAACCCTTACTGATCTTAAAAGGGGAGCGTGGTGGCTCAGTGGTAGACTGTTGGACTTCTATGCTAGAGGTCCCGAGTTCGATCCCCATCCGGGACGACCTGCATTGTGTCCTTGAGTAAGGCACTTTATCCTGGTTGCCTACATGGGGGCACACTGATGCTGTGTACTAAGGCATACTGCACGTCGATGGTGGCACATGTCTTCAACTACTGTAACCCTACTTGATCGGAGCTTGAACAGAGTTAGAATGTTGAGGAGCTGACAGTTGCTCATCGTTGCTCGGTGGATCTCTCTGGGTACTCCGGCTTCCCCCACCCATAAAACTTTCACGGTCATGATTAGCCATTTTGCATAAATTAGTGCCCTTAAACCCCAATAAATAAATAAATAAATAAATAAATAAATAAATAAATAAATAAATAAATGATCTTACAAGACTGCAAAGTTATTTTGGGTAACTGAAAAATGTTTGAGAGTAAAGGTGAGAGTTGGAATGATGTAGCTTCTCAACAGTGACTTTGTAACCTTTGGGAACCCCAGAAAGTGGTTCTTTACTTGTTTACTGCAGTAAATAAGTTCTACTTTACTGGTAAAATAGGACCTGGAACCCACGCCTGGGGTAGAATTCCTCTGTAGTGGGAAGCACAGGTATAAACGATTGGCTAAACTTGACTCCACCCCTATGTTGCTGTATTAACCCTTATACCTTCAACACTTTCCCTTACATAAATAGAAGACTCAATACTTTAAAAACCTTTCTTGAATAACTCAAGATTTTCATTTTTTGTCAAATACATGGCTTATGATCTCTCATTGGATTGATCTCAACGAGCTCATTCCAATGAGAGATCATTTGCTATGTTTTTGAGACATAAATTGAAAAATAAATTTTTGAATAGCAATTTATGATGATTGGGCTGGCTATTTATAGAACATCACTCGTTTGGTGCTTAGCTTTGAAAATAGGAGTGATAGTATTCTCATTGGTCTGTTTTATTTCACTATGGGTGGAAATGGATTTTACCATTGTTCAGAATTCATGTTTCCGGACAAATGAATGTGCCACAGATCTATTATTGGAAATTCCATTATACAGAATGTTTACAGTCTGAGAAGTCAGTATTCATCATGGAATTTGGTTAAGTAATAGCTTCCATGGAAGGCTCTATTTTGTTTTTTCTCTCGGAAATTCATTTTTGAAAATGGGAAAATACCCACATGCACAGTTTAGAACTTGTATCAGAATAAAAACTGACATGAAGATACGGGAGATAAGTTTAGCTCATTTAAGATATAGTGGTGAGTGCTTAATTATCTCAGAATTTACTTCCAATTTTTTATTTTCTGATTTTTTTGTAAAGTGTACTTTTTTTTATTTTTATAATTTTGGTATTTTATTTATACCAAATGCTTGTTTGCAGAAATTTGGGTTGAATGTCCTCCAGTACAATCAAAAGCAAGAGCGCAGTAGCCTGTAGGTCATGTCAAAAATAGAACACATTCTATTGAAAATTGGGTTCAAATATAATATGCACCATGAAAGTAAAAAAAAAAAAATGTTAAAGGCCCTGGAATTTTGCCATATCACTTAGCTGTTTTTAGATTTTCACCTGATTGTTGGAAAGTGGAAAATACAGCTTTCATTTGTATATTTATGGGAAAATATTAAAACATGTACATGCTCCATCAATGTGAAAATGGAGCTCAAAGTTTTTGTACACTTTTTCTAGCTCACGTTTTAGAAAGTCACAAACTCCATACACTTTTCACTAACAAGTTTGCAGATGCACACAGAACATTTTTCATTCTGTGTAGAAACAAGAGTGTCTACTTTTTGGTCAGCTTGCAGTCATAAACACATTCCAAGTTTATGGGTATAATTCAGGCAGAAATACCGATGTATTCATCTTACCATTGAACATTAATCAGATTGTCTTTGTCAGTATCTGAGGGTGTATAATTAAACATTATTTGCAACCTATTAATGTTTTGTAAGTACATTAAATTGGAAGAAATCTAAATTCAAAAACAATGCTGCATTCTGCAGTTCCAAAGTTCATTTCATTCAATATAATGCAGTTGTTAACTCATACATAGAGTCCAAATCTTTATGTATGGCATGCCTTGATGTAAACTCAATTCTTACCACTTACTTGTATCAAAGTTCAGCCCTTCAAGGCTTCATTCTCACTAGGGCTGCATGATATTCTAAACTGAATATTGGTATCGGTATTCAAAAAAATTAGCCTTTGTGCATAAGTATGTGACCTTAAACACCAATAAATAAATGTATAAATTCAAAAAAATACCATGTTATTCCAGTACATCAAAGGAATGTTCAGCTATCTGAACATGCATACCACAATCGGGACTTGAGCCATCAGAGAGGAATGAATTAGCCTGCCTTAATGATGGCGTTCGAATAATCCTTTACCCAACAAAGACGATATCAAAATTTATTATTTTAAATATTAGTGTTTCGCATTTTTCCAAAGTTTTCAATAAAACAATATGTGACCCCTCATTGGAACGAGCTCGATGAGCTCGTTCCAATGAGGGGGCCATATGATAGCTCATTCCAATGGGGGAGCCATATGATAACTCATTCCAGTGAGGGGCCATATGATATGGTTTTAATTAATTTTTTTTTTAAATATTTTTTCAACTGCTGAATTTGTATATTATCTGGGTGGATGCAGCCGATTCTTTGGGTAAAGGGATAATATTATTCATTTGCGACTACAGTTAAAACTCAAGACATCTTGAAAATTAAATTATGGGGAAATAAATTATGACGATAAACCAATATTTTTGTAATTACACCGATATTCAATCGATACTGATTTGAATGCTATGTATCAGTTTATCAATATACCGTGCAGCTCTAATTCTTACTTTGACATCTTTCTTGATGGAAATCAGGAGATAGTTAACAATGCTTGTTTACATGATGTAAACAGATTTCATAATCAGTAGCCTGGGACCAAGTCTGGCAACATAATTCTAAATGATTTGCAAACCTTGTTTACATCATTTGTTGTAGTCATCATGTAGCCATAGATGTTTAAAATGGCTTCAGACTCCAATAAATAATAAACATTCACAACTGTCATCTCAGAACAGTTTTCTCAACATGCAACAATGATGGAAGCTTCCAAGGAGAAGTCAAATTACCCCAACTGTGATTTCTAGTCAATTGTTGGCTTGTAAAAGTAGCCATTGCTTGACCAGAAGTCACTGCCAACCCCCTAGATTTAAAGGCTGTACTCCACTAAATATACAAGTATAAAACAGTACTGGTCTTTCAGGCACAGGCTGAGTTACAGTACAAGTCAAAATAAGTTGTAGGATAACCACTATAAACTATGTATCTTTCTCTTCCTACACTGATAAGACAATGGGAGTGCGGTGGCTCAGTGGTAGGCTGTTGGACTTCTGTGCTAGATCCCCATCCGGGACGACCCGCATTGTGTCCTTGGGCAAGGCACTTTATCCCGGTTGCCTATGATGGCGCTGTGTACTAAGGCGTACTGCAAGTCGATGGTGCACATGTCTTCAACTGCTATAACCCTGCTTGAACAGAGTTAGAATAGTCCGGGATGACCCGCTTTGTGTCCTTGGGCAAGGCACTTTATCCTGGTTGCCTACATGGGGGCATGATGATGCCGTGTACTAAGGCGTACTGCATGCTGATGGGGCACATGTCTTCAACCGCCGAAACCCTGCTTGAGCGGAGCTTGAACAGAGAATGTTGAGGAGCCGACAGTTGCTCGTCGATGCTCGGTGGTTCTCTCCAGGTACTCCGGTTTCCTCCACCCATAAAATTGTCACAGTCACAATTATCCACTGTGCATAAGTATGTGACCTTAAACCCCATTAAATAAATAAATAAATATAAATTACTGATAAGACCAGAAGCTGACATCATTTTCTGGAAAGCTCTCTGTGAGAGCTTTCCAGAAAGTGATGTCAGATTCTAATCTTTTCAGTGCAGGAGCAGCAGTATACTTAGTTTATTGCAGTTATGCTACAACTTATTTTGACTTGTACTTTATTCTGCAAATCCCACCTCATAACCTTCCCACGTTACTGCATATAAGTCATCAGAATACAATTCTACATTTCATTTTCTTACAGAAACAGAAGAGATAGAAGAAATAGAGGAAGAAACTGTGGTTATCAAACCTGAAGGCAGAGCACCAGAATTTATACTGAAAATTAAACCCACAGTTGTAAGTATCTTGAAATAGTCTCAAAATGCAATAGTTACTTGTGTTTTTACCTGGTCACATTGCTTGACTCATATTTCAGAAAGTACCTATGCCTTAAAAATTTAAAATTATGCTTCTTCTGAAATTACATTTTTATGGTACTTTAATAACTCAAGTTTAGAATACGTTGTGAAGAAATGTTAACTTGCAGAGCGCTCGATTGATTTTAATAAATATAAGATTGTTCATATAAATTTGTTTTGTTGAAATTTATCGTAGAGTGCCTACAGCAGAAATTGTGATCAAACAATTCCAAATGAAGAAGAGATTTTTGCATCTTTGCTCGTAGAGTGCTAAATTGTTTTTGGTCATCAAAATTTGTTCACATAACATTTCCTTGTTACAATTCATGGGAGAGTGCCTACAGGCACTCTCCCATAAATTGTAACAAGGTAAATCCATGCAGATGAAATAATTTCACTTCAAAGATAATATGAAGCACATCCACAGAATATGGAGTGGTTAAGCTGCACTACATGCACTTAACATGGGCTTCCAGCACTCTACCTGTTAAGTGTTGAGCTCATCTATGGAATATGAAGCCATTCAACCCTTTATCTAAATCAGCCGCCCAAATGGACTTACACTGTTGACAAAAATCACCATTCTTTTTTTTATAAACAATATTTTATTTCTCTGTAACAGAAATGGGTTTGGTAAACAGGCTAGGCCTATGTAATACCTCACCCTACATATCAGAAATTACATTGTACTGTGTTTCTGTGCAGGTGCGGGTGCAACAAGAGAAAGAGAAAAGAATGGAGAGATAGAATGGGCCATATTTCCATGCATTTCTTTAATTTCAATATTCAAGGTTGGATAATTGCTTGGGGGGATGTGCACGTGCATCCCTGTCCAGTCTAACACCATTGTTTATATTGCTATATAATATTTCAACCAGTAGACCAGGACTTATTTACCACAGAAACAACTATAAGTTCCCGTGGTGTGCACATGCTTTATATATTCATAACTGTGCACACAAAGATATTCACACATGCGAGGTCTCGCATGTACACGTAACATTTATATAACATATTAAGCACTTATTCGTCTGCGTTTGTGTACATGGTGCATAATTGCATGCCCGTTCGCAGTAATCGGTGATTTATGCAAATGGTAATTAGGTCGGGTGAATTAACCGAGTGGTATGTTTGAGATATTTGTGAACTTTCTGGAAAATCCTGGTATTCCACTCCACTGTATTAGAGCAATTTCCAAACAACAATTGTTCCACGTTCACCATTCAAATTATAACATATTTTAATTTTTTGTACTTACAAAGTAAATGATAATTTGCTATTTTACAAAAAAAAATTGAGGAATCAAAACAAAAGTTTTTATATTTATTCAGACTAAAGATGGTGATCTCGCAGAATTCACATGTGAAGTTGTTGGTGAACCTCAACCAGAAATTCATTGGTACTTCAATAACAAGGAACTCGAGGATGAAGGACGCTATGCCGTTTTTGAGGAAGATCATGTCAGCCATCTCGAAATATATGACATAACACCAGATGACAGTGGAGATTATGTCGTTGAAGCAAAGAATGAACATGGTCAGGCATCTTGTACAGCTGAGTTAACAGTTAAAGGTAAGGTTGTTGGATGTGTTTACATATTGAAAATACATTTTATAACTTATCTTTATCTTTAAATAAGCATGGCTGAATACAAGTAGTTATATTAGTTACGTGTGCAGCATTATGTGTAGTTTTCGGATGTTATTTTAAATTCTACAAAACTATCAACATCTCATACTTACCCCAGTACACTGATTGTTTCTTTCTTATGTTAGAGTTCTCATGCAAACCACTGAAAATAAACAATGCTTGTTTATAGAGTAAACAAGTTCTGCTTTATATATTTGTAAAATAGGACCTGGTAACCAGTGTCTGGTGTAGAAGCTCTCTAAATTGGGCGGCAGGCTTCTTTTCGAAATGATTGGCTAAACATGTGGCAATGATATACCCATAGATGCTGAAAGTGACCTTAAACTTCAGTCATATTTAAATAATAATATATTGGATAAATTTTAATATGCCTTAACCTTGAATCCAAAACAATATTAAAAAACTCCCTCATTTAAATCTGATAATTTTTTTTATTTCTTCCTTTTATTCAAAATATTGCTCATAGAATCCACCTACTTTAGTGAAATGTCAATTTGTTTGATTTGAATTATGGCTTCTTTACTCCTGGCTGGAGATTAAGTCACTGACCAATCGTTTTTGGGTAAGGCCAATTCACATGATCATTGACAGGGATTGTAGAACTGTGGAAAATTATTTAACTTAGGCAACACAAAATAAATTAATTGATTCTCAGACAATTTTTTCAAATCAGTGAGGGAGGGAGAGTTTTATTTTTAATTTTTTTTTTGCAAAAAGTAAGCAAACATGGAGAGGATTTCGGCTGTCTTTTTTACACACCGAAATATAGAAAGTACATATTTATACAAATAAATTCATTTTTAATTTGAAAAATAAAACATTCATCTAAAAACAAACTGTAGGTACTGCAATTCAAAGGTTTCATATTCTTTCGATGCTCTTCATATTATCTTTGAAGTAAAAGTATTTAATCTATGGGTATTTGCCTCGTTACAATTTATGGGAGAGTGCCTATAGGTAGGCACTCTCCCATAAATTGTAACAAGGCAAACATATTGGAGACCCAGCTAAATAAATATGCATCAATCAAAAAATGTAAAAAGTTTCGGGTCCCCCTGAGTTTGTACTAATATTGGAAGACATTGAAAGGCAATAAAAATGTGCACTGAGGGGGTTCAAATTCAATGAGGGATTGCCTGAGAATCAAAATACATTTTTTTAGCCTTATAAAAACATAGTTTACAAAGCTCTTTCCACTAGTGTCTCTCACAAGATAGTTTTTTTTCAGAATAGATATTTAGATTTTGAAAAGTGAGTTGGATAAAAAGTTAAAGCTCTTTCAGTTCAACATTACAAAATCAATCTCAATGATTTATAAGCCTAAAATTTATTGTAATGACAAAATGTGTCGCCCATTGAAACGATAAAATCTAAAATCATTGATTTTATAATCAGCCTGGAGGATATTTAATACAATTTACTTTAATGGAAGATAATGCCCACACAGCTAGATGTTTACATTTAGAAACAGGAACTGGTGTTATTGAACATTGCTTGTTATGTGGTCTTGCTGGCTTGATTTGCTTTGTGTATAATTCCTCCCAACATTTATTAAAAAAATTTAATAAATATTGATTTATTTTGCCTGTAATTAATTGATCAATAGATACAATAGATACAACAATAATTACAACTTAAAAGTAATCTTAAGAAAGATTCTTGTTCCACTAAAGGAATCAATTTAATAAAACAAGCAAAGTGTAAAATACTGTGTATTAACATGCTGCCCACTGATGTCAGAATAGCAAGATTTCAAGCCAGAAATATTTCCCATAATGCAGCTAGAAATTTAACAATTCAGTCTTGTTTGACACAGTTCATTGAGTTCTTTAACCTTTTACCCAACGTAACGGTGAAAACCGGCCAGTGCTTTTCACAAAAATTGCCAATTAATTTTAATTATTTTTCTCATTTTTTGTCTCAAAAACGTAGGTTATGATCCCTCTTTGGAACGAGCTCGTTGAGCTCGTTCCAATGAGAGGTCAAACCTATTTTTTGAGACAAAAAGTTAGTTATTCAAGAATTTTCTTTGCAGGTGTCATCTGCTTTTCATGTTAGGTGAAGGGTTAAACAAGATTGAATGGGTTAAATTACTAGCTGTATCATGGGTAAAATTTGCAGTTTGAAATTTGATAATTTGACATCACTGTGTACAGGGTTAACTATTTTCTTGCTGTGTTCCATTCTGTGGAACACCATCTTTTTGTATTTTGGTTTTTATATATGAAATGCTGTTATGCGATATAGTACAAGTCAAAATAAGTTGTAGGGTAACCACTATAAACTATGTGTATTTCTCTTCCTACATTGATAAGACCAGACGCTGACATCATTTTCTAGAAAGCTCTAACTGAGAGCTTTGCAGAAAATGATGTCAGATTCTGATCTTATCAGTGCAGTAGCAGCAGTATACTTAGTTTATTGCAGTTATGCTATAACTTATATTGACTTGTACTGTACATGGTTTGAAATTGTGAATCCAGCCGTCTGCATTGATTCAAAGAATGTTCTCAATGAGGCCTTTCTTGAAAGTTTTGTCTGTGACCAGTGCCATTAACCAAGGGAGAAACATTTGAAGACTTCTTCAGTCATCAGTCGATTTTCAAACCAAAATATCTTTCAGTTTTACTGTGCATTCTTGAAGTATTAGAACAGTCACACGGTTTTGTTTTTCAACTTTCCAGTAGATTTAATCGGCTATGGATATTGCAAATCACAGACTAAAACGTTTTTAATTGAATAGTCGATTTGCCAGAGGCAAGTTTGTAATTAAGAGGGATTCAATAAATCAGAAGTTGATTAATTCCTTGCTTTCTGGTCACAAAATGAGTATTTAATTCAGTTTATCTTCTGTTTTTGACATAGCTATGTCGAACAAGATATCGAGTCTTAATGCTTTGCCTGATGCAGGAACATTGTCCTGTCTGGTACAAAAATAAATGATGGCTTAATAGAGGGATGTTACTGGCTCTTGTTAACCGTTTACCCAATGAATCAGCCTCATCCGCCCACGTAATATGTAAATTTAGTTGCTGAAAAAATATTATTTTTCAAAAAATTTCAACAAAACCATATCTTGTGATCCCTCTTTGGAACAAGCTTGTCAAGATCATTCCAATGAGGGGTCACATGATATGGTTGTTGAAATTTTTTTTTAAATTTAAAAAAATGATATTTAAAATAATAAATTTTGATTTATGTGTTGGGTAAAATTTTCAATGAATCACAACTTTTGTATTTAACTAACACAGATTTTCTCTAAGCTCTAAATACAATTAACAAGTCAGATTTCTACTAAATATATGGAAAATGGTCTTGTATTTGGAAATTCTATGCATTTGAAAGTGTAATTTAATTAACAAGTTTATCATAAAGTAGAATCCATTGTGTAGGCATAAATAATAACCCAGTATCATACACAATACAAAAGGAATGAATTTGCTGATATTTTATGGAATGGTGTGAAAAGTTTAAATTAATAAAAAAATAGTTTTAGAAACTAATTTTGACACTTTGAATTCCCATTGTTTTTATTCTAATATTGATTATATTCTATAACCCTCTGGAACCATGTGCCTGTATATGCTGGTAGAATACATTTCTTCTACCAGTGAAACAAGACCTGGTTACCAGTGGTTGAGGCTGAAGCTTTTAATTCAGACAAAAGATTTATAAATTGTGAACTATCCTTGATTTCATGCTATTTGTTTAACCCTTTCAACACTGGCGCCCTGGAAGTTATAATTTCAGTCAATATTCTCAATGGCAAAGAAGGCGAAACCATCCTGGTTTGTTGGGAGGTTCAGTAATAATTTAATCCAACAGCTCTGTTGAGCTGTTGGATTAAATTATTACCGAGCCTTGTTTCAGATTTTTTACTCTTTGTATTGTCTGCCCATCCACAACCAGTTTTTTCTTCATGCAAAAATTTATGTACTCCAGGTTGAAAGGGTTATGAAATATTAAATAAAATTTGGCCAAGTGCAATTAAAACACAATTAGTTATCTGTCTTACATCAATGACATAATGTTTGGGCAATTTGATTTGTTGCCAGAAAGACAACTCAGGGTTCCCAAGCCTTCTGGGGTTCCTGGAAACCTCTATTTGCAAAAAATCACTTTCATGGTCCTTGAAATTCCTTGAATATTGTTGTAGTCTCTAAACCTATTGACATATCTTTGAATTTTATCATTATCTGTTCAAATTCACACTGTAAAGGTATAACAGTTTATTTCAAACAAAGGAGAAACAGTGAAAGTTTCTTTGGTGAATTGTTCGCAGATTTGTCATTAACCATGAGAGATATTATAATAGTATTCCACAAATGAAAAACTGGGGAATCCCCAGTTTTTTTATCTGTGGAATACTGCTATAGTCTATAGACCCCTCCACTTCCCCGCAAAGTTGGTCCTCGAAATTTGTCCAAGAATGGCCTAAAAATCATTGGAGGTTAGGTCCATGGGAGTTAGGTAGGAGTTAGGTCGTAGATTTGTAGATTGCTTGACCGCCCCATATTGGACACATTTATTTCTCTCTGGTGGAAACCCTAATTATTGTTACCTTGGTTACCTAGCTCAATCTTTAGGGACGCAAAATTCTAAAATTTGAAAGCTTGGAAAGCTTTTCCCGCACACTCCACCCTCACCCCCTGGAGCATGACTCCAAATAATTTCTAGTTTATTTAACCCATAGGGACCTGGAGATTTGTATATATTTTTGCTACATTTTGACAGTCTACATCCTGTGGCTTTGTAGTTGCTTGTAGGCAAGTCTTGGCTGCCTATATAGACAGCCAGGACTTGTCTAAAAGCAACATCCAGGGTACTTAGAATGTAATTTGTGAGTTAATCCTGATACTGCATGTTGATCCAAGTCAGAATGAGGCCCTTAAGGGATAAGATAACGATATTTTAGATTCGTTAATCTCCTGAAATTTTCTCATAAAACTCTTGGAAGTTTGATGAATCTCCTTGAATTTTATTTTTTGTTCAGGTGTGGGAAGTTCCACTGGGAACCCTGAGACATAATTATTTCTCCATAAAAGATGAAAGAACAAAATTTTATTTCATTAAATAACTCAAGTAAATCTGTCAAAACTTTATATTTAGTATTCCAGGTATTAATACACTGTTAGTAGCATGTATCAGTGTTACTTAATCATTTTATTCTGAACAGCATTTGTATACAAGTGTAGGCTGAAGATGAAAAAGTTTAATTATATTTGATTCTTCTAAAGCTGGATAACCACCATTTCTATTGGTTGATCATTAGTTGGCTATAAGAGTCTGCGAGGTTAAAAATAAATTGGCTATACTTAATTTCCTTCACTGTGATCAAAAAAACTTCCCAGTTGATGCTATTCAGCACACTGTGAGTTAAAAATTCTCTGTCTTTGAGGGTTTTTTTTATTTCCAGTAAGAAATACAGCAAATTGATCAGGCTTGATGGAACTTGGAGAGCTTTATCAAACAATATACAGTTCATTGAATTTCTCAAATATATGGGCAGAACAGTTTTTTTTTTAAGTTGATGAGCCTATTTTGTCAAAGTTAACCCTTTACCTAACATGAAGACATGTGCACAATCGACGTGCAGTACGCCTTAGTACACGGCGTCATCGTGCCCCCATGTAGGCAACCGGGATAAAGTGCCTTGCCCAAGGACACAACATGGGTCATCCCAGATGGGAATCGAACTCTGGACCTCTAGCATAGAAGTCCAACAGTCTACCACTGAGCCACCAGGCTCCCGAAAAGATGTTACCTCATATTTCAGATATTTATGAATCAAAATACAGTACGTGTAGAGTGTATTATCACAAAATCACCTGTGGAGTGGAGATTTCACCCATGCAATAATTGCAAATTTGTTATAAAGAATAACAAGCACAAGCAAGGTTCCAGCCAATGGACCTCTGGGTTAAACCTAGAGGTCCATTGGCTGAATCATTGCTTGTTTTTTTTGTCCATATGTACAAAATTTGAAAGTGATAGTTTGGGTGATAACTCCACTCCATGGGTGATTCAGTTACAATCCACTCTCCACATACTGTATTGCAAGATGGGAAAGAACACAAACTTCTTTCTTTCCTATTTCTCTTTTAAAAAAATATTACTCAAAACTGAAAATGGAAACTGACCTTTGGGGGGGGGGGGGGGGGGCAGAGGAGGGAGGAATTTAAGAACAACATAAGTTGAGGTACATGAATCTTGTTAAATGAATAAACTTTTTCTCAGCCTGAGAGGCCCATTGGCTGAAACATTGCTTGTGTTTTTGTCCATATGTATAGAATTTGAAAGTGATACATTGGATGATAACTCCACTCCTTGGATGATTTTGTTACAATCCACTCTCCATGTACTGTAGGGCTGCTGAGGAGCACAAAAATTGTTTTCAGTGTATTTTGATAAAATTTATTCCATGACCTTACAAGTTGTCTTGAAAAAGAACAGTCTTTGCAAGTATGCTTCCTTAACCCTTTAACCCTTTACCCAACGTAACGGCCAAAACCGGCCAGCGCTATTCTCAAAAATCGCCTATTAATTTTAATTATTTTTTCATTTTTTGTCTCAAAAACATAGGTTATGACCCCTCATTGGAACGAGCTCGTCGAGCTCGTTCCAATGAGGGGTCATAATCTATGTTTTTGAGACAAAAAATGAAAAAAAATAGTTATTCAAGAATTTTTTTTGCAAGTGTCGTCTGCTTTTCATGTTAGGTAAAGGGTTAAACTCTAGTGGTATCTTCCATGAGTTCAGTGGCTGCAACTAGAAGAGTCCATATTCATTATTTGGGGTAGACCAATCAATATTTACTGACCAGCCATCCTATTTAATGACGTTATGACGTATCATGTTCCTGGCCGGAAAAATGGCCGCTAGGGTTCAAAGGGTTAAGACAAAAAATATGTAGAATAAAACTGTTCAGAATGAAATTGATAGCATAATGTGTTAGTGGATTGATTGTTTTATCAATTAAGCATGCGTACTGTTGTTTTACATTGACCAGTTCCCGAGGATTTAAAATCTTTAGAAGCACCAAAGTTTGTTGTCTCCATAGAGACTTTAGAAGCATTTTCTGGAGAAGAAGTGGAATTTTATGCTGTTGCTATTGGCGATCCAACACCTGATATCATTTGGTTTAAAGATGACAAACAAATAACTAAGAATGACAATAAGTTTCTGATTTACTATGGTGAAGAAGGGGAGTCATGTTTACTGATAATTGATGTCCTTCCTGAGCATGATGGGACTTATACCTGTGAAGCTGTCAACAAAGCTGGTGCTGTGAAATGTAAAGCTGAATTGTTTGTGGAAGGTATTCAGTATATTCTGAGAGAGATAAAACATGTAACCAAAACCATAATATTGTCGTCAAACAACTAATTTATATTCAAACAGGCCTGAAAATAAGCCGTCTGATATTTGTAGAATGAGGTCCCCAGAGGGTGAATTTGATGATGCTATCCCATACAGTTGGCCAATTTATCCTTTGGGTACCTCTTTCTGTTCTGTTTTGAGACCCTGATTCAGATTGAGGTTCACAGAGGGTAAATTTAGTGATGCAGATGACATTCTGCTTATTTCCTGACATGTATTCAAATCAAGATGGCAGTTCCCCATTTTGTAGTAGGGGTATGTATTTTGGGCTCTTTTGGGTGGAGTTATGGCTTACAAGTATATTAAGGTACTCTAACTTGCATCTGATATCGTTGTCCAAGTTCTCAGTACACTTGTCTAATTCTGTTTGGAATTTGATGCTATTTTGAGCTGTTAACCCTTTACCCAACGAATCGCCCGCATCCACCCGCGTAATATGCAAATTCAGCAGTTGAAAAAATATTATTTTTTCAAAAAATTTCAACAAAACCATATCATGTGGCCCCTCGTTGGAACAAGCTCGTTCTTTTGTTGAAATTTTTTGAAAAATTTGAATAAATGATATTTAAAATAATAAATTTTGTTATCGTCTGCATTGGGTAAAGGGTTAGTTTACCCACTTTTGGTGGAAATTTGCACATAGACGACTGTGGGTATAATGTGGTAAAGTTTTCCTTACAAAGATATACAGGTATCCTTTCCTGCCCCAGTTAAAGATATTGCAATCAATAAGGATTTAATTCCCCATGAAAACATCAAGATATTTACTAATTTGTGAAACTACCTGTTATAATCATAAAACTAGGACTATAGTGAGTCTTCATTTCTAATTATAATGTCGTCAAAATGTCGATCAAATTAAGTCTCATTTGAGCAATATTTCGAGGTTAGATTCACAGAAAATGAATCTTGATGAAATATTTCTGATTCAGTCATCTGGAATATATCAGTTGGTTGGAAAGGTGAACCATAGGTTCACTTTTCCAAGCAACTGAATATATTCTTGATGAGTGAATCTAAACTTTGGCGATGACCTATTTGAGGGCCATAACAACGTTGAATTTCTTATAGAATTAGACTGGTGGCCTGAGAGCTTGGCCTGAGTCTTGTATAATTGGCTGCTTAGGTGTAAATGATCGCTTAACTGGTAGGGTACGAGGCTATTTTTGGTCACCCAAATTGTTTGGCATGTTTTTGCTTTGTAAACTTTATGGGAAGAGTGCCTATAGGCATTCTCCAATAAATTATAACAAAGCAAATCCATAGAGACTAAATAATTTCACTTCAAAGATAATATGAAGCATATCCACTGAATATGAAGCCCTCTATTCATGGTACCTGAACTTCAGAGTAAAGCCCAAATTTGGGCTTCCACTTCCAGCAATCTACCAGTTAAATGTGATTTTATACCAGTTCTGCATTCCCAATATAACCACAGATGCTGAAAAGTGCACCCATGCCCCTACCCCCACCCTTCAAAAAAAAAAAAAACTAAAAAAAACTCAAACAACCAAGCAAACAGAAACAATAAACAGTTGTTAATTTTTCAGTTTGTAAATTCTCTAGTTTACCCTTTACTTAACCCTTTACCCAACGTAAGGGACAAAACCAGACAGCGCCATTCTCAAAAATCGCCAATTAATTTTTTTTTTTCATTTTTTGTCTCAAAAGCATAGGTCATGATCCCTCATTGGAACGAGCTTGTTGAGCTCGTTCCAATGAGGGGTCATAACCTACTTTTTTGAGACAAAAAATGAAAAAAATTAGTTATTCAAGAATTTTTTTTTGCAAGTGTCATCTGCTTTTCATGTTAGGTAAAGGGTTAAATGTTATGACCATATCTAACCAGTATTATATTCATAAAATTTGAATTTTAATACTTTTTCAAAGTTTGCCTCTAAAACACACCTTAAGCCCCTCATTGGAACAAGCTTGTTTTTAGCTCAGTCCAATAAGGGGTCATAAGCTATGTTTTGAAGCCCAAAAATCAAAATTTTTAGTTATTCTTTAGCTGTGTTATGTGAAGATTAAACAGGTCATTGCTGTATTTTGCAGGCATATTATTTTATGAATAACTTCAAACAAACACATCTACTGTGTTAAGATGTTAACTTCACCTTCCAGTTTGGGGTGTACTTAGTATATGATGAATACTGTCCTAAGTTAATGCAGTCCATGGTGATAATATTTGTATTAAGTCTTTAATTATTAATAAAAATTTCCTGCTGTAAATTTTGGTGAATGGTTATTTAAAAGATGTTAATTGCGCAATATTTGAAGGAGAAATGGAATTATAATCATTATTACTAATGCTTGGATGTATGCTTAAAGTTGTTCGGAATGAAAATATGTCATTATTTATCTATGGAGAACAAAAAATACAATTTCACTGTAATCATACATTCCTATCTTTGTTTGGATGTAGATTTAATTTTTTCACTTTCTTAATTTGGATGCCAATTTTATGGTGAAAACAAATTTGAACTCTTAGAAATAATATAAGCATCAAAGGCCAGTTCCTGTTGAAATGGTCACATTTGAAAAAGAGGCCCAGTAATAAAAAATGTTAGAACTTCATTCCAAGTCATTGTATTGATAAGATTGACATATGTTCATATGGTGGTTTTTTATTGCATGCATATTTGTGTCGGTATTTTCAAACATATTTCACTTTACATGAACTAAAACTATGTTCTGATATTATGAAGAGATCTATTTGTATGTAAATTTTCTCTGCAGTTTTTTCTGTGCTAATTATTAAAGTTACTAGTTACATAAACACTTAAAACCAAAATGCCAAGGAAGACTAAATTAATTGTAACATATTAACTGTTAACTCTTAACCGAACATAGCAGGAAAAAACATCCAGAAAATTAACCAGAATAAGCCTACCACAACCTAAAATATCTCGGAAGTTTCTCAATAAAACCATACAAATATGGATATCATTAGAACCAGCTCATCGAGCTGGTTCTAATGACATCCTTACAGTACGTGGAGAGTGTATTATCACTAAATCACCCACAGAGTGGAGATTCCACCCAAGCAATAATTGCAAATTTGTTGCAAAGCGCAACCAACACCAGCAAAGTTTCAGCCAATGGACCTCCGGGTTAACCCGGAGGTCTATTGCCTGAAACATTGCTTGTGTTTTTTGTCGATATGTACAAAATTTGTAAGTTATAGCTTTGGTAATAACTCCACTCCATGGGTGATTTAGTTACAATCCACTCTCCACGTACTGTATCTGTGTGGTTTTATTGAAAAATTGTGAAATTTGTTTTCGAAAAATGAGAAATTTAATTTATTTTTAAAAAATACTGTGTAAGGTGAAAGGTTAAATGACCGAACTGTCTTCCTTTCTGTGGGAGCTGTGGGTAGTACAGCACTGCTTGTTTGCTGTGGTAAACAAGCTCTGTGTTACTGGTCAAATTGGACCCATTCACCAATGCCTGGGAAGGAAGTCTTCTGAAATGGGAAAAATTGGTGTAAATGATTGATTTGATATCCATGTTACAGTCACAATTTGTCATTGTGCAGAAATAAATAAATAAATAAATAAATAAATAAATAAATAAATAAATAAATAAACTGTCTTCATATAGATTTATATATGAATATATTAAAAAACTTTTTTGTATTTTTATTGTTTTGCTGAACAGTTCGTGCCATAATGGAGTGATTTTCATTTCAAATGGTACAATCAAAAGCATGCCCTCTCAAATCACCTTTTGTACTATTCACATAAAAAGTGCCTTTCCAATTTGATTAATTTTGCTTCCAAAACATAGCCAATTACTTCTCATTAGAATGAGCTTGTCAAGCTCATTTTAATGAGGGGTCATAAGCTATGTTTTGGAGACTAAAAATGAAAATATTTAGTTATTCAAGAAATTATTATCAAGAAGTGGGGGCAATATTGCAATGCCCTATATGTCTGTCTGTCTGTCCATCCGCCCATCTGAACTTGTGTGTGCAACTCCAACATTATTGATCCGATTTTAATGAAACTTCCCTGGGAGCGTGGTGGCTCAGTAGGTAGAGGTGCAGGCTGCAAGCCGAAAGGTCCTCGGTTTGAATCCCACCTGGGGCAACTGTATTGTGTCCTTGGTCGAAACACTTCATCTCCATTGCCCACGTGGGGCACAGTGGCATCATGTACTAAGGCATACTGCCCGTCGATGGTGCACTTGTCTTCAACCAATGCTAACCCTGCTTGTGTGGAGTTAGTATGTTGGGGAGCTGACAGTTGCTCGGTGGTTCTATCCGGGTACTCCGGCTTCCTCCACCTGTAAAACTGTCAAGTTCATGATTAGCCATTGTGCATAAATATTTGACCTTAAACGCCAATAAATAATAATAAATATCAAGAAGTGGGTACTGTATTGCGATGCCCTGTATGTCTGTCTGTCTGTCCATCCACCCATCTGAACTTGTGTGTGCAACTCCAACATTATTGAACCGATTTTAATGAAACTTCCCAGCCATTATGACTATCAAGAGAACATGCACATATTCCAAAATTTTTCATCTGCAACAATTTTAACCAGGTTATCTCCCCTAAACTTGATTTATTATGGATTTTCAAATGAGATTCTTGGGTGCGCAACTCCTAAATTATTGAATCGATTTTGGAGAAACTTCTCAAACATGATGACTAGCAAGTGAACATGTGCGTATTCTAAAATGTTTGTTCTGTGACAACCAAATTATCTCCCATGAACTTAGATTTATTATTGGTTTTTCAAGCTCAACATTCAGAGCACTGCAGTGCGGAGTTACGATGTTGGGGAGCTGGCAGCTGCTCATCGTTGATCTGTGGTTCTCTCTGGGTACTTGGGCTTCCTCCACCCGTAAAACTGTCACGGTCATGATTAGCCATTGCGCATAAGTATATGACCTTAAACACCAATAAATAAATAAATAAATCAGAGTTTTTGAGTGTCTCTGTTCACTATTATCTGGCCTGTTAGTTTTAGGGAACCTGCTCTCTTATATCAGGATGAGAAATTTAAGAAAATTTGCCAATTTCATCATCTTTTATATCCAAAATGCTGAAGTTTTATTTATAAATTTTCTATGAAAATGGTCATCATAGACTATTTTCATGCACGTTTACAGAAATATAATATTTGTCAGCTAACAGATTCACTCTGTGTTCTGTCACAAATTTGTTGTAAAAAGTGCCAGAATTTGAGGTAATTTCAGCGAATTTAGTTGGATACCATTCTCATCCCTATTATATCACATGTGAGTAGATTTGACTTCAGGTTTCTAATTTAAGACTTACGCTGCTGAAAGCGACTGTTGTCACCCATTTTATGATGAATATCTGTACATTCTGGTATGCACAGATGAAACCCACCATCTGATTACTTGTTGGAAAGGGCTCAGAGAGCTCAGAGAGCCCTTTCCAACAATTAATCAGATGATAAAGTTTCAATTATGTTATAAATTTTATTCAACGTCCTTGCATACAGGCGTACATAGAGGTCCTCCGTACATGACTAAAGTGGGCGTGGCAGTATAAGGGTTAAGATAAGTGCAATAATGAGACTGAGATGTTTATGTATTATTAACCATTTACAGAACATGTACCAGAGGAGAAGCAAATTCCTCCTGAATTCATCAAAGTACCAGAAAAAGTAGTTGCTCGTGAACATGACACAGCTAAATTCTTAGTTCGGGCAACCGGTGTTCCACAACCTACTGGTAAGTATCATGATTAAGACTCTAATGCATTCAATGCACATTTTCCAACTATTTCAGGCTATAACCTGTTCTAGAATGTCAACAACAAACTCATGTACCTTTGATTCTGTTGTTAACCCCCAGCACTCTGGTTGTGCCACAGAATTTTGCCATTCACCATATTTTTCTCTTGTTTAACTATGAATTTAACCAATTATATCTTGTTTGACAGAGCTCAGTGTGCTCTGTCAAACAAGGTCTATTTGGTTAAATATCAAACTGCATTATGGGAAATATTTGCTGCTGAAAACTTTGCCATTTTGACATCAATATGCAGAGGGTTAAAATGCTATCATTGGAAAAGGCTCTCAGAACCCTCCTATTGATGCTACTCTATTTTTTCTTCAGATTCACTCCTAGTTAGCCCATTCACAAACTTCTGTCAACTAATGAAATACTTTTTACATCTGGTAGCACATGTTCAAACAGTTTCTTCACTCTATGGTTAATATTTCTTTGCTTAATAATTTGCCTAATGATTTTCATCATAGTCACTCCTTACACACAGATGGCAAAATCTTCCAAACTACGAATAACATAATCGGTCCTCTTTTAACAAATATTCAATCAATTCTTGTTTTTTATCACCCTCAAAGACTGATTTCTGATTAACCTGATGGCCCCAGAATAGGTGTCCCAAATGAGGAATTCTTCCAGACTGAATTGACTGACCCTAGCAGTCATTTCAAGTCCGATCTTGGCATCCTATGTAACCAAAGCTTAATTCAAAATTACTACCATGCCACAAGATTAACAAATTGTGATTTTTGGAAGTTGAGAAACATTTGTCGTGTCCTGTAATGATTAAAGAGCTCAGACTGATCTCTCCAACAATACATGATGACCATTTTGCACACTTTAATTCTGATCATGGTTTCAGAAAGTTACAGAAAAGTCCAAACCCTGATAACTTTAACCCTTTATCCAACGCAGACGATGTCAAAATTTATTATTAATAAATATCATTTTTCAATTTTTTTCAAAAAATTTGAACAACACCATATCATGTGACACCTCATTGGAACGAGCTCAACAAGCTCGTTCCAAAGAGGGGTCACATGATATGGTTTTGTTGAAATTTTTTGAAAAATAATATTTTTTCAGCTGGCTGCTGAATTTGCATATTATGCTGGTGGCTGTGGCTGATTCTTTTGAGGAAGAGTTAATAGAGATAACTCTGTTATGGAATATATGTAACAGAGATTTATTCAGTTATTTGATGGAGATATATTCCTTTGTTTTTGACTCTCCCTCTTGTTTTCCCTTTTAACTCTTTACCCAACGTAGACGATATCAAAATTTATTATTTTAAACATCATTTTTTTTAATTTTTAAAAAAATGTCAACAAAACCATATCATGTGACCCCTCATTGGAACGAGCTCAGAGAGCTCGTTCCAATGAGGGGTCACATGATATGGTTTTGTTGAAATATTTTGAAAAGTTTAATTTTTTCAACTGTTCAATTTGCGTATTACCCGGGCGGATGCAGGCGATTCGTTAGGTAAAGGGTTAAATAAATATTGATTCTTGGATGTTTGAGGGAAGCGCGGTGGCTCAGTAGGCAGAGGTGCAGGCTGCAAGCCGAGAGGTCCTCGGTTCGAATCCCACCTGCGGCAACCGCGTTGTGTCCTTGGGCAAGACACTTCATCTCCATTGCCCACGTGGGGGCACAATGACGCTGTGTACTGAGGCGTACTGCACGTCGATGGTACGCATGTCTTCAACCAATCTAACCCTGCCTGTGCTGCAGTGCGGAGTTACGATGTTGGGGAGCTGGCAGCTGCTCGTTGTTGCTTGGTGGTTCTCTCCGGGTATTCCAGCTCCCTCCACCCATAAAACTGTCACGGTCATGATTAGCCATCGTGCATAAATATGTGACCTTAAACACCAATAAATAAATAAATAAATTGGATGTTTGAGAGGTTTATAATTCTACACAGGCAACCACATTGTGTCCTTGGGCAAGATTCTTCACCCCCATTACCCATGTGGGGGCACGGTGATGCTGTGTACTAAAGCATACTGCACGTCGATGGTGCACCTGTCTTCAACCAATGCTAACCCTGCTTGAGTGGAGTTAGTATGTTGGGGAGCTGACAGTTGCTCGCCGTTGCTCGGTGGTTCTCACCGGGTACTCCGGCTTCCTCCACCCGTAAAACTGTCATGGTCATGATTAGCCATTGTGCAGAAATATGTGACCTTAAACACCAATAAATAAATAAATAAATAAATAAATAAATAAATAAATAAATAAATAAATAAATAAATAATTCTATACAATGCAGAAAATACTGGTTAATGAAGCTGTTGTACTCAAAGGATGCAGTAATTTCATCTTGGCCAACTGAAAAACAAACATTAAACTCTGCAAAAACAGTTCTGCAAGAGTGTAACAACACTGTATCACACTATTAAAATTTTATTATTTTTCCAATTTGGCTTAAAAAAATAGCTTTTCGTCCCTCATTGGAATGAGCTCTTTCCAATTTGAGATCATAAGCTATTTTTTTTTAAGTAAAAATATGAATATTTCTGATTATTCAAGAATATTTTCTGACTTATTATATGCCTGTTTGAAAAATGGTTGTATTATGTAATCAATCTGTCTATCTGTCCATCCATCCATCTGTCTGTCTATCCATCCATTAACATTTCATTTGATCTCAACCAAAGTTGGTATGTGTATCACCCATCTGGTAATGCAGGCCAAGTTCGAATATGGGTTCCGTCCAATTATTTTTAAATGAGTTACAACCCTTTTTTTACTTAATGCAGGCATATTTAGCCACACCTGGCAGTGCTCTTGTTTGCCCATGTTTTTCAATAGACATGGGAAAAGCCATTTAAAAAAATGTAGAGTTATTGAACTGTTTAGATGTTCACTAGAAGTGTGCCAGATTATTTTTGGGGTTTGTTTTGTTATTCTTTACTAGACATTGTTTAAAGGCTGTCTCTAATTAACTGCAAGAATACAATTCATTCAAAGTTTTTGCTTTTAACCCATTACCCAACGAATCGCCCGCATCCGCCTGCATAATATGCAAATTCAGCAGTTGAAAAAGTATTTTTCTTTTTTTTAAATTTCAACTAAACCATATCATGTTACCCCTCGTTGGAATGAGCTCATCGAGCTCGTTCCAACGAGGGGTCACATGATATGGTTTTGTTGAAATTTTTTGAAAAATTAAAAAAAATGATACAGTGAAGCCCACTTAATTGGATATCTCTTAATTGTATACCCCTGTTAATTGAATATAATTTCCCAACACAAAACCATTTACCATCCCTCCAGTACAAATTTAACCTGTTAATTGAATATAGGTTATAGAGTAAACTCCTGTTAATTGAATAAAAAATTTTGTACCTTGTCGAGAAATTACCCTGACTCACCCAGTATTCCTTTATTTATAGACCTATTTGGCCTTAATTCATTCAATACAGGCATTTAATCTATTACATCTTGTTTGACAGAGCTCATGGAGCTCTATCAAACAAGATATAATAGAATAGATGCTAAATTTATCTCTAGGATACAGGAAAGTGACAATCCCTGTTAATTGAATACTCCTGTTAATTGAATAATTTTCATTGGCAAAGTGGCTATTCAATTAACAGGGTTCCACTGTATTTAAAATAATAAATTTTGATATCGTCTGCGTTGGGTAAAGGGTTAACTGAATGTAAAGTACCTCCACAAAATTTGTTGCTTTTGAAGCGGGGCAGCTGCACTTTTCGATAGAGGGCTTCTGCACACAAACACTTAATAGATGGAATTGTGGGTACTTTTGTTATATTCTTCAATATTTGCTTATTTAACTTCTAGGCTTTCAAGAAGATGATGATTGTATGTATTTGATGGGATGGTCAAACTTTGTAACTTTTTTCTTCACACATTTGTATTAAAAAGTGGCTGAAATTCTTTTTGCTTCTTATTGATTTAATTTTGCCCATTTATTATAGGTAAATAAATATTAATTTTTGACCTTAAAAAAACATGAACACTTTGGAATTCAATAAAAATTATTTGATCTTTTCACTTATTTGTCAGCTGACAAAGTTTCTTGATTAGTGTGAAAAAATTCGAAGAATCTGTGTCAAGCCTGAAAATAAGCAGACTGTCATCTGCAAAATGAGGTCTCCAGAGGGTGGTAAATTTGGTGATGCTACCCTGCACAGCGGGGTAGCATTACAAAATTTACCCTCTGTGAACCTGAGTCTGAATCAAGGTCTCAAGCCAAAATAGAAAGATGTACCTAGAGGATAAATTGGCCCACTGTATGGGATAGCATCAGCAAATTCACTCTCTGGGGACCTCATTTTTCAAATGACAGGTTGCTTATATTCAGGCTTGATCGGTGTCCAGGATCTGTTACTCACAGTTGTGGTACTTATTTGTACATTCTCCTCTCTAGCAAAATGAATAACAGACTAAAGTGAATTGCAGCCACTAAAGTGTCTCGTTCTATGTATGTGAAGGTGGTGGATTGTTTTTTTGTAACAGGATGTAGCTGGTGTCTGGTATAGATTTTAAGTCCACATATACAGAGACAAAAGGGAAAAATGTTTATTCTTACAGAGAGTAATTTAACTGAAATCTTATTACACATATATTTTTAATTTATTGTGGGTTCCGGTTGGTCTTTGCATTCCTTGAATGACATGGAGTTTAGAAATTCCTTTCCAAGGATGTAGAAAGTCATCTAATATTGGAATCTTCCATAAAAAACCCCAACGAATCGCCCGCATCCGTCCCCGTAATATGCAAATTCAGCAGTTGAAAAAATATTAATTTTTCAAAAAATTTCAACAAAACCATATCATGTGACTCCTCGTTGGAATGAGCTCATCGAGCTCATTCCAACGAGGGATCACATGATATGATTTTGTTGAAATGTTTTGAAAAATTGAAAAAAATGATATTTAAAATAATAAATTTTGATATCATCTGCATTGGGTAAAGGGTTAAAAAAAAAACCAAATGATATCAAACAAGCAGAGAATATTTATTCATCAATATTTAGCTGATGTCATTGTGAATAGAATTTATGTTCAGTTGAGAGTTTATCTCCCTCTGCTCCATCTCTCCTCCAAGTCAAGGTCGAAGTCATTTATGGAAGTTCATGTTAAGGTTTTTTCAATCCTTCTGACTTTTCACATGCTCAAAGAACTGTTTTTCCATATCTGGAATGCAGCTTCATCATGTTATCGCCTTTCATTTGTGTACACCGTATTCCCTTTAACATTACTTGCTCACCTAGCACCCATTCTCATGTTAGGGTCATCATTATTTTATGTTTTGTTTCCTTTTTTTCAAACATTTCTAGCATCCCACTTATAGTAACTACCACAAAGCTGATTTGTGAATGCTGGTAAAATCCTTTTGTGACTGCCTAGTTATATCATCACTTCATTTAAAAAACGGGGGCAAAATAGGAATCACCTGAATGTCCATCTCATATGTTCTTCCATGCTGTTATGTTCATTCCCTTTATTGTGTTCTATGCTCCTAGGTTTAGGAACCAATATTGATGGAACATCTTGTGCATATTCCTCAACAAGCATACATGTGTATATTCCAAAATCATCTTGTCTGCCCATCCATCTGTCTGTCATCCACACCAACAAATCAGGTTTACGTGCCTAGTTGTTGGTATACAGCACTGTTATGTGTCTAGTCTGATTTATGTGACCAGCCATATAAATTTGAACTAACAAATGGTGTTTATGTGTCTAAAAAGGTGGGTTATGTGGCTAAAATGGTTTTTATGTGGCCACTAAGTGACAAAAAGTGAGTATTGTATTTTCAGGGATTTTTATGTTAGGGTAAGGGTTAGGGTCAGTAAGCTGAAAAGTGTTAGGATTTGCCACCACTCAGAAATTGGAAGTCCATTCATCCATCCATCTGTCCATTCATCCATAGACACGATTTTGTCTGGAGATTTTCTGAGACATTTATGGACCAATCTGCTTGAAACTTGGTATGAATGTTCACCACTATGGGAACCTGTGCACCTCCAATTATAGTTCCGGTCAAATTATTTTTGTTAATGACTGAGTGAAACTTAGTGTCTTTTTGTCTTGTTTCTCACGGCAGGTCCTGCTGTAGTTGGATTTCTAATGAGTGAAACTTAGGAGTGTCTTTTTGTCTTGCTTCTCACGGCAAGTCCTGCTGTAGTCGGATTTCTAATGAGTGAAACTTAGGAGTGTCTTTTTGTCTTGTTTCTCATGGCAGGTCCTGCTATAGTCGGATTTCTAATAATGTCATATCTTATAAATCGTCAATAGTTTTATCATTTGTGTCCTTGGAAGGAGTCTTAGGTTAACCCTGATATAAAAATATCTTTTTTTTTAAATCAGGGCATACTATTAATTTTTGACTGGTAGAAATATATAATTGGATTTTATTCTCTGATTACCTTGCAGAACGGTTAAATTTACCAACACTTATATGCAAAAATATATTCAAACTTTATAGATTTTTAATTATATTTGGGAAAAGATGTTCATCAATTGTTTGTGAGAAGTTGGTTAGCATAATGTTGATGCTTTTGCATGCCAGTGAAAGCCAGTTAAAGAAATTTATATGTTGGTGGTGCTGCTACAATTGGAATTCCATTCTTAATAAAAATAGCGTAGCTTGAGAACTTGTATATATTAATTCTTTTCTTGAATAATCCTTTTTATTACTTTCTAAAGTCTGATTTATTGGGATTTCTGGGTTTGATTATAAACGATAACTTCACAAGTGAATTGTGCAATCAACAATTGTGTCATGTATCCGTGCACGTAAACGAAGACGCTTGGCCATGGGTGTAATGGAGACTTCATTGTTTTGTTTTTTTTTTAAACCTTTACCAAACATGAAAAGCCAACGACACTTGCAAAAAAAATTCTTGAATATCTAAATTTTTTTTTATTTTTTGTCTCAAAAACATAGGTTATGACCCCTCATTGGAATGAGCTTGACGAGCTCGTTCCAATGAGGGGTCATAACCTATGTTTCAGAGACAAAAAATTGGCGATTTTTGAGAATAGAGCTGGCCAGTTTTGGCCGTTACGTTAGGTAAAGGGTTAAATAATATAATTATCATTAATTCGTTAATAATGAAAAGTAATAAACAGAGTAACCGCTTGACAGGACTGGTTATGTGAAATAATTCATTCGAGGTGAGGGACTATATTGTACAACATTCGTGCATTCGCACACTCATGTTTGTACAACGTCCCTCACCTCTCATGATTTATTTCATGTAACCAGTTCAGTCAAGCGATTACTCTCTATGAATGCCACATGCATATTTTAGTATGTGAAAGAAATTTGGAAGTCAGTGAGTGGATAATATAAAAAACAACAAAGTGGTTAGGCTGAACAGTAATAATTTAATCCTGCATCTATATTAGGCTGTAGGATTTAATTATCTATAAACCTCCCTACCTACAGAGTGATACAGATTTATGAATATTGCTGTAGATAGTGAGAGTGTGGAGGCTCAGTGGTAAACTGTTGGACTTCTATGCTAGAGGTCCCGAGTTCAGTCCCCACCGGGACGACCTGCATTGTGTCCTTGGGCAAGGCACTTTATCCTGGTTGCCTACATGGGGGCATGATGGTGCCATGTACTAAGGTGAACTGCATCTGGTGCACATGTCTTCAACTGCTGTAACCCTGCTTGAGTGGAGCTTGAACAGAGTTAGGATGTTGAGGAGCTGACAGTTGTTCATCGATGCTTGGTGGTTCTCTCCGGGTACTCCGGCTTCCTCCACCCATAAAACTGTCGTGGTCATGATTAGTCATTGTGCATAAGTATGTGACCTTAAACACCAATAAATAAATAATATGCTGTAGATAGTGTTGTGCAGTGTTCGAAAGGGTTACTATTTATTTATTTATTTGGGCATGCTGTGGCTCAATAGGTAGAGATGTAGGCTGCAAGCCGAGAGGCCTTCGGTTCGAATCCAACCTGCGGCAACTGCGTTGAGTCCTTGGGGAAGACACTTAATCCCATTTGCTCATGTGGAGGCACAGTGGCTTTGTATTCTAAGGCATACTGCACATTGATGGTGCACTTGTCTTCAACCAATGCTAACCCTGCTTGTGTGGAGTTAGTACGTTGGGGTGTATGACAGTTGGTTGCCATTGTTTGGTGGTTCTCTCTGGGTACTCCAGCTTCCTCCACCTGTAAAACTGTCCAACATGAGGTGACTCTGGCTGTTGAAAGTGTCATTAAACCCCAATAAATAAATATATTTATTTGTAATCAATAATATACTTGTGTAAGGGATAAACATTGCTCTGATAGATTCTTAACTCTTGGCCATAGACAACGAGAACTACTTGAAAAAAACCCATTTCTCAACTCTAAAGGGCCTGGACAATTGTCCTAAATTCACACCTGACCACAGCCTGTATATGTCCAGTGGCTTAACAGTGATTTCTAGTGAAGTCTTGGCTGCCTTAACAGGCAGCCTAGACTTGACTATAAATCACTGCCTTTGTGATTTGTTTATTGTCAGTAGGACCTCCTCATGATGGCATGTTAAGGGCACCTGTTCTGAGGTTGTAAAAGTTGGAAATAGGCCTGTAAAGGTTAAATAACTTAATATTTTTATTCTTTGCCTCCTAACACATAGCTTATGCATTGGAATGAGTTAGATGAGCTAGTTGACATTGTGGGATCATAACTGATGTCTTGTGGCAAAAAATTGAAAAAATAAAATTTGATTGCAATTGTTGTAAATAACAATGGTCAGAAATGGACGGGTTAGATTGGGATTTAATTCACATTTGATATCACAGTCAGAAACCAAAAAGCCCTGTTGAGTCAAAGAGAAAATGCCATGTTTAACTTCTTATCATTTTTCTCACTACTGTAGCTAATGGTAACTAGGTGTAGAAATTTTTCTTCTGCAATGATTGCATGTTTAAAGTTTGTAATGAAATTACTCTTTTTTAAACTTAAATTAAACAAAATACATAGTCTTTTTATTTATGAAACATAACAACCAAAATTGACCAAATTTATAAAACTCAAGTTCAAATTTTACTCCGGTTTTCATTTTTTTTTCTCAAAAACAAAACTCAGGTTCCCTCATTCGAATAAGCACACTGGGCTCATTCCAGTAACTGGTCATAAGCTATGTTTTTGAGTTAAAAAATGAGTAAATGTAGTTATTTGATAAGTTTTTGTATGTGTATTCTGCGTTTCAACCCAACACACACAATATATCAATATTTATTATTTTAATTAAGAATTAATACAATTTGTATTAATGGAAGTTTAAGCTGAAGCAAGAATATCTTTCTGAAAATTTCAGCACAAGCATATCATGCCACCCCTCATTGGAATGAGACGAGTCTGTTCCAAAGAGGAGTCACATGATATGGTTTTGAATTTTTGAATTTTTTTTTCAGTTGATCATTTTGTACATTACACTGGGAGATGTGGATGATTCATTAGATAAAGGGTTAACCCTTTACCCAACGTAACGACCAAAACCGGCCAGCGCTATTCTCAAAAATCGCCAATTAATTTTCAAAATATTTTCATTTTTTGTCTCAAAAACATAGGTTATGACCCCTCGTTGGAACGAGCTCGTCAAGTTTTTGAGAGAAAAAATGAAAAAAAATAGTTATTAAAAAATTGTTTTTGCAAGTGTCGTCTGCTTTTCATGTTAGGTAAAGGGTTAAATACTAGATCATTGTTTATTACTGCAGTATGTTCAAGGGCCTTAACCCTTTGAATCCTTGTTTCCTGGAATGGTATAGCCTTTGTGTACACTGACAGTGGGATAGGTCAGTCCAATATCAATATACAGGGAGGATAAAATAATAACTGAAGTCTGCAGCCAGATGGCTGCAGACCGCAGTTATTATTTTATCATCAATGCCCTGTGTAAAGACCTCTTATAATAAGACAAAAATGAGACGAAATTATGCCCTGGACCCCAAAATCGGTGTTTCGATTTCAAAGAGGTAAATAAAAAATGAGATGATTTTGTCTCACTTGTTTTAAAGTCATTTATGAAACAACCTTTACTTTACAATTATCGAACAATCAAATAATTTATTTCCTTTCATTGTCAAATGTCAAGTGGATTTGACATGGAGCTTCTTTATCTCTGTGTTTATTGGGATTTGTTGGTTTTTCAACGTCACTTGATGTGAATTTTACCTGATTCATTAATGAACCCTTGGTGGCTCAGTTGGTAGAGGTGCAGGCTGCAAGCCGAGAGGTCCTCGGTTCGAATCCCACCTGCGGCAACCACGTTGCGTCCTTGGGCAAGACACTTCACCCTCATTGCCCACGTGGGGGCACAGTGACGTTGTGTACTAAGGCGTACTGCACGTCGATGGTGCACCTGTCTTCAACCAATGCTAACCCTGCTTGTGTGGAGTTGGTATGTTGGGGAGCTGACAGTTGCTCGCCGTTGCTCGGTGGTTCTCTCCGGGTACTCCGACTTCCTCCACCCGTAAAACTGTCACGATCATGGTTAGCCATTGTGCAGAAATATGTGACCTTAAACACCAATAAATAAATTAACCTTTAGTCTTCTGATACATATTGTACAAACTTTAAAAGTTTGGAATTTGTGAGTTGAGTGTATTGCAAATAGACAGAATGTGATGTGTGTTTGAATCGGTGGGCGTTTTACATAACGAGTTGGAATGACGTAGTCATATTTCACAAGAGCCATAGGCCATTTTTGTCTTATTATGTAAAACACCCACCAGTTCAATCCACACATTGCTTTCTGTGTTTTCTGTGTTTATTACACATCCTCATGTATTAAAATTCATTTAAATAAACAAATTTTAATTCTGATGTTTAAACTCAAAGGTGAAGAGTCTGTTATTTTTGTTTGAAATGGTACTGATCAAATGGGGGCAATAAAAAATCGAAACAACCTTTAGGGAATCAGTCTAAATTACATTTATTATCTTTTCTATTGGGTGTGTTTGTTGAAATTTGTATTGCTGTTTCTCTTCAGTTAGTCTCCATTCATGCCTAACCATTTGGTGGCTATTACTGATAGTAAAAATATAAGTACAAATTTGGGTGGATTTTGCGAAACAGCTGGGAGAAACACAGACGGTCGATAATCGTATAACAAAATATTGAAACTTTTTGAAGCGTAACTAATGACTTGACGGGAAAGGTACTAGTGTAAACGGGGCAGGGAAAAAAGTTCTGGCTTATACATCACCACTTAAATACAGAAACATTTATGTCATAGTGGTGATTCCGTTAAATACAAGGGTTTAAAGTTTAATGGTTGTGTAACAAAATGCAATATTCTCAATGCACAGAATGAGTATGATGAAGAGGGAATCTATATGGATCCATCCTACCATGATGAATATGTTATCAGATAGATATCATCATACTGAAGAAATATGAATACAGTGGAACCCTGTTAATTGAATAGCCACTTTGCCAATGAAAATTATTCAATTAACAGGAGTATTCAATTAACAGGGATTGTGTCACTTTCCTGTATTCTAGAGATAAACTTACCATGATGAATATGTCATCAGATAGATATCGTCATACTGAAGAAATATGAATACAGTGGAACTCTGTTAATTGAATAGCCACTTTGCCAATGAAAATTATTCAATTAACAGGAGTATTCAATTAACAGGGATTGTGTCACTTTCCTGTATTCTAGAGATAAACTTAGCATTTATTCTATTTAATCTTGTTTGACAGAGCTCTATGAGCTCTGTCAAACAAGATATAATAGATTAAATGCCTGTATTGAATGTACTGAGGCCAAATAGGTCTTTAAACAAAAAAAACTGGGGAGAGTCAGGGTAATTTCTCGACAGGTTACAAGATTTTTTTATTCAATTAACAGGAGTTTACTGAAGAACCTATATTCAGTTAACAGGTCAGATTTGTACTGGAGGTATGGAAAATGGTTTTGTGTTGGAAAATTATATTCAATTAACATGGTTATTCAGTTAAGAGATATCCAAGTAAGTGGACTCCACTGTACTAATTTTCATTTAAACTAAACATAATTCCATTTCTTACAGTGCAATGGACAAAAGACTCTTTGCTTTTGGAAGATGCTGATCTTTATCATGTTGACAAGTATGAGGACACCTATTGCTTCGAGATCAAAGATACTGAACAAACTGATGCTGGACCCTACACCTGTATTGCTACTAATCCAGCAGGTGAAGCCACAGCAACAATACCACTAGAAGTTGAAGGTAAGCATCAAATTAGCTGTATAACACAATTGGTGGTGTGGATTTTTTTTTTTCACATCGAATACATGGCATAAAATTGACATGCACCAAAATATTGAAAAATTAAAACTATAAACATTTTGCTGCACCAAAGGATATGTTTGTGGTCTCCTCTAGTGTTCAAAGTAGTATTGACTCAATAGAGTTATTGCCCCTGACAGAGGAGGATTCAGGAGTATCTAGTAAAGCACTCCTTTTGCCCATCCATCTGTCCATACAAACATTTTGCCTTTTGCCATGGGTGTGAATAATTGAATTTGATTGTCCTTTGATACGCTTATAGAAGGCATGTGGGAATGATCTCCACATGACACAGATTCTGTCCACACTTTTTGCAAGAGTTGTGGCTCCTTGTTTGACTTAAACAAAATCTGTCTGTACAAACATTTCAACCTGTAGTTCAAGTGTGGATAATCAAATTTGGTTGCCCATTGGTATGCTGATAGAACAGCTTGCAGGGAAAGGATCTCCACATAGCACAGATAACTTTTTGCAAGAGTTGTAGTTCCTTGAGGGACTTAGAAAATGTGTCTGTACAAACTTTTTGCCTTGTAGCTCATGTATGGATATTTGTATTTGGTTGTTCTTTGGTGTGCTGATAGACCAGCATAAGGGAAAGGATCTCCATGTACTATGGACTTTGTCTGCACTTTGTTTCCAGAGTTGTGGCCTTGTTGGAAATGCATCAGTGCAAGCATTTCACATTATATATCCGATGCAGTGGCGTAGCATTTCATTGAAAAATTGTTTAACCCTTATAGGCCGAATTCTGATTTTTAATCACTTTCTTTCTGCAACAAAACAGGTGCTTGAACACAGTCTTTGTGTAATCTTACAAGTTACATTCAAAATACCTTTGTAGTTGTTTTGAGGCAAGTCTTGGCTGTCTATCTAGGCAGCCATGACTTGCTGAGAAACAACTACAAAGTGTGTACACAGTCAAAGTGTAGCAAAAATGTATAAAAATCTCCAGGGGTTAAAGTTCATTTTGTCAATTAATCATTCCTTGCAGAGCCCATTTAAGGTGAGTTCAAAAAGTTTGTTCCATTAAATTGTCTTTTATGTTTTAGTGGCTAAAACAAATTCAAATCTGAGTGTCTTCTCCAAGAATTACCATGACACTGGAAGTGAGGTGGGGGTGCCATTTTGTTCCATTATTTACTGAACTCAGCATTTTGTAAACATTAAAACTATTGTCATTGACTTTTCAGAAATCAAACGTGAAGAGAGGTTATCAGAGTCTCCATTGGTTCTCAAAGTACGAGAGGAAACTAGAGCTCCAGAATTTATCGAGACTCCTGAAGATATTGTGAGTTTTTCTTGTTATGAATTATAAAAGGTGTCACAAATTAGGGGTCACTTTGGTTCATTTTGTATCCGGAAAAATGTAAGAAGTAAATGCCAGGATTTTTTTTACATATGAAGAGTAAAATATACAGTAATTTGTTTGATACAACACTGTGTGATATGTCACATGACCTACAATTTTGATACGACTACTCCCATTGGCCATGCACGTCAATCCAACCTTTTCACAACCAAACATATACTATACCACAGGATACCCAAAGGGACACCAACAGCATGTAAGATGCTCAAAACACCAAAATGAGCTTTTTACAAAAGACCATAAGGCAGACCACACTGATATCAAGTCCTTAACTCACTTATGACCACACTGAAAATATATCAGCACTCACATAATTGACCACACAGAAATTCATTCACATTTACCTGAAGGCAACCACACAGAATTTATCGTCCCTCACATAAATGTGACCACACAGAAAATATTTCAATTACCAGGAGGTGACCACACAGAAAATACAAACATACCAACAAAGTGCAACCACACAGAACACCTATTCCAATCGGTTATATAGCCAGTGAAAAAGGTTCTACATGCAGTATGCTTAAGCACAGGATACCCTGGGTTGGACCTTTTTGCCCAAAGAGTATTGTACAATGTTGCATATAAGTGTGTTTATGTATTTGTGTCACAATGCACTCATTTAAAAAAGTTCAGTTCTTTGATCAATCCTGTGTATAACTACATATGAGTCTATGGAGTTTCAGACTGATAATGTCTACACTGGTGCCGAACGTGAGATGAAGCCTATAACATATTTCCAACGGTAACGAAAGTTACTAGCTGTCTCAGTTGATGAACGGACATACAGTGGCAGCAAAGCTTTTATAATGTTCATAAAATAAAATCAGCTTACTCACAGCTCATTGCTTCTTTCATATAAATACCAGAAATTATGTCATTGTCCGGTGTTCTGTATGCAGCAACAGTCTGGTGTTGGAGGATTAATGGTGATGCCTGTTTTTAAAATGTTTCAAATATTCAACTGTGAAACATGCAGTCATGAGGAGATCCTATGGGCAGCCAAGACTTGACTAGAAATCACTGCTTAGCTACGGGCAATGCACAGATCATTTTCTATCCAGGTATTCATGAAATTTGTCCAGGCCCGTTAGGGTTAAGGGTTCAGAATTATAGTCCTTGAAAATGTTGTCAAATGTTAAAATGGGGAGGAATGTTTATTTCATTGGATCACGTCTGAATTAGTCAAAATTCTTTGTCCACTTTTCTAATCATTGTACTCAACAGATTATTTCAGTGGGTCACGTCTGATGTAGTCAAAGTTCTCTGTCTCCATTTTTCTAATCATTGTACTTAATAATAATATAATAATAGCACTTTGGCCGGCCGCTAATTTGTCACGGTTCTCGGATGAGAAGGCCTTGGTTACCCCAGCACTCCCAACAGCCTCCCTATTCCCATGCTTCTTCTGTCCTCCCAACATTCGTAGACGTACTGCTTGATGACATCCCTTGTCCCATTCTTCCCAATCTCTCCGATTAGCATGTTAACCCTCTCCTTTGAGTCTTCCACTAACCACATGTCCTTCATTCTCCCATCCCACTTCCCCATTATACTCCCAGTGAATCTTATTCTTTTAGACTGGTATTTTGGGCATTCTAGAAGAAAGTGTTCAAGGGTCTCCACCATGCCCAAATTACACATCCGGCACTCCTTTTCACTGTTTTTCCCAATTTTTCCCCTCAGCTCCAGGGATTGCGACCTCAGCTTGAACAACAGTGACCCCCCCAAAGGTGCCATCAAGATACTCTTCAAAACCAGGCTTCTTTTTATCATGCAGGCCATCCAAAGATCTCTTTGATTTGACCCCCTCTCACCAATTAAGGTTACTATCCTCCGTGACCCTTTCTCTGACAAATTTTTTACCCTGGTTTGCCCCAACGTCTAGGTCCGAGATCTCCAATGAGTAGTTCTCTATCAGTTCCCTCACTTGGACCATCCATCGTGTCTTGATATTTGAGGTGAAAATTCGCAGGAACATTACTTTACACCATCGGCTGTCGGGGGAGATTTACTAAATAATTAAGATAACCGAGTTTCAATAAGTCTATCCTATCCTTGACTTAACATCCTATTATTCTTCTGTCTCGGCTTTGTTGTGATGAAAAATGAGATAGTATATTTTCATAAATATGAACATTATATTGTTTTCATTGCAGACTGTAACAGAAGAGAAACCACTGTCATTATTAGCCAAGGTCACTGGTCTACCCAGGCCAGAAGTTTCTTGGTACTGGTAAGTGTTTTCTTCCTCATTTTTGGTACGTTTTGAAATCTTTTCGTAAACACATGACTGCCTTTGAATATATTTAATGTATCTGGCGCAGTGAAATTGAATTTAACTCTTAAGATTCATTTCAACATGATTGTTTTATAATTGTCCGAATGAGAAATGATGTATGAGATTTGTGAAACAATTTGTACATTTATATGTAGAAAAATTAATTATATATCACATTACTTTATATAATAAGGCCACACCCAAAAATAATTGATTTTCAGCCAATTTTGTTTTTTAAATCACTGTGGGAGGGAAGGTTTTATTTTTAATTTTTATTTTTTTCTTGCATATAATGAGCATGAATTGAGATGCCTTCCACTGTCTTTTCACTGTCTTTTCACACACAGAATCAAGCCAGAAAATAAGCAGACTGTCATCTGCAAAATGAAGTTCCCCAGAGGGTGAATTTAGTGATGCTACCCTCTGTGAATCAGGGTCTCAAAACTAAACAGAAAGAGGTGCCCAGAGGATAAATTGGCTCACTGTGTGGGGACAGCATCATACAATTCACCCTCTGGGGACCTCATTCTGGAAATGTCAGACTGCTTATTTTCAGGCCTGCACAGAATATACAGAAAGTGCATAATTATACAGATTCACTTATTTAATTTTAACTCTCGAAGGACTAATTCCAACTTCGATCACTTTTCACTGCAGCAGAACAGTGCACTAACATGCTTGCAAGTTACATTCCAAGTGCGTTAACAGTCATTTCTAAGGCAAGTATTGGCTGCCTGTATTGGCAGCCAAGACTTGCCTAGGAATAACTGCAAAGCCACAGATTGTCGACTGTCTTTAATTATGCTTTTCAGACATCAGTTACCTACGTGTTCATCAGTCAAAAAATGTGAAAAGTTTCATGTCTCCCTGTTCTGTAGTATTATTAGTACAAACCTCAAGACAATAAAAAAACATCCATTGAGAGTGTTCAGTTTCAGTGAGAGATTGCAAGACAATAAAAAACATCCATTGAGGGTATTCAATTTCATTGAGGGATTGCCTGAGAAACAAAACTTTTTTTTTGGCTTAATTATGGTCTTTTGGTTATTTCTTATGCGAGTAAAGTGGGGGCACGGTGGCTCAATAGGTAGAGGTGCAGGCTGCAAGCCAAGAGGTCCTCGGTTCGAATCCCACCTGCAGCAACCGCGTTGTGTCCTTGGGCAAGACACTTCACCCTCATTGCCCACATGGTGACGTTGTGTACTAAGGCGTAGTGCATGTCGATGGTGCACTGTCTTCAACCAATGCTAACCCTGCTTGTGTGGAGTTAGTATGTTGGGGAGCTGACAGTTGCTTACCATTGCTTGGTGGTTCTCTCCGGGTACTCCGGCTTCCTCCACCCATCAAACTGTCGTGGTCATGATTAGCCATTGTGCAGAAATATGTGACCTTAAACATCACTAAATAAATAAATAAATAAATAAATAAATAAATAAATAAATAAATAAATAAATAAATAAATAAATAAAGTACTTTGAGGACTATTTTCATATGAAGGCCAATAAATTATGGATTAAACTGAAGCAAGTAGTTTACTTTTATGGATGTTTTCAGTGAAGGGTTCAACGTATATACAAGCAGCTAAAGCTTGATCAGAAACCTCTATAATTATTTTAACACTGATGGGAGTGTGGAAAAATAAATGCTTTTTATAAATCAATATCAAGGTTTCAGAACAAAAACCATTGGAAGTCTTGTCACTTTTTTTTTTATTTCAGTAATGACAAAGAACTTGTTCCTACACCAACTGTTAAAGTTATTTATGAAGGAGACACTTGTACCTTGACACTTCCAAAATGTCATATGAACCAAGAAGGAGATTACAAGTGTATTGCCAAGAATGAAGCTGGTGTTGCCGAGTGTTCTGCTCATGTTACAGTAGAAGGTAAGTGAGAATTAAATATCAGTAGTTCACCTGTGATATTTTAACTGGCAGAGTGCTAGAAGCCACTATCCTGGCTCTACTGAAAAGTGGTGAAATGTATGAAGGCACATAGAACACATTCGAACTCAGGGGATGAACTATCAACAAAAAGAACACATTTTATCGCCAACCAAATTTCCGAACCTATTGTTAGCTTTTGCTAGCGATTCAAATTGTAATTGCGGTGTATGATTTGTAGAAAACTCCAGTAAAATTTTGCTTCTACTGTATTTACTCTATGTATTGGGACAGCTAAAAATAATTATTTTCACAGGTGTCCCACTTCTTAGAAAATGGGGAAACAACACGGCTTGGTCTTGATTCGATGCTGTATAAAGTTGTGTGTGATTCGTTTTCTATCACTATATATGAAAATCACCGTCCAATTTTTGTATATTTTCATTTTTTGCTTCCAAAACATAGCTTATGATCCCTCACTGGAACGCGTGCATTGCGCTCATTCCAATGAGGGATCATAAGCTATGTTTTGGAAGCAAAAAATGAAAATTTTTAGTTACTCAAGAATTTTTTTTTATGAGTGTCGTCTGCTACTAGCGACGGGTCAACTGGAAACAAATCTCCTGAATATCCCAAACTTTGGAGCATAAAAAAAATATAGTTTTCTGGAAAAAATGTGTGTCCCAAATCATAGAGTGTCCCAATACATAGAGTAAATACGGTATTTAAAAATAGTTTGTCAATGATTTCTGTTCGGCATGTGTGCGGAATGGATTTTCATTTTCTACATGGTTTAGTTTGGGGATTTCATAGAACCGGCATGTAATAAAACAGTACAGTGGAGCCCACTTAATTGGATATCTCTTAATTGTATATCCCTGTTAATTGAATATAATTTTCAAACACAAAACCATTTACCATACCTTCAATACAAATTTGATCTGTTAATTGCATATGGGTTGTAGAGCAAACTCCTGTTAATTATATATAAATTTTTGTAATATGTCGAAAAAATTACTGTGGCACGCACCAAATTCCCCTTATTTATCAACCTTTTTGGCTGCACTACATCCAATACAGGCATTTATTCTATTATATCTTGTTTGACAGAGCTCTATGAGCTCTGTCAAACAAGATATAATAGAATAAATGCTCAGTTTACCTCCAGAACACAGGAAACTGACCAAATCCCTGTTAATTGTATACTCCTGTTAATTGAATAATTTTCACTTGCAAAATGGATAATCAATTAAGAGGATTCTACTGTATTTCATCAACAACAAAAAATAGAGAAGCTATTAGCCTCTATAATGAAAAAAAAAATCAGAACATTAGTTCAAGATCAATTTTATTAAAAAACAGAGATACTTTTTAGCTTTTATGTCTTAACTTTTGCAGGAAAAACAGAACCACCAGTGTTTACCAGAGAACTAACAGATAGAGAATGCCGTGAAGGTCGCCCAGTTAAGTTTGACTGTGCCGTCAAGGGTATACCTCAACCAGAACTCAAATGGTAAGCTTTTTAAAGCTCAAAAGAAAACCTCATTTTGAATCTCTTGATATTTTGATTAAAGTGATCAAATTTGCTGTCATAAAACAATTTGATTGACAACAAACAAATAAATGATTTGTTGATTGAATTCATTGTTCTCCTGTAAGATAGTGCTAAGGCTGTCAAAAAACATTTCCTGTATCTCAGACACCTCCCTTGTCATTGAAAATCTGCCTTATATTTTTCTTTGCCTGGAAATTCCTTCAATTATACTATATTTCATTTGTAGGACTAAGGGTTCAATCAGTTAAGTCTTGTTTGACAGAGCTCCCTGGCAACTGTCAAACAAGATATATTTGGTTAAACTTGCTGCTAAAAGGAATGTCATAGGCCACTCCCAGGCAAAAACTTCAATCTCCTTTTCCACTTGATGGGAGGGTGCTGTCATTCAAAGCAACACCAAGTTAAATTTAATTCTGATTTTGACCATTTCTTGTGAAACTGAAAACACAGTTTGTAAATGTGGAGTTCGATATAAAGCCAGATGTCATGAAGTTGGTTGAACTTTGTCTCAGAGAGTGTTAATTCAGGTTATTTGGAAATTAGAAAATTTTGTTCATGGAGTTTCATTTGTGGATTATTATGACCAGCCATTGTTGACATTTGATTTGGGTAAAACGATGAATGCAGACAATCATCTTTTGCATATAAACAAATTGAACATGGAATAAAAAGCATGTTAAGGATTTCATTGTTTATTAAATTTTATTTTAATAGTCTTTTTAATATGATGAGATAAATATTAACAGTATTGAAACAGTATGATAAGATATGAGCAATATGAATGTTCAGGGGTTCTTTTCCATTCACACTGTGCAATGTAACTTTTAAGACAGACAATAGGGCGTGGTTTAGGGTGGGCCTAAGTGTATTTTTTTTCATTCATTGTGTTATGAAAAGAAATACTTTAGCCAATCATTTTGGCTGAAAATGCATGAACAGAAAAAAGGTTTAATTATGAAGAAATGTCAATATTTTCCAACTAGAAATCATATTAAAATGTTTCCTTGTCAGAATAAAATTTAACTCAGTGTTGCTTTGAATGACCGCACCCTCCCATCAAGTGAAAAAGGAGATTGAAGTTTTGTGTGAATGTAACAAATAACATATGATTCGTATTTAAAGCTTGGAAAAAAGTTGCTTAACTGGTAGAGTGTTGGAAGCCCATATTTGGGCCTTATTCTGAAGTGTTGGTACCACAACTTAAAGTCTCTATATTCTGTGGATGTTCTTCATACCACCTTTGAAGTGAAATTATTTAGTCTGTTAGGATTTACCTTGTTACAATTTATGGGAGAGTGCCTATTGGCGTGTCTCTCGGTGTGCCTATTGGCACTCTCCCATAAATTGTAACAAAGCAAAGATATGTGAACAAAGTTTGATGACTTGGAGCTGCAAAATAATTTGGGGGTCACAAGCAAAATTCATCATCCCTTTTACATAAAAAACCCACTTTTCCAAGTCTATGATTGTCTTATTCTTTTTCGTTTGTTTACAGGTTTATCAATGATTCTCCTATTGAGGATGTTATTAGATACCATCCTGACCAGCGTAAAGGTTTTGATGACTTCACACATTCACTCAGTATTGATTCCACAGATGTTAAAGATTCTGGAACAGTGAAAGCAGTGGCTACAAACAAAACTGGGGAAGCTACAACATCCGCCACTCTTTCTGTGGAAGGTAGGTTCCACATTACTGTTATTTTTAACCCACTAGAACAAAGATAGTCATTTGAAGTGATTTTCATGTGATAAAAACAAATATTTATGTCCAGAATTTGGGTGTTGCTGGATTTAGGGTCATCGGTAAATGAATAATTATATGATATTTAAGTTGAGGAACTTTATTAAGTTCAGACTAATTAACAGCCAAACTGTTCTCATTCATGTTTAGAATTTTGTATTTACAAAATGAACTCAATGTACAAATTGAAACAAACTATTCTGCCTCGTTGGGGAAGTCCTTCACAACCAACGTCTGCCCACCTCAATTACGCTCCATGGAGAAAAGAATTTTCTGTACCAAGTCCTCATGGAATTGCAATGTAATTAACTGTTTTCCTGATTGGCTACACCTTTAAAAGACCTTACATCTACATGTACCTATCTAGTAACACCATATGGTTTCCAGTAAAATGAATACTGTACCTCTCCAGTTGCATTAATCTTGTGATTTCATAAACAGCTTCATGCATGCCCCAGATTTTGGGTCTTGCATGGTTTAAGGTTATCTGTAAATGAATAATTTCACAATATATAAGTGTTGATGAACTTAATAAGATTTGGCTGAGTTGATAACAGCCAAAATTTTCTCATTCATGTATAGAATGAAATATTTATAGAAAACAATTAGATGTACAAATTTCAAGAACTACTTACGTGGGGCAACCTAAAGCATGTGCCACCAAATGCTATGCATGGTAAAAGAGCTGACTCCACCCAGGCCTGAAAATAAGCAGTCTGACATCTGCAGAATGAGGTCCCCAGAGGGTGAATTTGATGATACTATCCCATACAGTGGGCCAATTTATCTTCTGGGTACCTCTTTCTGTTCAGTTTTGAGACCCTGATTCACATTAAGGTTCACAGAAGGTAAATTTAGTGATGCTACCCTGCTGTGCAGGGTAGCATCACAAAATTCACCCTCTGTGGACCTCATTTTGCAGATGACAGTCTGCTTATTTTCTGGCTTGACTCCACCTAAGGCAACACAATTTGAATTCATTGAAGTTGTTGAATTTAGAAGTTCATTGCCAAGGACCTGGAAAGTTTTTCATTGAGTACAGATTTTATCACTTTCCATGTTCATGGAGCTATGTATAGTTCCTGGATCATTTTCTAAAACATATATCAGTCATTTTCTATAAAGAACTTGGGCACACCACTATACTGCTGAGATTTAGATCTGTTTGTTGAACTGGAAAATAAAACGGTTTGGCAATCCAGACAGCCAAGAATTTGTTCTTTTATTGGTAAATCTTGGAAGCTCTCGAGTGTGAAATATTGTGATATTGTGCGAGTTTCATCATAAGTAATATTTTGTCTTTATTTTTAATACACAGAGAAAAAAGAAGGGCCCAAGTTTATCAGAAAATTGGATAACATGGATGTACTGGAGACTGAAGAAGTCAGACTTGAAGTAGAAGTATCAGGAAAGCCCAAACCACATGTTGTCTGGTAAGTAAAGGTTGTTTAGTTTAGACCTAAAAAAGTTAAAAATCTTTTTCTCAGACCCTCCCACATATTCCTTTTGTCGTCCGCATGCTCTCTTTTTATAACGAATGCAAACTTAAAAAAATAAATATTAAATGGTTTCTGTCTGACATTTTACCCAAGATAATAAAATTGATAAATTTCTCCCTCGAGTGCAACAAGTCTTTGCAATGACTCATCATCGCAAAGCCTTCTTGCACTCAAGGGACAAAATACACCACCACCCATTCTTTTCTGTAGAATATGAGGTCTAAAACATAAAACAAGCCAAGAACATGAAGTTTTGATGGCAAAGAAATAATTATAAAAATTAAAATTAAAATAAAAAGGCTGCCCGCCCACAGGCAATTTTACAAAAAATGGCCTGAGAAACAGATTATTTACTTTGTGGGGCCAAATAATTTTAGTTTATTTCTGAAGTAGAAAAAAATGTTTGACCCAGAGGTTTTCTGAGCAATCGCCGGTGTCTATGAAACATAAGTATTTTTGCCTGCGTTGCCAGCAGCAGAGCAGGTCAAGTAACCGCTCGACTCTGTCCGTCCATCAATCCGTCCGTCCTTCCATCAGTCCATCCAGGCCAATATTGGGGGTTTAGGGGATATTATTATTAGGGGTTACCTCCAAATTAAGGTAGTGTTAGGAGTGGGGTTAGGGTTAGGGGTAGCCCCAGAGTAGGGCTTAAGATTGGGGAGGGTTAGGTCCCGGGGGGGTTAGGGTTGGGGTCAGGGGTGGGGTTTTAGTTTTAGTAGCCCCTGAACCGAAAAATAGCTCCTAATCCTATTGGTTTTGCTAGGGTGGGGTGGGGTCAGGGGTGGGGTGGGGTTTGGACTAGCCCCAGAGTAGGGCTTAAGGTTGGGGGGGTTAGGTCCCAGGGGTGGGTGGGGGTTGGGGTCTGGGGTAGGGTTTAGGGTCAGGGTGGGGTAGGGTTAGGGTTAGAGTGGGGTTTTGGGGTGGAGGGGTGGGGTTAGGGTTAAATATAAGTTCTAGGGTGGAGTGGTGGGGTTCTGGGTAAAATAAGGTTTTGGACATACAAAATGTTTTTTTGGTACCCCGAAATGTTGGAGCGTCTGTCCGTCAGTCCATCTGAAACACTTCTTCCGTCAAAGTTTTCTTGGCTTCTATGAAAGGGAATGATTTTATATTTGGTCTGTTGCTTCATAATGATGAGTTGTATCGTGTATCTAATTTTCAGGTCAATTGCATGCAACGATGCAGGTCCATTAATCATTTATTCCAAAATGGTTAGAGGCTGGGCTTGTGATAAAAGAAAAAAACATTTAAGTGTCTGTTCATAAGGATGTTCGTTGATTTGTCCATTTACATCATTGTCATTGCACCTCCTTCTACAGTTTTCAGTGCATTTTAGATATGTATACAGTTATCAAGTCATGAATTAAGAAGTGTTTTTAAGAGTTATGATTTCTTTCTATGACTTAATTCCATTAGTACATGTTAACATCTGTAATATTTTTTACAGGTTGAAGGGTGATGTAGAGATTCCTGAAGGTGAAAACATCACTTTTGAGGTTGAAGATCAAACTCACTCACTGGTTTTCAAGAAAATGAGGATGGATGATGCAGGGCTCTTTACAGCACGAGCTATCAATCCCGTTGGCCAGGTTGGCTGTAATTGTAGAGTTAAAACTAGGCGTAAGTAAAAAGAGAATAATTTTATTAAAATGATTTGAATGCCCAGAAATTAATCATAATGTCTTGATTACTATTTAGTTAATATATCAAGAACATGCATGGAGTATAGAGCCATTATACTACAGTGGCTTTCACTTACATGCATATTTTTTAGTTAAAAGACCCTATTTATAGGATACAGTGGAGCCCACTTAATTGGATATCTCTTAATTGTATATCCCTGTTAATTGAATATAATTTTCAAACACAAAACCATTTACCATACATTTAGTACAAATTTGATCTGTTAATTGCATATGGGTTGTAGAGTGAAACACCCCAAATTCCCCTTATTTATCAACCTTTTTGGCCTCATACATCCAATGCAGACATTTATTCTATTATATCTTGTTTGACAGAGCTCTAAGAGCTCTGTCAAACAAGATATAATAGAATAAATGCTCAGGTTACCCCAGAACACAGGAAACTGACCAAATCCCTGTTAATTGTATACTCCTGTTAATTGAATAATTTTCATTGGCAAATTGGATATCCAATTAAGAGGATTCTACTGTATATTATCTAAACACTGAACAGTTTAACATACTTTCAGTACTAATTTGACCAGCTAATTGCATATGGGTTTTTAGAACACCTGTTAATTGAAAAAGAATCTTGTACTCTTTCAAAGAATTTCTGTGACCACTAACTTCCTCACATTTATGAATCTATTTTGTATTTGTACTTCCATTTTTGGATCAAGTTTTTAAAAAAAAACCTTGACTTATAGTTTGATGAAGTCGGTGTGTGGGAGGGCAGGTAGATGGGTGAGTGAGTGGGTGGGAGTAACCTTTCTCGTTAGCATGATAGCTTGAACAAATATCAATGGATTTGATTAATATTTGGTATGTGAGATTTTCTTAATGATGTCTTGGACAAGTTTGAAAACCGGTGGGGTATGGCTATACTGAGTTGAGTTATGGACCTTAATTAGATAATTTTTGCCTGTTTCCAGCTCTTTATATCAATGGATTTGGTCAATATTTGGTATGTGAGACTTTCCTAACAATATCTTGAATGAGTTCGAAAACTCAACAATGCATAATCCTTGTAATTATCTAATTTATTATATTTTTTTTTGTCAAGACTTCTGTCAAACAAGCTGTAATAGAATAAATTTCAGTTTATCACCAGAATGTTGAAAAGATCAAATTTGTGTTTTTTTAACTGGTTGAGTGCTGGAAGCCACTATCATGGCTTTCAAGAAACATGAGGGTACCATACTAAAGTCTTCATATTCTTTACACAAATTTTCTATTCAGTCATAAGCAAATACAATTGTGTTCATATAGATTTGCATTATTAAAAATTATTGGAGAGTGCCTTAAGGCACTCTCCAATAATTTTTAATAATGCAAATCAATATGAACAAATTCCAACTTCCAAAAATAATCTAGCTCTCAACCAGTTAATACTCCTGTTAACTGAATATTTTTCTTTTGACAAAATTTACAGGCTTCCACTGTACATTCCATCACTTTTGTGAGCCACTGATAGTGGCTAACAATATGAAGCAGATCAGAATGGAAAATTGGAAATATTTAGTCTTTTTAACCAGTAGGTTTATTGAATTTTATTGAGTCATAAATCAATTTGGAAAAAATCTTAGCTTTGACCTTTTTGCCTGAAATATTACAATACTTCTATAGATGAATAACCTTTTTATGGACCATTTATGGATATCAGATGAGTTTTCACATTTTTTCCAGCTTGCCAGAAACCAATCATTTCTAAAAAACAGAACCTTTTTAGTGCATATTTATGGATATTAAACGAGTTTTCACATTTTTTTTTTCTAGCGTGCAAGAAACCCAAAATCACTAAAAAACCAGAAGATGTTTCTGCTCCTGAATCTGGATCTGCAACATTCTCAGTTACTGTAACAGGCAGTCCACCACCCGAAGTTGCTTGGTAAGTATTCAGGCTTTATTTGTCAGTTACTGTAACAGGCAGTCCACCACCTGAAGTTGTTTGGTAAGTATTCAGGCTTTATTTATTTTAGTGTCAAGGGCAGTCTGATTGCCCACCAAATATATCCATTTCTGGTGTTTTATCCATGAAATTGGAAGCCCATATTTGGGCTTTATTCAGAATTGCAAGTACCACAGCTTACAGTCTTCATATTCTGTGGATGTGTTTCATATTATCATTGAAGTGATATATTTTGTCTGTGTGGGTTTGCTTGGATGCATTTTATGGGAGAGGGCCTAGAATAAATTGTAAGAAGATAACCAGAAATAATTTAGTACTTTACCAGTTAAGCTCATGATATGCTGTGATGTGATTAAATAACTGGTTGAGTGCTTAAAGCCACTATGATGGCTCTATTGAAAAGTGGGGAAAGCCACTTTAGTGGCTTTGCACTATTGCATAGGCTTGTTTTTCTAGCAGTATAAAATAAATGTTTATATAAAAATTGTTTGCTATAATTTATTGGAGGGTGCCAACAGGTACTCTCCAATAAATTGTAACAAACAATTATCCAAGAACAAAATCTTGGTAAAATTTAACTTCTCTTGTTGGTTGCGAGGCATCTTTGAAAAAAAATACTCACATTTCAAATCACATTTGAAAAATAATTTAGCACTCAACCAGCTAATGAAAAGGGATGATGGTAGTTCTTTCCAATTGCATGTCATAATGCTAGCATTTTATCAGCAACATTGAAGGCTAACAAAGATGTTATTCCCAGCACTAAAACTGTTCACCTTTTACAAATGTGCTGGCCATATCTGGCTGTTCATAAAAAATATCCATTAAAATTTGTTTACTTTTTTATTAGTTTTTGCCCCCAAAACAGTTTATGCCTCCTTGTTGAACTGAACTCAATGAGCACATTTCAGCCATAAGCTGTATTTTTTAGGCAAAATATGAATATATTTAGTCACAAGAAATTGTGTTGAAAGTATCATCCTCTTGTCATTTTGGTAAAGCTTAAACAGTTGTTTGAAACTATATTCATTTATAGGAACATAATTAGGGCGTGTTTTTTAAAAAAAAAACATTTGCTAAATTGATTTAAGCCTTTATCTATGATTTTTAGACATACATTTTTGAAAATGTTTCCACAAAAGTAGAGCAGCGCTGAGTTGATTTTATGAAAAAATGTAAGAAAATATTTTTCGAGAATGAAAGTTGGATTAGTCCAAAGAGAAGTGTGTTGCAATCTTTGTGCTACTTTTTCAGGTTACTCAATGAAATGGAACTTGAAGAAGGTGAAACAGTTCACTTTACTACTGATAAGAAAAAGGGTGTCCACACACTCAAGATTGACCAAACATCACCAGAGATGGAAGGCAAAATCACAGCTGTTGCAAAAAATACTGGTGGTGAAGTTCTTGCAGAAGCTGTCCTTACAATTAAAGGAAGCAAGCCATCATTTATTGAAACACCTCTCAAGTGCACAATACTTGAAGGTAAGACTTTTTTAATGTATTTTTTACTGCTTACCTTCTGCAATCACTTTTATGTGTGTATGGTTAATGGGTCATGAATAAAGGATGGCTTTCTGATGTCTGTCTTTAATGCAGGTAACCAATCATTCAGTTTTGAAAGACAATAACTGTGCACAGGATTCACTTGAAATAGGCAACAAATGTGATACAGTGGAGCCCATTTAATTGGATATCTCTTAACCCTTTACCTAACGTGAAAAGCAGACGACACTTGCAAAAAAAATTCTTGAATAACTAATATTTTTATACTGTACCAATGACCCAGACATAGCTGGTGCTAACTCTTAAAATATAGGGCCAAACACAAATTTTGCCCCCCAATCCCCAAAATTTGCATCTAAAACTAAAGAAAACATGTCCAGAGAGGCCCTCCACACCTCGCCCCCACTGCGCATGCGCAGTGTCAAGGACGTTCCGAAATTGGCGCCATTTATCATTCTAAGTTTGGCCCTTCATCAGTTAACATCTGACTGATCTTTGTGCTTTTAAATCTCAGTTTAAATGATGCCAGACAAATAAATATTAGTGAAATGGTGATTCTAAGGAGGATAGAAAAGGAGGAGAGGAAAAGAATGTGTGACAGAATATTATCAGGGCTGTAACTTAAAATTTTTTAATGAAATTATGTTAAGTTACCTATTTTCAAGGCAGCAGCCATTTTGTTGTCATTCTGATTATTTAGTTACACTGTTTTTACAAGTGTTTTTCCTCTCTCCCTGTCCTTTAAGTTCCCCCTTGCTATTCTCCCATGCTTTTGGCATAATTTCTGTAATTATTATTACTAAAATTTCTTGGGAGTTTAGCTGAATAACAGAATGAATTCTGTTCTTTCCCCATGTTTACGTCTTCACCTACGGGTGGTTAGGCGTTGTGTTCTGCATCTACCATCTGATGTTCTGCAGTTTCTTCCCTGGAAGTCTCTGTTTTGCATCAGATGGTGTATTTTTGGTAACTGATTTCGGGCCTGGGTGCCTGGAGTCTTATTTTAGTGTTTTTACACTCATTGTTTACATTTACAACAGCCCTCTGTGTGAGGGGGGGATTTCTAAATAATAATATCTTTATGTTATTTCAATCATAACTAGATACATTATTATTGTTCGTAAGTGTTGAATAAATTGTTTAAAATATTTTTAAAATTTTTGTCCACACTTAGGCTTGGGATCCATTGGGGCTCAACGTTACTTTTCAGAAACTTGGGCTGTTCTGAAAAAATATTTTTTCAAAATATTTTGATTTCAATTATTTTTTCTATATTAATGGATCATATTATTATTATGTATTTTGATTGCCAGGGGTTAGTGCGAGTACCAGGACTTGTTTTCTTTTCACATTGAAAGGATATTGATCAATTGTTTTAAGAGGAAGTCTTCCTCTGACCTTATTATCATTCTATATGTGGTCAGTGTACTCGCATTAACTCCGGTTCTGTATCGTATGATTTCGATGACAATATGGGAAGCGTATGTCACGGTATGTTGTTGGGGATTTGGACACTCCGGTCCTTTCCCCGCAGGGTCACTCTACTTTATCAATTTCTATTTCAGACGATCAAGATTAGGGTGATGTATCTGTGATGTCTTCCAACAGTGTGCCTCCGTCGTCACAATTAATGAAGGGCTAGCGGAAAAGTGCTCATGTAATACGCCAATTGCCTAAGAGGACCCTAGTAGGTTCGACGGCCTTTGACGTCCGCTAGCTCGCCCGGTGTAGCGTCCATTCACCGAATGGTTCGGCAGCCGGATTCGTCCGTTGCGGTCTAGAAGGAATTTTGGGGTGATGCGAGCACTATAAAATTAACTTAATGCACACCCAGTGACGGCGGATCGGAGGGAGAACGGAGGAAGCCTTTTAGTCCGGTTCATAGCTCGTTCCGGTCCATCCGGACGGCAAGCGAGAGAGGCCCCTCTCTCGTTCAACAACATCTGGCCCCAGATGTTGTGGTACAAATGTGTCGTTAGCGGAGCATACGTCCGTCGCTCGGGACGCTCCGTTGTATAGGCAGTCCGCTGAGACTGCTAAGGCTTCCTCTTCTCGTCAGCGCACACGACCGCACCTTGGCTGCGTGACCGCCGATATATTACCAGCTTCGCCGATCAAGGATTCTTCGGCGACCAGGTCACACCATCCGGCAGCCAGGGATTCGAGACCGATGGACTCCGGATGTTCGCATAGGAAAAGTATGCGGGAGCCATCTGATGCGGAGCTGCCCTCGGCGAAGCAGCGATAGACTGCGCCTCCGCAGGTCTCGACGCCGGACATTCTTGTGCACATAGCACAGCTTATCGCAGCATCCCAGCAGCCGACAGAAACGGTGTCGGATCGAGAATTATCCGACAGCGCTGGGTCGGTAGCCGGGGACTCGAGGCCTGCAGACTCCGGACGTTCGCATAGGAAGTATGCGGGAGTCAACGTACACGGAGCTTCCAGCGGCAATGCATCGTAAGTCCGCTACTGCACAGGCCTCGGGAACGAACGTGCTTTCCTTAATAGCACAGTTTATCGCAGCATCCCAGCATCAACTGAATCTGTCGCATATATTTTATCCGACGATGCTGGGTCGGGACGCTCCGCGGAAGCGGGTACGGACGTCCGAAAGTTTCATCCGGTCCGACGGGATACCGAAAGGGATTCGGTGGATTTCAAGCTTTCCCTTTCGGAACAACATATGCTGCGATGCCGGATAAGAAACTGATAGCGTCGGTGGACTTAGAAATTTTTGGTTCGGTTCAGGGACATCGTCCCTCAGTTCCGACATAGTCCAATAATGTCACACAAACTTTCGAATTATTGAACGACGCTATATATATTATTATTTTATGCTTGCTATCCAAGCATTTCTGGTTTCTTGTTCGAAGAGTTATGGAGATGTCTTTCAAAAGTGTGCCTCTGTCGTCATAGTTAATGAAGAGTTAGCGGCAATAAGTGCTCATGGAATATGTCTATCGCTTACGGAGTGACATTCGCTAGCTCACCCGGTGTAGCGTACATTCATCGAATGGTTCGGCTGCCGGGTTCGTCCGTTGCGGTCTAGGAAGGAGATTTGGGTGATGCGAGCACTTTAATTACTTTAGTACTCACCCAGTGACGGCAGATTGAGGACAGATCGGAGGAAGCCAACAACATAGGGGACCGCATGTTGTGGTTCAGATATTTTACATTCGGAGCATATGTCCGTTGCTCGGGACGCTCCGTTATATTGACAGTCCGAGAGACTGTCTTTAATGCTTCCTCATCCTCACAGCAGGGCACACGACCGCACATTGGCTACGTGACCTCGAGTATCCGATCAGTTTCGGCATTCAGTGATTCCACAGCGAATAGGTCGCGCCATCCGGTAGCCAAGGGACACGAGGCCTATACACTCCGTTCGCTCGCATATTGGAAGTATGCACGGGGTAACGATCTCGGAGCTTCCTGCGGCAATGCATCGTAAGACCGCTGCTCCTCAGGCCTCAGTGACGGACGTGCTATCCGAGTTAGCACAGTTGTTTCGCAGCATCCCAGCAATTGACGGTTTCTCGGTCGAATCAGGAATTATCCGACGGCGCTGGGTCGGTGCGCTCCGCGGTTGCATCAAGCTACGGACGATCCGAACGCTTTATAGGGTCCGACAGGATGGCGAAAGGGATTCGAAAGATTTCGAGTTTTCCCTTTAGTAGTATCGGAAGATGCCTTTCATATCTTCTGGCATTTCTTCCAGTGATTATTTTTCGGACTTCATTGCTGCGATCTTGGATAAGAGACTTATAGCGTCATTGGACTCGGATTTTTCGATCGGTACAGGGACTTTGTCCCTGACTTACCGACGCAGTCCAATATTGTCATTACAACATGTGTTTTATTTTTCGACGCTATATATTTATATATATATACAAGACGGCTACTAAGCATGATAGTTTAGTTTCTTGTCCGCGTGGCTCATTTCTGCCATTTTATCTTTTTTACATATAGTTTATTTTGGCAGAGCAGGGCATACCGAGAGTTCATATGCGTCTAGACGGTGTGATTAAAGACTGCATATATTCTTTTTCACCGTTTATGTCTTTTCCAATTTCAATGTTGGGAACGACATTATGTATATTAGACTTAACTTAGACGCTTTATTATACGTAATCCGCCTTACTGAGGCGTTATCATTACGTCTTCAAGAAAAGATTTACGGGATATTATTCTCAATGTAATTTCTTTTGAGGGCAGTAGTTTGTTCACGTATAACTCCGCCCTTCAGTGGCTGATTGGAGTTGGTTAGACGTGAGGCAGCCCTAGCTACATCCACGCGTGGATAGTAGGTTAAGAACTCTCTCAGAGTCGCTTCGTTCTCGGAGGAGCTTCTCTTCGACGGCAACTTTCCGGCAATCCATGAATTGCTTGATTTTTACATTCTCTTGTCTATCTAGTGTTACAAGAGATTCAGACTGGGGCAAACATTCGGTGGTTGACTCAGAGAGTGCCGCCGCAGTTGCCGGACCCGAGTGTGGCTGTTATGACGGTTGCCAGTCAAACAGATTGGGATATATACTGATCCCTACGGATTCGAAGTGCCAGGGTCTTTGGGTTCCGCAGTCTTTTAGCTATCAGTTAACTTCCGCGGAATAATGTTTTTTAGGCTTGCTTTATGTCATTGCATGAACATTATTCAGAAACGCATGCCCAAATTCCTGTCCTTTAATTCGACAGTAGTGGCGTATCTCCGGAACCAGGGAGGCACTCTTTCGTTTCCGTTATTCAATTTAATGGAAAGAATCCGTCTGTTGGTTATAGTACACCAAGTTCAGTTTTGGTCCGTCATATTCTGGGTCGTCTGATTGTTTTATCGCACTCCCGTTCTCTTACGGGTCGCTTGTTGCTGTCAGAATGGACTCTCAACAAACAAGTATTCAATCAGATTTGCTATCTATGGGAGCGCCCAATGATGTTTTATTTATGACACAGTTGGCTAATCAATTGCAGACGTATGTGTTGGCTTGTCCAGATCTCTGAGCTAATACTGTTAACGCTCTATTGATCTATAGGACAGAATGATAGGATACGCGTATCCTCCGGCGCTGTTGTTTTTAGCAGGTATTGCTAAGATAAACAACCACAATATATTTCTGTTGATAGCATCTCTATCTTCACAGAGATCATGAGTAATTTACTCTCTTGTCTACTGTGGATCTTAACGTGAAATCTTCCTCTATGTGAGGATCTTTTTTCACTGGGTAAATCGTGTCATTTTTATCACAACCAGCAAGGTCGCAACCTTCATGTTTTCCGTTGTGTGGTCCATATTGCATTGTAAGCACTGTACTGGACGAGCTTTGGACGCGATTTCTTACTATAGGAGATCCTCTTCTTCGCTATTCTATGCGACTAAAGTGGAGGCTCTTCCGTCGTGGTGTAGGGATCATTATGTTCATATGGTTGATCCCTCCATACTACTCATTGCTATTTTTTAGTATACTTGTTTCACAAGATCTACTGCAGCCTGTTGTTATTTAGGTTATAGGTTTATGTTACCTCATACCTATGCACTCTACGATAGTTTACAATTGAGTCTTTTGTCTCTTTATCTAAGTCAGTTAGTAACTTTTTGATAAATAGACTTAGAATCTTTAGATTAAATTCCTATACGGATTTTAACTTCAGGTTCTTATTTAGCTAAGTAATCATTTGAGCCTCTGGAAACAGTAGTTTTCAAATTCTGACCTTTTAGACAGTAATTCTGTTGGTTTCTCTTTTACTGTAGAGTCAGTGAGTTTCATGCACTATCGATGGATGATTTTCACTTTCATAGTTTCGGAATCAATACTTCCGTTACTATTTAGGTTGGATTGTTGCATAAGAGTTAGGCTCCTATTATCCGGGACCTATTATTTTAAGGTCCTTCCGTCTTCGTATGGGCATAGGCCTTTACTCTTTCCGGGTACAGTTTATGTATTTATAAACAGATATCTGTTTATTACAAGGGCGTAAGCTTCTTCTGTCTTTGATGTCTAGTAGAAGGACGTTACGCTCCATTTTATTGTTAATGGATTCTATTAACTAGCGTACTGCTTATGGTATATCATTGGCTTAGCAGTTGTGCTTAAGATTTCGGCTCATGAAGTAAGAGTTCTTCTACTTCTTGGGCTTACATTAATAGTGTTCTATTATAGATTTTTGAAGGCTGCTCATTGCGCTCAGCCATCCATTCATGAATTTTATCTCAGAAATATCGAGTCCATTTCTGGAGGCCTCTATTGTTAGGTCTATTATCTACTGCTCAGAATGTCATTCACTTAACAGTTGCTACTATAGCTAGGTAGGCTGTCTGTTTCGGCAGTGTCTCCGTTCGGCTGCCCTCTTCGCTCTGGGCTATTTGACCCAGGGCAAGAAAAAGGGGGGGGGGGAGGGTGTTCCCTTGGGTCACCTGTTTTTACTATGAAAACAAGGGGATACCTCCTCCGGAGTTAGTAATTCTGAGCTGTTTTTAGGATGGTTGTTTAGTGAGAAGTTTAAGTTTATAAAATTCATTCAAGTCTTAGTTTTTAAAGTATAGCTTTTGAATATTGCATATGTCGACGGACATGATTATGCAATTCTCACACACTTTTAGGAGTATAAGAGTCTCTATTCTCTAGACTTACTTTATTATTGGCTTACTTTAAAAATTATTAGTATAAGGATTATTGGATATTAATAGAGTACATGGATGTATGAAGCTCAATTTTTGGAAGGTGTTGTATCTTTCTAATTTATCATAAATAAGAAAGATACATGTAAGGCCTATTACTTCTTTTCCCTACAGGGGATGACTCTATTTTATTTTATTGAGCGTATTCCATTTTGCTCTATGTCCTTGGCCCTCCAGCCTTTTTACTATTCAGCTATGTCTGGGTCATTGGTACAGTATAAAAATGTTAAAAAATTTATAGTAATTTATATATTTTTTATACTTACCAATGACCCAGACGGGGATGGCCCTCCCAGGAGTTGGGAACTCTTGCCTCCCCGCTGAGTACATAGCGCTTACCAGGCACTGGTTATTAGAATGATAAATGGCGCCAATTTCGGAACGTCCTTGACACTGCGCATGCGCAGTGGGGGCGAGGTGTGGAGGGCCTCTCTGGACATGTTTTCTTTAGTTTTAGATGCAAATTTTGGGATTGGGGGGCAAAATTTGTGTTTGGCCCTATATTTTAAGAGTTAGCACCAGCTATGTCTGGGTCATTGGTAAGTATAAAAAATATATAAATTACTATAAATTTTTTAACTTTTTTCATTTTTTGTCTCAAAAACATAGGTTATGACCCCTCGTTGGAACGAGCTCATCGAGCTCGTTCCAACGAGGGGTCATAACCTCTCTTTTTGAGACAAAAAAAGAAAAAAATAGTGAAAATTAATTGGCGATTTTTGAGAATAGCGCTGGCCGGTTTTGGCCGTTACGTTGGGTAAAGGGTTAACTGAATAACCCTGTTAATTGAATATAATTTTCCAATGTAATCACTTTTATATGTGTATGGTTACATGGGTCATGAATAAATGTTGGCTTTTTGACTTGTGTCTTTAATTCAGGTAACCAATCATTCTGATATCTGTCTTTAATTCAGGTGACCAGTCATTCAGTTTTGAAAGACAATAACTGTGCACATAACTGTGAAATAGGCAACAAATGTTATACATTTGATCCCACTTAATTGGATATCTCGTAACTGAATAACCCTGTTAATTTAATATAATTTCCCAACACAAAACCATTTATCATATCTCTAGTACAAATTTGACCTCTCAATTGAATATAGGTTATAGAGTAAACTCCTGTTAATTGAATAAAAAATATTGTAACCTGTCAACAAATTAACCTTCATCTTCCCAGTTTTCCTTCTTTATAAATCTATTTGGCCTCAGTACATCCAATACTGTCATTTAATCCATTATATCTTGTTTGACAGAGCTCATGGAGCTCTGTCAAACAAGATATAATAGAATAAATGCTAAGTTTATTTATAGAATACAGGAAAGTGACACAATCCTTGTTAATTGAATACTCCTGTTAATTGAATGATTTTTCATTGACAAAGTGGCTATTCAATTAACATGGTTCCACTGTACCTGAATAGAAGTAAATTAATTTATTTCAGGAGGTACTTCTCTGTTCAAATGTAAAGTTGATGGTGAACCTAAACCAAAGGTTGAGTGGTCAAAGGGTAAATGGATGAAATTACAGCATGGAGGTCGCACAAAGATATACCACAATGATGAAACAGATGAACATGTGCTAGAGCTTGAAAAAATCAAGAATAAAGATGCTGGTACCTACACAGTTACTGCAACTAATGAACATGGCTCAGTGCAAGCACCTGCTACACTGATGGTAACAGACAAGGAGGAGGATGTTGTCGACTGGAAGGCTCAGCTGAAGCACAGGTTGGTGAACTCTACTTGCACTTGATTATTTTTTTTAAGTCACAATATGCTCATCAATCATTGTTTAGTTGCATTCTATTGGATAGTACCTGGAGGGTATGTACAATAATAAAAAAATAATCAAATCCATGAGAGCAAAATTTTCTTGGCTTCTACATGAATATGGAATGAATACTAAGCCTTCATTATGGTACCTGAACTTTAGAATATAACATTGAAAATGGCTTCCAACACCAAATATATTTACCTCATAGAAGCCCAGAACTTCGCAGTTCTTTACTGAATATCAACAGTTACTTGCAGACTTGGAGTTGTTTCTAGTAAAGACAACACTTGACTGAAAACCGCTGCTCAGGTTAACTGGTTGAGTGCTGAGAGCCACTATCATGGCTTTCAAGAAACATGAGAGTACCATACTAAAGTCTTCATATTCTTTACACAAATTTCCTATTCAGTCATAAGCAAATACAATTGTGTTCATATAGATTTGCATTATTAAAAATTATTGGAGAGTGCCTTAAGGCAAATCTATATGAACAAATTCCAACTTCCTAAAATAATCTAGCACTCAACCAGTTAAACATCTCTTTCTCTTTTCAAGAATCTGTACTGTAGACTTAGCAACTGCTGTACAGCATCGATGGCAAATGTCCTTGACTTTTGACTTCTAAGTGTTAATGGACCTGATAAATACAGATTATCGTGATAATGTGCATGTCCTGTGATATGTATCAGATTCGAGGTGGTATCCAGAATGGGATCTCAACGGCCGGCTTTGTGATCCCATTTTTGGACACCTCCGAGAACAGTTGCTAAGGCATTGCAATGCCTTGTTGCACTCAAGGGACAAATTTATCAATTTTATTAACTTGGCTAAAATATCAAACATGGACCATTTAATTTTAATTTTTTTAAGTTTACATTGGTTATAAAAAGAGAGCATGCGGCACCCAAAAGGACCATGTGGGAGGGCCTGAGTAACAGATTTTAAACTTTTTCCAGCCTTAATATTAAAGTTACTTGATTTTTACTTTTTTCCCTTATACTTGCTCTTCTAAATATTTGTAGCTTTGAGCTAGCTCTTTCAATCATTGTTGGGAGTGTGGTGGCTCAGTAGGTAGAGGTGCAGGCTGCAAGCCGAGAGGTCCTCAGTTCGAATCCCACCTGCGGCAACCGCGTTGTGTCCTTGGGCAAGACACTTCATCTCCATTGCCCGCGTGGGGGCACGATGACGCCGTGTACTAAGGCGTACTGCACGTCGATGGTACGCATGTCTTCAACCAATCTAACCCTGCCTGTGCTGCTGTGCGGAGTTACGATGTTGGGGAGCTGGCAGCTGCTCGTCGTTGCTCGGTGGTTCTCTCTGGGTACTCCGGCTTCCTCCACCCGTAAAACTGCCACGGTCATGATTAGCCATTGTGCATAAATATGTGACCTTAAACATCAATAAATAAATAAATAAATAAATAAATAAATAAATATTTAATCATTGTTAATTTTTCTTACAGAGAAATTGAAGCAAAGAAGAAGCAAGAAGATGAACAAGAGCGCATACAATTACGCCATGTTGATGAGGGTGAAGATGTTACTGCTCCCAAGAAGAAGTTTGAGATTGAGGCACGTGAGATTGAAAGCCCAGAACACACTGCAATAATGCCAAAGAGAGAAAAAACAGAGGTTTGTACTGATGGATTTTCAAATTATTATACCCCCCGCAAACAAAGTTTGGGGGGGGGGGGGGGGGGGGTATATAGGAATCACAATGTCCGTCCGTCTGTCCATCCATCTGTCCGTTCATCTGTCCATCCTTATAAGCGCAATTCCTAAACCGTTTGAAGAATTTTCATGAAACTTTACACAGTGAAAGAACTTTATATGAAGATGTGCATGAAGCAATATAATTCCGTTCTGACATTTCCAAGGGGAGATAATCTAACTTATACATTCGGGGGGGGGGGGGGGGGAATCACTTTGTGGGCTTGCTCACAGTACCTCTAGTTGGCTATGTTATTGGAATTATGAAAATGATTGTTTTATTAGGAAACGGTGAAGTCTGCATAATTGCATACTGCTTCACAGAATAACTTTTAACCCTTTGAGACTTTAACGATCCTGACGTTCAAACATCACTGGGAATTCAGTTTCTTCAACGTTTTTCAAAATGCGACATCAAACTTCGGACGGTACAAATAACAAGAAATTTTTCACATTAGTGGTTATCTGATTGAGGCCTAGATTATTTTGGGTGTTGTGAATTTGTTATTCAAAACTTGTTTTATTACAAATTATTGGAGAGTGCCTACAGGCACTCTCCAATAATTTGTAATAAAACAAATTTATATAAACAAATTATTATTTGTGTTTGACTGAATATGAAATATAAGCAAGGAAAGTCATTTTTTGAAACCCCTGATAGTGGCTTCTAGCTCTCAACCAGTTAAGAAGTCTTGACAGCAGGTGTATATAAGTATTTTGAGGTGCGATAACATTTGGCTCAACGGTTGTCACTGAGAACTATTCGGTAGGAAATAGGAATTGAGGTTAAAATTTAAAAAAATCGAAAAATAATAAAACAAATTACCACAAGGGTATCAATATGCATTTTGATTTCGAACGTCATAAGACGTACAAAAGTATCAAAGGGTTAACTGATTATTATTCTCTAACTCGAAACTGTATATCAATAATATACATTTAACCTTCTGCACACTGATTGTCAAAACACCAAAATTTCATAGAGCATTGTCTTCCCATGATGCAATTTGTAATTGAACCAATTCAATCTTGTTTAACCCTTTACCCAACACAGGGAATATCAAAATTTATTATTTTAATTACTATTTTTTAAACTTTTTCAAAACATTTCAACAAAACCATATCATGTGGCCCCCCTCATTGGAACGAGCTCATCAAGCTCGTTCCAATGAGGGGTCACATGATATGGTTTTGTTGAAATATTATAAAAAAATAGTTTTATCAACTGCTCAATTTGCAAATTACGCGGGCGGATGCGGGCAGTTCGTTAGGTAAAGGGTTAAGAGAGCCTGAGGTTCTCTGTCAAAAGAGATTGCATTAGTTAAATTCCCTCTCAGTGTCTTTGCTTTTGCTGGTGAAATATTGTTATGTTATAATCTTTGAAGCTTTTGATAATTTCTGAGCAAATTGCACCAAACCATTGGGTACTGCGAGTCTATAAACTTGCCAGTGATATCAAGTAATGTCTAATGATTGAAAGGTTGTAAGTTTGATCATTACCTCACATCATCTGCCTTATGTCCATGGGCAAGAGTCTTAACCCTTAATGGCCGACTTTGATAACTTTTTAATGCAAAGGAACAGGTGCCCCAACATGCATTGTTTGGCTAAACTCAAAACTTGTTTTCTAAGTACATTATCTGTTGTTTCTTGACAAGTCATGGCTGCCTCAGTGGGCCGCTGTAGGCCTCTGTAGGCAGCCAAGATTTGACTAGAAACAACTGTAAAGCCACTGGAGATAGACTAACAAAGTATATTGAAAATGTATAAAAATCTCCAGGCCCTTTAAGGTTAATCCCAATTTCCAGGTTGGAAGCATGGTTGTATAGTGTGCTCAGGTGAACGTCATGCTGAGGATGCACTTACTTGAAAACAATGCTAATGTGTATTTAAGTTTGAGAGTCAGACAGTTAGTCACCATTGCTCAGTGATTCTATCTTGAGTTTTTGTCCTTTGTCCTGTAATAATGTGTTCTTCACCATTATATCTGAGTTTTTGTCCTTTGTCCTGTAATAATGTATTCTTCACCATTATGTCTGAGTTTTTGTCCTTTGTCCTGTAATAATGTATTCTTCACCATTATGTCTGAGTTTTTGTCCTTTGTCCTGTAATAATGTATTCTTCACCATTATGTCTGAGTTTTTGTCCTTTGTCCTGTAATAATGTACTCTTCACCATTATATCTGAGTTTTTGTCCTTTGTCCTATAATAATGTATTCTTCACCACTGTATCTGAGTTTTTGTCCTTTGTCCTGTAATAATGTATTCTTCACCATTATATCTGAGTTTTTGTCCTTTGTCCTGTAATAATGTATTCTTCACCATTATACCTGAGTTTTTGTCGTTTGTCCTGTAATAATGTATTCTTCACCATTATATCTGAGTTTTTGTCCTTTGTCCTGTGATAATGCATTCTTCACCATTATTTCTGAGTTTTTGTCCTTTGTTCTGTAATAATGCATTCTACACCATTGTCCTGTAATAATGTATTCTTCACCATTATATCTGAGTTTTTGTCCTTTGTCCTGTAATAATGTATTCTTCACCATCATATCTGAGTTTTTGTCCTTTGTCCTGTAATAATGTATTCTTCACCATTATATCTGACTTTTTGTCCTGTAATAATGTATTCTTCACCATTATATCTGAGTTTTTGTCCTGTAATGATGTATTCTTCACCATTATATCTGAGTTTTTGTCCTTTGTCCTGTAATAATGTATTCTGTCTCCATTATATCTGAGTTTTTGTCCTTTGTCCTGTGATAATGCATTCTTCACCATTATATCTGAGTTTTTGTCCTTTGTTCTGTAATAATGCATTCTACACCATTGTCCTGTAATAATGTATTCTTCACCATTATATCTGAGTTTTTGTCCTTTGTCCTGTAATAATGTATTCTTCACCATTATATCTGAGTTTTTGTCCTTTGTCCTGTAATAATGTATTCTTCACCATCATATCTGAGTTTTTGTCCTTTGTCCTATAATAATGCATTCTTCACCATTATATCTGAGTTTTTGTCCTTTGTCCTGTAATAATGTATTCTTCACCATCATATCTGAGTTTTTGTCCTTTGTCCTATAATAATGTATTCTTCATTATTTCAGAAGGAAGAAACTAAACCCATTCCATATGAACATGAAATGGAATTACAAGAAAAAACAGAACTTCAAACACTCCCACCAAAGAAACCAAAAGAAGAAGAAGTACCTATAGAAGAAGAAATTGAGAAACCGCAGTATGTACGACCAACTAAAGAAGAACCGGAACGTGAAGTTGAAGATGGAGAAGGTTTTGCTATTCCTAAAGTTAAGGTTTGTTGATATTAACTCTGTGCATGATTCTGTTAGATATTGTTACCGAAATCTGTAAATCCACTGTCACAAGAATAGGTATAAATTGGGCTCTTTTTACCTGTGCACTAAATCAACCTTTTTATCACTGACCTCTCGGGTTAATTTGTTTAACCCTTTGAACACTATGCCAGTACTGGTACACTCTTTGCTCACATATAGAAAAGTGTTTCAACCACTGACCTCTATACAACTGGATTACTGTAACACTGATTGGTCACATACAGAAAAGTGTTTCAACCACTGACCTCCATACAACTGGATTGCTGTAACACTCATTGGTCACATATAGAAAAATGTCTCCACCACTGACCTCGATACAACTGGATTGCTGGAATGCTCCTTGACCAAATATAGAAAAATGTCTCCACTACTGACCTCTCTCTATACAACTGGATTGCTCATTGGTCACAAATAGACAAATGTCTTTACTGCCACGATCTTGGGGTGGGTGTGAGGTGGAGCAGAAGTGGTTATAAATATACAGTGCTGAATTGAAGAAAAGGTTCTGGACCTTCGGCTCTTGTGATATCCTGAGCCAAAGCAATCTCGTGTGATAATTCTTAACCCATTCAAACATGTGTGTGTGGTTCTGTATATTTATTTACACTTAAGAAAATATGATTCAAAACAAAACACTGACTTGGTTCATAATCTCAGTCTTGGTAATTTTTTTTTCTGCTATTATTTAACTAGGTACAGGCACTGACATGAATAAATCTATTTTAAACTTTTTGTCATTTTTATTTTATTCAGTGGGAATGGGTCAAACCTTTGGAAGACCAGACTGTCAAGGAGAAAGAAACTGCCAAATTTGAATGTGAGTTACCAGTTCCAAATGTTAATGTGATATGGAAAGTTGATGGACAGCCAATTGAAAGTAGTCCAAAACATTCAATGCAGTCAGATGGAAAGAAACATACACTGGTTATCAGCAAATGTAAACTTAAAGATGATAGCCATATCTCCTGTACATACAGCAATCTCACAACTGAGGCAACACTGAATGTTGAGCGTAAGTTTATCTTAAAATCAAATTGATTAGGCCTAAAAAGTTTAAAATCTGTTTCTCAGGCCCTCCTGTATGGTCCTTTTTTCTGCCACATGCTCTCTTTTTTATAATCAATGCAAACTTAAAAAAAATAAAAATATTAAATGGTTTATGTCTGATATTTTATCAAAGTTAATAAAATTGATAAATTTGTCTGTTGAGTGCAAGAAGGATTTGCAGTGCTTTAGCATTGCAAAGCCTTCTTGCACTCAACGGATGAAATACACCACCACCCATGCTATTCTGTATATTATGAGGCCTAAAACATAAAGCAAACCAAGAACATGAATTTTTAATGGCAATGGTATAATTACAAAAATAAAAAAAAATTTAAAAAAAAACTGCCTGTCTGCATGCAATTTTACAAAAAATGGCCTGAGAAACAAAAGCTATACTTTGTGGGACCTTAATTGAAGACACTTCATTTGCTGTCAGGTACTGATGTTGAGGAATTATAATTAATCGTCCAGAGATATCAACTTCCTACTAATGTTCAAACCAGTACAATGTCATCCTTATAATATTGTACAGATACTCACATATTTTATATTTGTATGATCCACATGGCTATCCCGGGTAGTTCAGCAGTAATTAGTTATTGTGGTGAACAAAAGTTCTCATTGACAAGTAAAGGGTGCGCAGTGGCTCAGTGGTTACTTAAACCAAAATGTTCACAGTTTGATCCCCACCAGGGGTAACTGCATTGTGTCCTTGGGCACTTAATCCCAATTGCCCAAGTGGTGGCACTGTGTACTAAGGTGTACTGCACGTCAATGATGCACTTGTCTTCAACCAATATTAACCCTGCTTGTGTGGAGTTAGTACGTTGGAGAATTTGACAGTTGCTCGGTGGTTCTCTCCAGGTACACCAGCTTCCTTGACCTGTAAAACTGTACGATACGAGGTGACCCTGGCTGTCAAGAGTGTCATTAAATTCCAGTAAATAAATAAATAAGTTTTACAAGTTAAACAGGACCTGGTAAACAATGCCTGGTGTTAAAGTCTGGTTGGCTAAACTTGGCTTTATATTTGTGTTTCAATCATGATATAGCCACAGATGCTGAAAGTTACCTTAAACACCATTAACTGGTTGAGTACTAGAAGCCACTATTGGGGCTATAAAAAAAATAGGGTACGAGATCAAAAGCATGCATTTTTCTTGCTCATGTTCCATATCAAGTCAAACACAAATAATATTTTGTTCATATAAATTTGTGTTATTACAAATTATTGGAGAGTGCCTGTGGGCACTCTCCAATATTTTATAATAAAACAAATTTTGATGAACAAATTCAGACCACAAAAAATAATCTATCCCTCAACCAGTTAAATAGTAAATAAATATAGAAATATAATTATCTGAATACCACTGCTGGACAAAATTTACAGCATTTTACATTGCATATTTCTTTTCAATCTAATTTTGCTTTGGGGGTGCGGTGGCTCAGTAGGTAGAGGTGCAGGCTGCAAGCCAAGAGGTCCTCAGTTCGAATCCCACCTGCGGCATCCGCATTGTGTCCTTGGGCAAGACACTTAACCCCCATTGCCTACGTGGGGGCACGGTGGCGATGTGTACTAAGGCATACTGCACGTCGATGGTGCACGTGTCTTCAACCAATGCTAACCCTGCTTGTGTGGAGTTAGTATGTTGGGGAGCTGACAGTTGCTCACCGTTGCTCGGTGGTTCTCTCCGGGTACTCCAGCTTCCTCCACCCATAAAACTGTCACGGTCATGATTAGCCATTGTGCATAAATATGTGACCTTAAACCCCAGTAAATAAATAGTAAATAAATAAATAATTTTGCTTCATAGAGCTGTAGAATGTAGCATGTATCCAAACATTGTGGGTCCTTGGTTCGAATCCCATCTGTGGCAACTGCATTATGTCCTTGGGCAAGACACTTAATCCCAGTTGCCTACATGGGGGCATGGTGGCGTTGTGTACTAAGGTATACTGCATGTCGATGGTGCCCTTGTCTTCAATCAATGCAAAGCCTGCTTGTGTGGAGTTAGTACGTTGGGGTGTCAGACAGTTGCTCGCCATTGCTTGGTGGTACTCCGGCTTCCTCCACCTTAAAACTGTCTGATACGAGGAAACCCCGGCTGTCGAAAGTGTCGTTAAAACCTTAATAATTAAATAAATATAATCCTAGCATTGCCAATAATTGACAGAATAATTTTTTTCTATATTATTCTTATTCCAGCATTACCACCAGTATTTACAATGAAATTGGAAGATGCAACTGTTGATGAGAACACTGATGCCAAGTTCACATGCAAAACAGATAGTGAAGATGTGACTGTTGACTGGTTGATTAATGGTCAACCTCTGACCAAATCAGATAAATATAAGATCATTGATGATGGTGATTCACACACCTTGTCCATTTTCAATCTCACACCTAAAGATAATGTGGAAGTAACTGCTGTATTTGGAGGCATTTCATCATCTGCACAATTAACTGTACAAGGTAAATTCCGCCATTAATTTTAATATAAAACGTCCTTTGCTTGTCTGAATGACTGATTTGATAGAGTGGTTATAAACTGTAAATCTACCTCTATACCAGTGTTAATCAGGTTGGGGACTGTGGTACTGTGGAACCCAGAAAAATTCAATAAACTCGTTCAAACAAGATTGAATTGGTTAAATTCCTAGTTGAATTATAGGAAAATTTATAGCTTGAAATTTTGATATTTTGACATCCGTGTGTGGCAAAGAGTCAACCTTCTGCATAATAAATCTGACCATACATATGGAAACAGCCTAATACATTGGAATAAAAAGATCCTAATACTTTGGGATACTTTTTAAATATTTTCATATTTGAGCTTGTTACCTATGTTTCAGAAAAAACAATAGTTTAAATCATTTTGAAATGCATTCCATTTATTTTTCTGAAAACTGTCTAAGAGAAAAAAAATGTTAGGATGCTATTTTACTACAGTACATGTAGAGTGTATTATCACCAAATCACCCATGGAGTGGAGATTCCCCTCAAGCAATAATTGCAAATTTGTTGAAAGGATAACAAGCACAAGCAAAGTTCCAGCCAATGGACCTCCAGGTTAAACCTGGAGGTCCATTGGCTGAAACATTGCTTGTGTTTTTTGTCCACATATACAGAATTTGAAAGTGATACTTTGGGTGATAACTCCACTCCACAAGTGATTTTGTTACAATCCACTCTCCATATACTGTATGTTTGTATTACTTACATAGTTCTAAAAAACTGAAAGCGTTGTTTGAAACTTTAATTGAAATCTTATGAAGTTGAATATATTTACAGGGGTACGGAGGCATTGTGATAACCGGTTCTTGTTAGATCACCGAAGTTAAGCAACGTTGAGCCCAGTTAGTCCTTGGATTTGTGACTGTCTGTGCGATTGATTTGAACTCCTGCATTGTGTCCTTGGGCAAGGCATTTAACCCCGATTGTGCGATCGATTTGAACTCCCGCATTGTGTCCTTGGGCAAGGCACTTAACCCCGATTGTCCACATGGGGACATGAGGACACTGTGTACTGAGGCGTACCTCACATCAAAGGTGTGCATGTCTTCAACCAATCTATCCCTGCCTGTGCTGCAGTGCAGAGTTACGATATTGTGGAGCTGGCAGCTGCTCGTCATTGCTTGGTGGTTCTCTCCGGGTACTCCGGCTTCCTCCACCCGTAAAACTGTCACCAACGTGATATGACCCTGGCTGTTAAAGTGTCATTAAATCCTAATAAATAAATAGATACTTTGGGCGATAACTCCACTCCACAGGTGATTTTGTTACAATCCACTCTCCATGTACTGTATGTTTGTATTACTTACATAATTATTTAAAGTTGAAAGCTGAGTATTCTTTGAAACTTTTTTTTAAATCTTCTGAAGTTGAATATATCTACTAATTATAAATGATCATAAATTTTCTTTTAGAAGTGTCAGCTGATTTTGTTGTGCCGCTGAAGGATGTAACAGTACAGGAAAAATCTACAGCAGAATTTGAATGTCAGTTGTCCATTCCAGTTGAAAACTTCCAGTGGTTTATCAATGACAACGAAATCAAACAAGACAACAAATATGAGATCATTGTTGATGGTCCAAAACTGAAATTAAGAATTAAAGATTGTGAACCTTCAGATGGAGGTGTCATTACCATAAAAGTTGGCGATAAGTCTTCTTCAGCTAAGTTTACTGTGGAAGAGGTTGGAGCTGACTTTACTGTTCCACTCAGTGATGTTACTGCTATAGAGAAATCAACTGCCGAGTTTGTTTGTGAGCTTAACAAAGAAGTTGACAAGCTTAAGTGGTTTATTGACGAAATGGAGATAGAGGAAGGTGATAAAATTAAATTTATTAAAGATGGCAAGAAACAGAAACTTGTTATTGAGGAAGTAATTGTAGAAGATGAGGGCCAAATCACAGCAACATATGGACCAAACAGTACAACAGCTTCACTGTTTGTAAGAGGTAACTCAAGTTAAATTAAATATTCTGTGTTTGAAAAAGCTCACTGAGGTCTCTCATCTTTTGGAAGCAGGTACTTAACCCTTTGAATCTGCGCACTCACTTTTCCAACCCAGAATCATGATACATCATAACTTCATTAACTCAGATGGATGCTGAGTGAATGTGTGGGATAGACCAATTTAATATTTTCAATGTGCAGCCCCATGGCTGCACATTGAAAATATTAATTGGTCTTCCCCCAGATAATGAACGTGGACTCTTCCAATGGTTGCCATTGAACTGACATGGAAGATACTACCAGGGTTCAAAGGGTTAACAAAACTTTTGGATAATAGAATATCTTTGTCTTTTATTTTTATTTTTATTATTCAGTCAGGAGGATTTTATTTTTGTACCAAATGAATTTGTAATAATTATATTAATTTTGGATCACATCAGAATGCTAGGATTTTGTCAACATGTAAACAACAAAATTGTTGGCTCTGATTACTCCACTTGTATTGGGCCTAAAAAAATTAAAAATCTGTTTCTCAGGGCCTCCTGCATGGTCCTTTTGGCTGCCGCATGCTCTCTTTTTATAGCCAATGTAAACTTAACTGGTTGAGGGCTACATTATTTTTTGTGGTCTGAATTTGTTCATCAAAAGTTGTTTTATCACAAATTATTGAAGAGTGCTCCCCACAACAAGCACTCTTCAATAATTTGTGATAAAACAAATTTATATAAACAAAATATTATTTGGGTTGGACTGAATATGAAACATGAGCAAGGAAAATGTTGGCTTTTGCTCTGGTACCCTCATTTTTTTAAAGCCCTGATAGTGGCTTTTAGCACTCAACCAGTTAAATAAAATAAAAATTAAAATGGTTTCTGTCTGATATTTTACCCAATTTAAAAAATTAATAAAATTTGTCCCTTGAGTGCAAGAAGGCTTTGCAATGCCTTAGCATTGCAAAGCTTTCTTGCTCTCAAGGGACGAAATACACCACCACCCATGCTATTCCATAGGTTATGAGGCCTAAAACATAAACCAAGAACATGAACTTTTTTTGATGACAAAGAAATAATTACAGAATTAAAAAATAAAATAAAAAAACGCTCACACACATGCAGTTTTACAAATAATGGTCTGAGAAATGGAAGATTAACTTTGTGGGGCCTTTGTTTCACTTTCATATCAGTTTATTTCATTTGCAGAGTAATCCTATTTATCATATTACTTCTCCATGTTCTCGGGTTATTACCGATTCTTATTTTCAAAAAATATTAATTAGTGCTTCATAACACCTTCAAATGATTTGATTGGTCAATTTCAAAAGAATGCTTTCTAATTGGTTATCACCAAAAAGATCTGTGTCAAATTAATGAGCGTGTAAATAAAACTATTTAAAAAATCCAACAAAGCCTAAATAGAATTATTTCAAAACACCAACAAAGCCACGATGCCTGATTTTACTTGTTATAAACATTCACTAAAATCCCAATGTTAAGAAATGTATTAAATACTTGAAAAATAGTATTTATAATGCTGAATTGTGGAACTATAATTTATCGTGGTTATGATGTATGACTCTCATGGTGAACATTTAAGTACACCAAGCTACTATGGGTATATTCCATATATCTATTGGAGTGATCTGAAATATTCATTACAGATTAGATCATCTTTGGCTCTGAATAGTTAATGCAGTTGCTACAGTCATTCACAACCTTAGAGTAGCATGATCAGACAGTCAAGTGTATAATGTTGATGGGAGCGCGGTGGCTCAGTGGTAGACTGTTGGACTTCTATGCAAGAGGTCCCGAGTTCAATCCCCGTACGAGACGACCTGCATTGTGTCCTTGGTCAAGGCACTTCATCCTGGTGTAATGTTTTCAACTGCTATAACCCTGCTTGAGCGGAGCTTGAACAGAGTTAGAATGTTGAGGAGCTGAGAGTTGCTCGTCGATACTTGGTGGTTCTCTCTGGGTACTGTGACATCCTCCACCCGTAAAACTGTCATGGTCATGATTAGCCATTGTGCATAAGTATGTGACCTTAAACACCAATAAATAAATAGTATAATGTTGATGATATACTAAGCAGTAGAAGGGACATCACTAGCATACATTTGTGTGCCTAGCTTCACTTTTCCACCCATTCTATAGTTGCTTTTACTTTCTTTTAGAATTGTCTCCTGAATTCATCCGATTCCTTAAAGATAAAGTAATTGATGAAGGACAGACTACTGAATTTGTTTGTGAAGTGAACAAAGATGGTTCTACAGTTAAATGGTTCATTGATGGAAAAGAAGTCAATGAAGACAACAGATACCAAATGGTTTCGGAGGGTAAATCCCACAAGCTTGTCATTAAAGACAGTATTCCACCTGATTCTGGTGTTATCACAGCTCGTGTTGAAGACAGAACTACATCAGCTACTCTGTCTGTCAGAGGTATGTTATTAAATATGTTTATTTCTTAACCCGGTGTATATTTTAAAAATATTTTTCATCAAATCTAGTCATGGCTGCTGTGAAGCAGCCATGACTAGATTTGATGAAAAATTCATCTAAATTTAATTCAAGAAATTGTTGGTGAAAAAATCCATCCAATTTACAGGGTGCAAATTGGATTAAATATACCCAAATTATACATATTTCAATGGCAAGAGAAATACTGTCCTGGGCAGGAATACTCGCCAGCAGCATGCAAGGAGTTATTTGTTATCTTTAATTCAGTGTCTCATCAACACATAATATATGATTGACAGTTTTGGATGTTGTACTATGAGTTGCCTCATATCAGAAAATGTTTCAAACTTCGAAAGATTAATCCTTTACCTAACAAGCTGTCAGGGAGTGCGGTTGCTCAGTGGTAGACTGTTTGACTTCTATGCTAGAGGTCCCGAGTTCAATCCCTGTCTGGGACGACCCGCATTGTGTCCTTGGGCAAGACACTTTATCCTTGTTGCCTTCATGGGCGCACAATAATGCTGTTATAAGACGTACTGCACGTTGATGGTGCACATGTCTTCAACCGCTGTAACCCTGCTTGAGCAGAGCTTGATCAGAGTTAGAATGTTGAGAAGCTGACAGTTGCTCGTCGATGCTGGGTGATTCTCTAAAGGTACTCCGGCTTCCTCCCCCCGTAAAACTGTCATGTGCATAAGTATGTAACCATAAACACCAATAAATAAATAAATAAATAATAAATTGGCCACATCGACCTGTGTAATAAACAAATTAAGCAGTTAGAATGAAAAAATATTTAATAAAAATTACATCAAAACCATATCATGTGACCCCTCATTGGAATGAGCTTGTTCCAATCAGGGGTCACATGATATGGTTTTGTTGACATTTTTCTTTAAATTTAAAATCACAAAAATTGAAATAATAAATTTTGATATCACTGGTTGCTCTGAAGAAATACTGTTTTGTGATGCACTGTTGGAAGGTGCTTTCTGAGCAAATCATCAGCTTAATGAAAGGAACTCTATGAATGAAGTTTTATGTCCTGGATTAATTAGATAAGTCACTGAAACAGTTAAATCCCAGATCTCCAGATCGGTATTCTGTCAGTCTCCCTATGGGAACAATGGGGAGGTTGGTGGGGTGGGGTGGGGAGGGGGGCAGGCTTCTCAACTGTGATAAACAAGTTCTGTTATACTGGGAAAATAGGACCTCGTTACATATGCCAGGAGTGAAATTTCTCAAAATTTGGCAGCATTGATATAAACAACTGGATAACACTTTATCAAGCCCAAATAGAGGATATCACTTGGAAATTTCTTGACCCCCTCACTGGAACAAGCTCTGTAAGATCCTTCCAATGGGAGGTCATGAGCAATATTTTTAAGGCAAAAATTGAACAAATAATAAAATTTCAATTACGATTTTGGGGAATAGAACTGGTTACATTAGGTAAAAGGTGAAACCTTACTCTGTACTTTTGTTGCCAGTGTGATATTGCCATGAATGCTGAAATTGACCTTAAATACAGTAAATAAATATAAACTGTCAGTCAGCTTAACACAATGGTTAAGTTTTCTTCTCTTATTTATTATGCTCATTTATCCTACCAAACAGGGCATGGTGGCACAGTTGGTAGAGGTGCAGGCTGCAAGCCGAGAGGTCCTCGGTTTGAATCCCACCTGCGGCAGCCGCATTGTGTCCTTGGGCAAGACCCTTCACCCCCCATTGCCCATGTGGGGGCATGGTGACATTGTGTACTAAGGCGTACTGCACATCGATGGTACACTTGCCTTCAACCAATGCTAACTCTGTTTGTGTGGAGTTGGTATGTTAGGGAGCTGACAGTTGCTTGCTGTTGCTCAGTGGTTCTCTCCGGGTACTCCAGCTTCCTCCATCCGTAAAACTGTCATGGTCATGGTTAGCCATTGTGCAGAAATATGTGACCTTAAAACCCCAATAAATAAATCCTACCAAACACTGTTCATTGTCCCTTTTTTTTTACGTATTAGCCTTCATAAAATAGAATTCATGTACAGCGGAATCTTGTTAATTGAATATCCATTTTGTCAATGAACATTATTCAATTAATAGGAGGATTCAATTAACCCTTTGCCTAACAAAAGTATTTTTTAAAAATAAATTAAATTTCACATTTTTCGCAAACAAATTTCACAATTTTTCAATAAAAGCATACAAATATGGATATCATCAGAACCAGCTCATTGGTTCTGATGATATCCATATTTGTATGCTATTATTGAAAAACTTACGAGATATTTTATGCTGTGTTAGGCTTATTCTGGTAAATTTTCTACCCGTTTTTGGCCACTATTTTAGGTAAAGGGTTAACAGGGATTGTACCACTTTTCCTGTATTCTGGAGATAAATATAGCATTTATTCTATTATATCTTGTTTGACAGAGCTCCGCGAGCTCTGTCAAACAAGATATAATAGATTAAATGCCAGTATTGGATGTACTGAGGCAAAATAGGTATATAAACAAAAATTGATGACACTTGAAATTCATATATGCATGATATGATGAGAAATTGGAAGCACCGAATTTATTGATTTTTATCATTTTGTAACTAACACTAAAAATGAATGTTGGCAATTAATACTACATTAATGAAACAGTTTATTTTAATATGCTTTTCATATTTATGCTTGTTCTGTACATATTGTAATTTGCTGGAATTAAATATTGTTTTGTTTTTTTTTACATCTGGGTAACTTAGATAACTTTCTCCAGTATTTTTTGAGGAATACTTTTTGGCGGAATGATTTCAGTTTGATAATTGATAACAGTACCCTTATATCAGACAGTGCGATCTTAGTAAAAATAGTTTTGTCATGCAATGACACTTTCCTATTTTGAATACTATATTGAAAAAATCATCTTTAACTGGTCCGATGCTACATTATGTTTGATGAACTGAATTTGTTCATCAAAATTTGTTCTATTACAAGTTATTGAAGAGTGCCCATGGACTGAATTTGTTCATCAAAATTTGTTCTATTACAAATTATTGAAGAGTGCCCATGGATTGAATTTGTTCATCAAAAATTTGCTCTTTTACAAGTTATTGAAGAGTGCCTATAGACTGAATTTGTTCATCGAAATTTGTTCTATTACAAGTTATTGAAGAGTGCCCATGGACTGAATTTGTTCATCAAAATTTGTTCTATTGAAAGTTATTGAAGAGTGCCCTGTTTATAAAAGACAAAAGACATTTAATGTTGTAAAATATTACATTTTCAGCAAGTGCAAATTTTCAGGAGGTTCAGTTACTGAAATAAATTCCGATACTAAACACAAAAAACCAATATTTTATATTATAAGTGAAGTAAAAAAGACAAGCCATATAAGTTCTAAAATATGTTCGAAAAAATGCTACCAGTATCAATATGTTTTCTCTTCTCTTGAATGATCTGAGAAAACCAAGCAACATCATTTTTACAAGGGAGGAAAACCATTTTTATGAAATTAGAAGGATAATTTTTGTTCTTTGCAAGAGCTATATTTGATTGCTTCATTCGGTGAAGTTTTGAAAGTCACTGTCATAGTATCTCTTGTTACTAAACACCTGCAGTTATGTACTGTGTTTCCCACTTAGTGGCAAAAATTTGAATGAAAAAGCTCTCCATATGTTTATTATCCCTTTACCTAACATGAAAAGCAGACGACACTTGCAAACAAAAAAAAATATTTTTTTTCATTTTTTGTCTCAAAAACTAGGTTATGACCCCTCATTGGAATGGGCTCAACAAGCTTATTCCAAAGAGGGGCCATAACCTATGTTTTCGAAATAATCAAAATTAATTGGCGTTTTTTTGTGAATTTTGCTGGCAGGTTTTGACTGTTGTGTTGGGTAAAGGGTTAATTATCAAACTGAAATCATTCTGCCAAAAAGTATTCCAGAACCTGATAAAATATTGTGAAACTGAAATCATATGAAAGAAGCATGATTGTGTAAATGAGATGGCTTGATTACTAAATTTCATTTTACCAGAAATACCTGTGGAGTTCACAGCTCAGTTGAGTGAGCAGCATGTAATAGACCATAATGCAGCTTACTTTACCTGTAATGTCAACAAACCTGATGTCACAGTTACATGGTTCAAAAATGGAAAGGAGATCAAACCAAATGACAAATATATCACTGAGGATGAAGGAACAACACACTCACTTGTCATCATGGATGCTGATGAGTCAGATGTGGCTGAATATACTGTCGTTGTTGGCGACAAACATAGCTCTGCTAAGCTGCATCTTGATGGTATGTAATATTTTGTTGTAATAACCTTGATTATTGTTGCTGAATGGTAAAATATTAACCCACAGACTGTTGTTGTTTGGCATGTGTTATAAAAACCTAACTTTTCTTCAAGGAAACCTTTATTCATATTAACTATAGTGAATTGCGACACCTTTTTCTAGGGCTGCACGATATTCAAAACAAAATACAGGTATCGGTATTCAAAAAAATACCGTGGTATACTGGTATATTGAAAACTATTCAGATATCTGAACAAAAGTACCACAATCGAGACTTGAGGCATCACAGTCAGAACGAATCAGCATGCCTTGATGATGCAGTTCGAAAAACCTTTACACAACGCAGACGATATCAAAATTTATTATTTTAAATATTAGTTTAGCAGAGTTTTCCAAACATTTCTACAAAACAATATCATGCGACCCCCTCATTGGAACAAGCTCGTTGAGCTCATTCCAATGAGGGGTCACATGATATAGTTTTGTTGAAATTTTTGAAAATTATTTTTTCGACTGCTGAATTTGTATATCACGCGGGCACATGCTTGGGTAAAGCGATAATATTATTCATTCTGAGCCACAGTTAAAAAACTCAAGACATCTTGAAAATTAAATTGTGGGTGAATAAATAATGACGATAAACCAATATTTTTATACTGTACCAATGACCCAGACATAGCTGGTGCTAACTCTTAAAATATAGGGCCAAACACAAATTTTGCCCCCCAATCCCCAAAATTTGCATCTAAAACTAAAGAAAACATGTCCTGAAAGGCCCTCCACACCTCGCCCCCACTGCGCATGCGCAGTGTCCAGGACGTTCCGAAATTGGCGCCATTTATCATTCTAAGTTTGGCCCTTCATCAGTTAACATCTGACTGATCTTTGTGCTTTTAAATCTCAGTTTAAATGATGCCAGACACATAAATATTAGTGAAATGGTGATTCTAAGGAGGATAGAAAAGGAGGAGAGGAAAAGAATGTGTGACAGAATATTATCAGGGCTGTAACTTAAAATTTTTTAATGAAATTATGTTAAGTTACCTATTTTCAAGGCAGCAGCCATTTTGTTGTCATTCTGATTATTTAGTTACACTGTTTTTTCAAGTGTTTTTCCTCTCTCCCTGTCCTTTAAGTTCCCCCTTGCTATTCTCCCATGCTTTTGGCATAGTTTCTGTAATTATTATTACTAAAATTTCTTGGGAGTTTTAGCTTATAACAGAATGAATTCTGTTCTTTCCCCATGTTTACGTCTTCACCTACGGGTGGTTAGGCGTTGTGTTCTGCATCTACCATCTGATGTTCTGCAGTTTCTTCCCTGGAAGTCTCTGTTTTGCATCAGATGGTGTATTTTTGGTAACTGAATTTCGGGCCTGGGTGCCTGGAGTCTTATTTTAGTGTTTTTACACTCATTGTTTACATTTACAACAGCCCTCTGTGTGAGGGGGGGATTTCTAAATAATAATATCTTTATGTTATTTTAATCATAACTAGATACATTATTATTGTTCGTAAGTGTTAAATAAATTGTTTAAAATATTTTTAAAATTTTTGTCCACACTTAGGCTTGGGATCCATTGGGGCTCAACGTTACTTTTCAGAAACTTGGGCTGTTCTGAAAAAATATTTTTTCAAAATATTTTGATTTCAATTATTTTTTCTATATTAATGGATCATATTATTATTATGTATTTGATTGCCAGGGGTTAGTGCGAGTACCAGGACTTGTTTTCTTTTCTTATTGAAAGGATATTGATCAATTGTTTTAGGAGGAAGTCTTCCTCTGACCTTATTATCATTCTATATGTGGTCAGTGTACTCGCATTAACTCCTGTTCTGTATCGTATGATTTCGATGACAATATGGGAAGCGTATGTCACGGTATGTTGTTGGGGATTTGGACACTCCGGTCCTTTCCCCGCAGGGTCACTCTACTTTATCAATTTCTATTTCAGACCATCAAGATTAGGGTGATGTATCTGGGATGTCTTCCAACAGTGTGCCTCCGTCGTCACAATTAATGAAGGGCTAGCGGAAAAGTGCTCATGTAATACGCCAATTGCCTAAGAGGACCCTAGTAGGTTCGACGGCCTTTGACGTCCACTAGCTCGCCCGGTGTAGCGTCCATTCACCGAATGGTTCGGCAGCCGGGTTCGTCCGTTGCGGTCTAGAAGGAATTTTGGGGTGATGCGAGCACTATAAAATTAACTTAATGCACACCCAGTGACGGCGGATCGGAGGGAGAACGGAGGAAGCCTTTTAGTCCGGTTCATAGCTCGTTCCGGTCCATCCGGACGGCAAGCGAGAGAGGCCCCTCTCTCGTTCAACAACATCTGGCCCCAGATGTTGTGGTACAAATGTGTTGTTAGCGGAGCATACGTCCGTCGCTCGGGACGCTCCGTTGTATAGGCAGTCCGCTGAGACTGCTAAGGCTTCCTCTTCTCATCAGCGCACACGACCGCACCTTGGCTGCGTGACCGCCGATATATTACCAGCTTCGCCGATCAAGGATTCTTCGGCGACCAGGTCACACCATCCGGCAGCCAGGGATTCGAGACCGATGGACTCCGGACGTTCGCATAGGAAGTATGCGGGAGCCATCTGATGCGGAGCTGCCCTCGGCGAAGCACCGATAGACTGCGCCTCCGCAGGTCTCGACGCCGGACATTCTTGTGCACATAGCACAGCTTATCGCAGCATCCCAGCAGCCGACAGAAACGGTGTCGGATCGAGAATTATCCGACAGCGCTGGGTCGGTAGCCGGGGACTCGAGGCCTGCAGACTCCGGACGTTCGCATAGGAAGTGTGCGGGAGTCAACGTACACGGAGCTTCCAGCGGCAATGCATCGTAAGTCCGCTACGGCACAGGCCTCGGGAACGGACGTGCTTTCCTTAATAGCACAGTTTATCGCAGCATCCCAGCATCAACTGAATCTGTCGCATATATTTTATCCGACGATGCTGGGTCGGGACGCTCCGCGGAAGCGGGTACGGACGTCCGAAAGTTTCATCCGGTCCGACGGGATACCGAAAGGGATTCGGTGGATTTCAAGCTTTCCCTTTCGGAACAACATATGCTGCGATGCCGGATAAGAAACTGATAGCGTCGGTGGACTTAGAAATTTTTGGTTCGGTTCAGGGACATCGTCCCTCAGTTCCGACATAATCCAATAATGTCACACAAACTTTCGAATTATTGAACGACGCTATATATATTATTATTTTATGCTTGCTATCCAAGCATTTCTGGTTTCTTGTTCGAAGAGTTATGGAGATGTCTTTCAAAAGTGTGCCTCTGTCGTCATAGTTAATGAAGAGTTAGCGGCAATAAGTGCTCATGGAATATGTCTATCGGTTACGGAATGACATTCGCTAGCTCACCCGGTGTAGCATACATTCATCGAATGGTTCGGCTGCCGGGTTCGTCCGTTGCGGTCTAGGAAGGAGATTTGGGTGATGCGAGCACTTTAATTACTTTAGTACTCACCCAGTGACGGCAGATTGAGGACAGATCGGAGGAAGCCAACAACATAGGGGACCGCATGTTGTGGTTCAGATATTTTACATTCGGAGCATATGTCCGTTGCTCGGGACGCTCCGTTATATTGACAGTCCGAGAGACTGTCTTTAATGCTTCCTCATCCTCACAGCAGGGCACACGACCGCACATTGGCTACGTGACCTCGAGTATCCGATCAGTTTCGGCATTCAGTGATTCCACAGCGAATAGGTCGCGCCATCCGGTAGCCAAGGGACACGAGGCCTATACACTCCGTTCGCTCGCATATTGGAAGTATGCACGGGGGTAACGATCTCGGAGCTTCCTGCGGCAATGCATCGTAAGACCGCTGCTCCTCAGGCCTCGGTGACGGACGTGCTATCCGAGTTAGCACAGTTGTTTCGCAGCATCCCAGCAATTGACGGTTTCTCGGTCGAATCAGGAATTATCCGACGGCGCTGGGTCGGTGCGGTCCGCGGTTGCATCAAGCTACGGACGACCGAACGCTTTATAGGGTCCGACAGGATGGCGAAAGGGATTCGAAAGATTTCGAGTTTTCCCTTTAGTAGTATCGGAAGATGCCTTTCATATCTTCTGGCATTTCTTCCAGTGATTATTTTTCGGACTTCATTGCTGCGATCTTGGATAAGAGACTTATAGCGTCATTGGACTCGGATTTTTCGATCGGTACAGGGACTTTGTCCCTGACTTACCGACGCAGTCCAATATTGTCATTACAACATGTGTTTTATTTTTCGACGCTATATATATTATATATATATATATACAAGCCTGCTACTAAGCATGATAGTTTAGTTTCTTGTCCGCGTGGCTCATTTCTGCCATTTTATCTTTTTTACATATAGTTTATTTTGGCAGAGCAGGGCAAACCGAGAGTTCATATGCGTCTAGACGGTGTGATTAAAGACTGCATATATTCTTTTTCGCCGTTTATGTCTTTTCCAATTTCAATATTGGGAACGACATTATGTATAGTAGACTTAACTTAGACGCTTTATTATACGTAATCCGCCTTACTGAGGCGTTATCATTACGTCTTCAAGAAAAGATTTACGGGATATTATTCTCAATGTAATTTCTTTTGAGGGCAGTATTTTGTTCACGTATAACTCCGCCCTTCAGTGGCTGATTGGAGTGTTTAGACGTGATGCAGCCCTAGCTACATCCACGCGTGGATAGTAGGTTAAGAACTCTCTCAGAGTCGCTTCGTTCTCGGAGGAGCTTCTCTTCGACGGCAACTTTCCGGCAATCCATGAATTGCTTGGTTTATACATTCTCTTGTCTATCTACTGTTACAAGAGATTCAGACTGGGGCAAACATTCGGTGGTTGACTCAGAGAGTGCCGCCGCAGTTGCCGGACCCTAGTGTGGCTGTTATGACGGTTGCCAGTCAAACAGATTGGGATATATACTGATCCCTACGGATTCGAAGTGCCAGGGTCTTTGGGTTCCGCAGTCTTTTAGCTATCAGTTTAACTTCCGCGGAATAATGTTTTTTAGGCTTGCTTTATGTCATTGCATGAACATTATTCAGAAATGCATGCCCAAATTCCTGTCCTTTAATTCGACAGTAGTGGCGTATCTCCGGAACCAGGGAGGCACTCTTTCGTTTCCGTTATTCAATTTAATGGAAAGAATCCGTCTGTTGGTTATAGTACACCAAGTTCAGTTTTGGTCCGTCATATTTGGGGTCGTCTGATTGTTTTATCGCACTCCCGTTCTCTTACGGGTCGCTTGTTGCTGTCAGAATGGACTCTCAACAAACAAGTATTTAATCAGATTTGCTATCTATGGGAGCGCCCAATGATGTTTTATTATGACACAGCTTGCTAATCAATTGCAGACGTATGTGTTGGCTTGTCCAGATCTCTGAGCTAATACTGTTAACGCTCTATTGATCTATAGGACGCAATGATAGGATACGCGTATCCTCCGGCGCTGTTGTTTTAGCAGGTATTGCTAAGATAAACAACCACAATACATTTCTGTTGATAGCATCTCTATCTTCACAGAGATCATGAGTAATTTACTCTCTTGTCTACTGTGGATCTTAACGTGAAATCTTCCTCTATGTGAGGATCTTTTTTCACTGGGTAAATCGTGTCATCTTTATCACAACCAGCAAGGTCGCAACCTTCATGTATTCCGTTGTGTGGTCCGTATTGCATTGTAAGCACTGTACTGGACGAGCTTTGGACGCGATTTCTTACTATAGGAGATCCTCTTCTTCGCTATTCTATGCGACTAAAGTGGAGGCTCTTCCGTCGTGGTGTAGGGATCATTATGTTCATATGGTTGATCCCTCCATACTACGCATTGCTAGTTTTTAGTATACTTGTTTCACAAGATCTACTGCAGCCTGTTGTTATTTAGGTTATAGGTTTATGTTACCTCATACCTATGCACTCTACGATAGTTTACAATTGAGTCTTTTGTCTCTTTATCTAAGTCAGTTAGTAACTTTTTGATAAATAGACTTAGAATCTTTAGATTAAATTCCTATACGGATTTTAACTTCGGTTCTTATTTAGCTAAGTAATCATTTGAGCCTCTGGAAACAGTAGTTTTCAAATTCTGACCTTTTAGACAGTAATTCTGTTGGTTTCTCTTTTACTGTAGAGTCAGTGAGTTTCATGCACTATCGATGGATGATTTTCACTTTCATAGTTTCGGAATCAATACTTCCGTTACTATTTAGGTTGGATTGTTGCATAAGAGTTAGGCTCCTATTATCCGGAACCTATTATTTTAAGGTCCTTCCGTCTTCGTATGGGCATACGCCTTTACTCTTTCCGGGTACAGTTTATGTATTTATAAACAGATATCTGTTTATTACAAGGGCGTAAGCTTCTTCTGTCTTTGATGTTTAGTAGAAGGACGTTACGCTCCATTTTATTGTTAATCGATTCTATTAACTAGCGTACTGCTTATGGTATATCATTGGCTTAGCAGTTGTGCTTAAGATTTCGGCTCATGAAGTAAGAGTTCTTCTACTTCTTGGGCTTACATTAATAGTGTTGCTATTATAGATTTTTGAAGGCTGCTCATTGCGCTCAGCCATCCATTCATGAATTTTATCTCAGAAATATCGAGTCCATTTCTGGAGGCCTCTATTGTTAGGTCTTTTATCTACTGCTCAGAATGTCATTCACTTAACAGTTGCTACTATAGCTAGGTAGGCTGTCTGTTTCGGCAGTGTCTCCGTTCGGCTGCCCTCTTCGCTCTGGGCTATTTGACCCAGGGCAAGAAAAAGGGGGGGGGGAGGGTGTTCCCTTGGGTCACCTGTTTTTACTATGAAAACAAGGGGATACCTCCTCCGGAGTTAGTAATTCTGAGCTGTTATTGGGATGGTTGTTTAGTGAGAAGTTTAAGTTTATAAAATTCATTCAAGTCTTAGTTTTTAAAGTATAGCTTTTGAATATTGCATATGTCAACGGACATGATTATGCACTTCTCACACACTTTTAGGAGTATAAGAGTCTCTATTCTCTAGACTTACTTTATTATTGGCTTACTTTAAAAATTATTAGTATAAGGATTATTGGATATTAATAGAGTACATGGATGTATGAAGCTCAATTTTTGGAAGGTGTTGTATCTTTCTAATTTATCATAAATAAGAAAGATACATGTAAGGCCTATTACTTCTTTTCCCTACAGGGGATGACTCTATTTTATTTTATTGAGCGTATTCCATTTTGCTCTATGTCCTTGGCCCTCCAGCCTTTTTACTATTCAGCTATGTCTGGGTCATTGGTACAGTATAAAAATGTTAAAAAATTTATAGTAATTTATATATTTTTTATACTTACCAATGACCCAGACGGGGATGGCCCTCCCAGGAGTTGGGAACTCTTGCCTCCCCGCTGAGTACATAGCGCTTACCAGGCACTGGTTATTAGAATGATAAATGGCGCCAATTTCGGAACGTCCTGGACACTGCGCATGCGCAGTGGGGGCGAGGTGTGGAGGGCCTTTCAGGACATGTTTTCTTTAGTTTTAGATGCAAATTTTGGGGATTGGGGGGCAAAATTTGTGTTTGGCCCTATATTTTAAGAGTTAGCACCAGCTATGTCTGGGTCATTGGTAAGTATAAAAAATATATAAATTACTATAAATTTTTTAACATTTTTGTAATTGCACCAGTATTCAATCAATATTGGTTTGAATACAGGTATATATCTGTTTATCGATATACCGTGCAGGCCTACCTTTTTCATGATTACTGCACTTCAGTGGAAGTCGGTGAGAAATTCTCTTTTTTTTTGCGTATCTCGAGAGTGACACAGAAACACAAAAGATTCCTGATTGTATTGTAAATTGAATGACCAGGTTGACAATTCCAGCCATGGTCAGCTGCAAATATGGCCTTTCCAATCGAATCGAATCAAATATGCACCCAAACTTTTTTAATCGAATGAATATTTGTCATCAAATATGGATGATGGCAAATTTTTTTGTTTATTTGCATATTGAGGCAAAAGGCATTGTGAAAAAGCATTGTGAAGGGGGTGTACACCTAGTTTGTTCTGGCCCAAGTCCTTAGTAATAAAATATTCCATTTTCTTCATCAATGCATGCCTTCATCGAAGGCATGCCTTGATGATGAAGTTGGAATATTAGTCAGTTCTGTAAACTGAATATTTTTCCCTTGCAGATTGGATATTGAGTTAACAAGGTTCCACAGCTTTGGTAACACTATTTAAAGTTCATTAAAATTCAAGTCTGTAAAATGATTAACTCATAACCCACTGAGTATTTTTAAGATATTTTTCATCAAATCAACAGCTGCCATGACTAGATTTGATGAAAAATTCAATTAAGTTTAACTCAAGAAATCACTGGTGAAAAAATCTATCTAATTTACATGGGTAAAATTTGATTAAATGTGCCAAAATTATACTTAATTCACTTGCAAGAGAAATCCTGTCCTTGGTAGGAATATCTGCCAACAGCACGTAAGGAGTTAATCCATCTCCTGCCCTCCTCCCCCAGCTTGCCTGGGAAGTGATGCAGTGCTTTTTTACTGTTGCAAAGTTCTCTTTTACTGGTAAAATGTCTAGTGTTGAAGTCCTTAACCCTTTACCCAACACAGACGAATTCAAAATTTATTATTTTAAATATAATTTTTTAATTTTTTTCAAAATATTTCAACAAAACCATATCATGTGACCCCTCATTGGAACGAGCTTGATGAGCTCGTTCCAATGAGGGGTCACTTGATATGGTTTTGTTGAAATTTTTTGAAAAATAATAATTTTTCAACTGCTGAATTTGCATATCACGCGGGCGGATGTGGGCGATTCATTGGGTAAAGGGTTAAAGTGGGCAGCATGGGTATAAATGATGGGCTTAACATTGAATTTATACTCAATAATGATGGTCAGTAATTAGGGCTGTACAGGGCTGCATGACTGAAGTATCACTGAATATCTCTAAAATCATCAAATAGATCTGCCCATTTGCTGTGAATATATCTGTAAGGAATACCATTCAGGAACACAGCACTGGATGGGTTAATATTGATTGAAATTGAAATGAAAAATTTGTAGTACAGTTGAGTACAGTAGATCCCACTTAACTGGACACAGTGGAGCCCACATAATGGGATATATCTTAATTGAATAGCCTGTTAATGCAATATAAATTGCACAATATTCCGTCCTGTTTGACCTCAAATACATACGTTTCTAAACGGTAACAAAGCTCAACTGATCGTTCCTTCAAGGCGACGTGATGTACCAAAGCGTGACGTCATTTAGAAAGCTACTGAGGGGATATCGAGAAATATCTTTTAGATAATTTGCGATAATTCACAGGTTAGCATATAATAAAAGCATTTAATATATCATATCTTGTTTCCAAGAGCTCCATGGGCTCCATCCAACAAGATATAATGGAATAAATACTCAATTTATCACCAGAATATATGAAAATGTATAAAGTGACTTTTCAGTTAATAGGATTTCATTATTTGATACAAATTTAGAGATAGACTTGTTTTGTACCTTGAAAGTAATGCTGGCAAATTATCTATCGTGACAGTGAAAAGTATAGCTACAATACAATGTAGATGACAGTCAGTGCCCATGTTTATTGACTGTTAATACATCATAAATTGCCTGTCTTTGGCAAACTTTATCAGGTCCGGCAATCTAGAAAATCAAGGAGTGCAAAACAGTTGCCCTCCTCAGATTGCTTAGGAGTGCAATTGCACCTGAAATTTTTAATGCAAAAACTTGTATGCTATTTTGGTTATATTCACTTCAAGTTATTAATATTGTGACTGAAAAATTGTACTACATTCAGCTACATAGTGGACAAATTGGCACACACATCTCATTATTCAAAATGTTGCATTCAGTTCTTATGTGACTGTCTTCTACACTCAAAATGCATCAAAATGCAACACAGAATGGGTCATGAATTATTGCGAATCAGTGCAACATTGACAAATCGTCCCCTGAGTTCCAATGTGTTCTCTGTGCCAGTAGGCACAGAGAACACATTGTAACTCAGGGGACAAAAGGATGAGAGATTTTAAAGGCAGTCCCAAACAGGTCTGGCATTCCAGAAAATCAAGGGGTGCAAAAAATTGCCCTCCTCAATTTTTTCTAGGCATGCATTAGGCATGCAGCACTCCTGCACTCCTAAAGAATGCCAGTCCTGCCTTATGGACAGTTCAGGTGCTCTAATAATGGTGATAAATAGACAAGAAGAAGTCTCCCATACAATAACTAGATTTCACAGACTGGTTTCTAGTCAAAATTTGGCAGTCTGGGATGGGTCATGATATAATTAGACTAGAAGTCTGTCCCACTCCTTTAGACCTACAAATTGTGGTGTAGCTGTATTTAAGGTGAAATTTCCAAGCCATTCAAGATTAACACCCTTTTCATGTTGCCCATTTTTAACTGGTAGAGTGCTAAATTATTTTTCAAAGGTGATTTGTAACATGCGTATTATTTTCAAAGATACAATGCTACCAGCAAGGGGAGCCTTAAATTAGCAAGATTTTGTTTATCAAAAATTGTTTTGTTACTATTTATTGGAGAGTTCCTGTTGGCACTCTCCAATAAATTGTAACAAAATAATTTTATATGAACATTTCTGTATCTACTGATGTACAAATGACAAGATAATGCACACAGTATAAAGCCACTAAAGTGGTTTTCAGCACTTTTCAGTAGAGCCCTGATCGTGGCTTCTGGCGCTCTACCAGTTAACAGTCCAGTTACATAAAGTTATTAATTATTGTAACAGAATTAAACAGATAGAATCAAACATTGTTGATTGTTTTTGTATTTAATGATCATCTGTTTGTACCAATGTCCCTGCTAATCCTTTACCAAATGTAAGGGAATGCGGTGGCTCAGTAGGTAGAAATGCAGGCTACAAGCAGAGAGGTCCTCGGTTTGAATCCCACCTGCAGCAACCTCATTGTGTCCTTGGGGAACAACACTTAATCCCAACTGCCCATGTGGGGGCATGGTGGCATTGTTTACTAAGGCATACTACATGGCAATGGTGCACTTGTTGTCTTCATCCAATGCTAACCCTGCTTGTGTGGAGTTAGTATGTCGGGGAGTCTGAAAGTTGCTTGCCATTGCTTGGTGGTTCTATCTGGGTACTCCGGCTTCCTTCACCCATAAAACTGTCCAACACAAGGTTACCCTGGCTGTCCAAAGTATCGTTAAACCCCAATAAATAAATTACAGTAATGATTATCTGTTTTGTACCAATGTCCCTGGTAACCCTTTACCTAATGCAATGGCCATAAATGACGAACACTATTCACAAAAATCACATTCAAATTTTAGTATTTTAAAAAAAATTTCCTCCAAACATACCGTGGGGACCTCATTGGAATGAGCATGTTGAGCACATTCCAATTAGTATCAAGAGATATGCTTTTGTGGCAAAATTGGTAACCGTTTACCCAATGCAGATGATATCAAAATTTATTATTTTGAATATTTTTTAAAAAATTTTCAAAACAAATTGGCAAAACCATGTCATGTGACCCTCATTGGAATGAGCTTGATGGGCTCGTTCCAGTTAGGGGTCACATAATATGGTTTTTTTGAAAGTTGTTGAAAAAATAATATTTTTTCCGGCTGTATTTGCATATTACATGGGCAGATGCAGGCAATTCGTTAGGTAAAGGGTTCCCGAGTTCGATCCCCATCTGGGACGACCCGCGTCATGCCCTTGGGCAAGGCACTTTATCGTGGTTGCCTACATGGGAGCACAATAATGCTGTGTACTAAGGCGTACTGCAAGTCAATGGTGCACATGTCTTCAATCACTGTTACCCTGCTTGAGCGGAGTTTGAACAAAGTTAAAATGTTGAGGAGCTGACAGTTGCTCGTGATGCTCATTGGTTCTCTCCGGGTACTCCAGCTTTCTCTACCCGTAAAACTGTCACGGTCATGATTAGCCATTGTGCATAAGTATGTGACCTTAACCCTTTACCCAACGTAGACAATATCCAAATTTATTATTTTAAATATCATTTTTTTTAATTTTTGAAAAAATTTCAATAAAACCATATCGTGTGACCCCTCATTGGAACGAGCTCATTGAGCTCGTTCCAATGAGGGGTCACATGATATGGTTTTGTTGAAATATTTTTAAAAATTTAATTTTTTCAACTGCTCAATTTGTATATTATGCGGGCGGATGCAGGCGATTCGTTAGGTAAAGGGTTAAACACCAATAAATAAATAGGTGAAGGGTTAAATTTCGGGAAGAAAATGTCTACTGATTGTGTTAGGTAAAGGGTTAAATATGTTACATGATTGTGATGAGCACTTGTTGTTTTAAGAAATGATTCTATGTGTATGCTTTGTTGTTATAATACTGTTCTCCTTTTGTTAAAAGTATAGCTTTTCATGTTTACTTTCTACATCTATCTGTGCAAATTGTTCTATCACTTGCATGCATTACATGGAGTTTTATTTTTTTTTATCCAAATTTACAAACCAAAGTTAAAAACTCTCCCATAACCAGAGTAGTTATTTTCAGTAACATCAAACAAATGGTGACCAAGTCACTAATAAATATAACAGAACTACATATACTCTCCGTACATATAATATTTACTATATACACACAAAAAAAAATTATTTTCCAATCAGCAAATGTAATTTCATAAATCCATAGTGATATTGAAAACTTTGCAAGTACTTTTCACGTTCCGAAGGGCTTGAACTTTCTTCCATTTTTCTCAACATTATGGTCAGGTAAATTTCAACATCTGACAATAACTTTTTTGATGGATTTTAAATGCCTATAATTTAATTCAATCTGGAGGGAACTAAATTTAAAAATAATCAGTACTTTTGCTAATCACAAGCATCTTTTGGTGTCAAAATGTGTATGTTTCAAATTACTATTTGAAAACTATTTTAGATTTTTTATATATTTCGGAATGGTAATTTTTGTGTTCCTTTGGTTTTGATAATGAAGTACTGTTGTATGATACACTGCTGGAAATGGCTCTCACGTCCAATGGTGTATCATGCAACTTCATGGAAAAAAATCTACAAATGATCGCAAGTTTGTCTACTGATCAGATCGGCTTGCCTCTCATAAACAGTTACTTTACCAATGAAACAATTCCCGTCCTTTACAGTAAATTTTGAATAGGTATGAAGTTGATTTTATGTTTGTTTGGAATGGTTGAAGAATTATGATTGATGAGCAAACTTTTCAGAATTATATCAGTGATAGGAAAAAAATTTCTAATTAACATAATATTATTATCATCACTTTTGTTTACTGTAAACGAGTCAATGACCTGAAACAAAGATAAATTGAATTTTTCAATATTGATGTATTAACCCTTCTTTACCCAACACAGACGATATCAAAATTCATTATTTTAAATATCATTTTATTAAATTTAAAAAAGAAATTAACAAAACTATATCTGTGACCCATATTTGGAACGAGCTCAACGAGCTCGTTCCAAAGAGGGGTCACATGATATGGTTTTGATGAAATTTTTTGAAAAATAATATTTTTTCAGCTGCTGAATATGCATATTACATAGGCAGATGCAGCCGATTCGTTGGGCAAGGGTTAAATGACTATAGATATTAAACTCTGTCAGCGGCAGGACAGTTTTTTTTTTTCATTTGGTTTACTTGAGTATGGTCACATTTGAAAGAATCAAGAGTTTTGTAATTTTGTTAGTTTCTTAAAAATACTGAATAAGTCATAATTTTTAAAACCTGATGCTGAGATACTTGTTTTAAGCTTATTTTCTAACTTTCAAAACATTGCTTGTGAACTGTTATAGGAATGAGAGCTTCTTCCAAAGGAGGATCATAAACATTGTTTTTGAAGAGAGAATTGAGTACCAAGTTGCATGGCTATTTTTTGTATAGATTTTCATTCAGCTTTGCGGGTAAAGGATTAATGTAATAAGTGATGTTGTATTGGAGGTGTATTAATTCCTAACTAACAAACTGTAGCAGATGATATACCTTGTGCTACTAAATATAAATACCAGTTTGATAATAATTCTTAGTTTGTTCTAGGTCATCATTAATAGTTTATTTATCAAAACAGGCTCTCAGATTTCTGTGCCACTTGCAGCTCTTGTCTCAGCATTGTGTAATTCTTTAAACCTCTTCTTGAAGACTGTTGGATATTCTCTTCTGTTAATTGTGGATGGTTTCTCGCTACAGTTTTGCCTTCAGGAAGTGGCAAGAATTTTGGGCTACACTACTGACATTCAGTAGTGTACTGTTAGAATTCCCATGCATTCTCCCCACTTCTATTTCATGTGTATCTAATGTCAGAGGGGGTCCGGTGGCATTGCGATAAACTGGTTCTCATCAGATCACCGAAGTTAAACAACATCAAGCCTGGTTAGTCCTTGGATGTGTGACCATCTGAGCGATCGATTCGGACTCCCACATTGTGTCCTTTTGGGCTAGGCACTTAACCCTGATTGTCTACATGGGGGCACAATGACGCCGTGTACTAAGGCGTACTGCACGTCGATCATGCGCGTGTCTTCAACCAATCTAACCCTGCATGTGCTGCAATACAGAGTTGCGATGTTGAGGAGCTGGCAGCTGCTCGTGGTTCTCTCCGGTTACTCTGGCTTCCTCCACCCATAAAACTGTTAGCGATATGATGTGACCTTTGCTGTTAAAGTGTCGTTAAACCTTAATAAATAAATAAATAAATAAATAAATAAATAAATAAATAAATAAATAAATAAATAAAATAATCTATTGTCGGCATGCAGAATAATTAATTCACCTTTTCTTGGCATAATCTATTCATCATTAAAAAATTTCCAAAGAGAGTAATTCTACACATCTAACAAAAAGGCAAATATTATTTCATGTTATTCTTGTGTGGTACTTAAAACACAAGGAATTCAATGACTTTTTAGCATAATGTGCTACAGAACATTTTAGAAACATCTTTGCCAGTTTTCTCATGGACATTAACAAGGATGTAGTTTACAAAACTCCCAAGAATTATTCTCTGTGATATCTGATAGCTGAATCATTACAGGCCTCATTGTTAGCTGTGTGTGAGAATGGGCTTAAAACCGTTATCAAACAAAACTCCAATTAACCCTTAACACTCTGGTAGTGCAACTAAATTTACTCCAATCACTTTGTTTTTCTCTTGTTTAACTATGAATTTAACCAATTGAGCCCTGTCAAACAAGGTATATTTGGTTAAATATCAAACTGCATTATGGGAAATATTTGTTGCTGAAAACCTTCTCATTTTGACATCAGAGTGTAGAGGATTAAAAGCACCAAAATTTAGAAAAAATATTCTAACATTTTATTTCTCCTTCCTGAACACTGTTTGTAATCTCTTATGGGGAATGAATTGACATAGCTTGTGTCAATGAGGGCATGATGAATAATTTGAAAACAAAAGATGAAGAATGTGAAAAAATATTTGTCAATTTTTACACAAACTGCATGAAGCAAATGTTGTTGATGCATTAGATATACAGTCAAGTACTGGCTGCAGAATCTGGTTTCCATCAAAAAAATAAGTTCTTTACAATTTGGGACAACTGTCACTGGTATGTCCATCTTTCCTTCTCTTTGGTTGTAACTAATATTTACATGTTGTTGGGTCAAGGTTGTTATTTTAATCCTTAAAAGCCTTATTTCAACGTTGAAAAATCGGTGATCACAGAACAGGTGCCCCAATCTGCAAACATTAAAACAATATTCAGATACGAGTCATATTACTCATGTAGTGGTTCTTAGTCCAGCCTTGGCTGCCTATACATGCAGCCAAGACTTGAGTAGAAATCACTGCAAAACTTTAAAGGATGGAAATCAGTAGGATTTTTGTAAAATTCCCTGGCCTTTAAGGGTTAATATGGCACTAAATCTGAGAGCTTCCTGTATTCCATGTCCAAACTAATTTCCCTATTTGTGTTGCTTCTGCTTGTTTTCAGGACAGGTTGCCCAAATCAGTATCATCAATCCTCTCAAACACATTGAAGCACTTGAGCATGAGACAATCACCTTCTCCTGTATCGTATCATCTGACCAAGCATGTGTTGCATGGTTCAAAGACAGCATGCCTATCTTGCCGAATGAAAAATACAGTATTATGGTGAATGGTCAGATGCATATGCTAGTCATTAACAATGTTTCGCAACATGACCAAGCCGAATATACTTTAAAACTATCTAACTATGAAGTGAGCTCTAGTGCTTGTTTAATTGTGGAAGGTCGGTAATTATATTATGTAATTTCATCAGCTTTTTATCACTAATTCCCAGTGCAAAGTTAGATTGCAGTTCTATTAAAAACACGGATAATGGTCCATCGAGTAAGTGTAACTTGTGGGATTTTTTTAAATAATTTTTATCTTGAACCTGTTTCTTTCTGCTGAGTTTAGAGGCAGGTGATACTTTGCTGAGATGCATGCCACAAATACATGAATGCTTTTCCTTCTGCATTTCAGCTGATGCATATAAAGTCAATCTGAAAAAATCTGAAAAATATAAATTTGGACACAAGTTAACCCTTTACCTAATGAATCGCCTGCATCTGCCTGTGTACTGGTAATATGCAAATTGTGCAGTTGAAAAAATTAATTTTTTCGAAATATTTCAACAAAACCATATCATGTGACCCCTCATTGGAGCTCGTTCCAATGAGGGGTAACATGATATGGTTTTGTTGAAATTTTTTGAAAAATTTAAAAAAATATTTAAAATAATAAATTTTTATATCATCTGCGTTGGGTGAAGGGTTAATCAATAATAAGGAGTGTGTACTTAATGTTTTTACCAAATGAAACAAAATACTGCGTTTTGATTGGCTTTGCCTCAGGGTGTATGAGTTCCCAAACCGGTGTAAATTCCCTTACACCCTGGAAAACACAAGGATAACTAATAATATTCTCTTACTCAATAAGCAGGGAAATCATGATCAGATGTTTTGTTGTAGATTGAAACTTTTGACGTTTGTTGAAATTAAACAATAACGTTCAATATTTCATATGCACTTAACTATATCTGAAAAGTAATTTTCTATCCTTGTAATTTGGCTATAATTCTAATCTGAAAATGCGTCGAATTTGTCAGCAAAATTAAAAGACAGAATGAAATTTTTGATAATATATTTTGTTTTTATTCATCTGATAGTTGCATCTAAGTACTTGAATCTACGAACTGCACCTCAGAAGAAATCAGCGACACTTGTCTTTTTCAAATTTCTCGGATGCCATAGAATTAAGAAAGAACGCTGGTTTCGTTTACATTGGCATGGCGGGGGTTCGAATCCACGCCGAGAGGGTTTCCTTCGGCACCAACTGCCTAGCGAAACTATACTGAACCACGCACACCACTCAGCCGCTGACGGGTCTTGGTGTAGGTTCCATCTTCCGCCATGCCAATGTATTTTGTTTTATTTTATTTATTTTATTCTTTTCTTTTCTATTTCCATTGTGACTTGAAATGTAGCACAGGCCAAAATAATATTTTAATGATTTTTGTTTAGAAACATAACCTTTCTCAAGATGCAATATGTGCCATTAACATTTTTAGAGGCATGATCAGTTATTGTGTGTCTACTGGTCATATAAGAAATTAAAAATAAATATTCAGAAGAGTAAATGGTTGGGTTTGTGGTGTACTTATAGGTGGAAGGGCAGTGCTTTTTTCACTCAATTATTTATTCTCTCCCTGACATATTTCCACGAGAAAATTTGAATTCTAGTTTGTCTTTGAAGTAGTGAAAGAAAGAAGATAAAGAAGTAAAAAACTTAAAATCATCATTAGTTTATACTAACATTTCCCCCGCCCCCCCCCCCCCCCCCCCCCCCAAAAAAAAAAAACAAAAAAAAAACATAGAAGTGAAAAAATAAACTGACAAATTTGGTTTACTCTCACTAACATCCTTTTTCCCAAGTGAGGAAAAATAGTTCTATTAAAAAAAATTGATGAAATGGAAAAAAACAATTTTTAAATACGTATCCATTTTTTTTAAATTTATTTTTGTAATGGTGGTTATGCACATATTTGCTTCTACTGCTGTTATGATTGGGCACTCTTTAAAAATCTCTGAACTTTTATTTATTTTCAGTCTTTTTTCTATTCACAACTTTCAAGATATTGAATATAGTACATAAGCTTTTATGAACAAAAATATATATTGTTGCATCTCAACTTTTTCAACAATGGAATTTGCCTGAAAATTACACCCAGATACCAAAAAGTATAAAAATTAAACTGTAGACTGAAAGAAAAAAAAAATGCAGAAAATTGAAAACTGATTACAAACCGTGCAGTAAGAAATATGTTTAGCACTATTGGCTTGTTTTCATCTTTTACCAGTATGAAAACTGACAAAACTTGATTTGTTTTGTTTTTTTATTATTCCAAGAAGTAAGATGTGACAATGTTTTGAAGATTGTCAATGTATTATTGTAAATCTTTCTGCAGATTAGAATTTGAATAACATATAGGCTTAGCCGTGTTTTCAATCCAACATATCCACATCTACTAAAATTGAAATCAAACATCTAGTTATTTTGCAACATGTCATTACTACAATAAAATATTTTAAAAATTGTTTTAACTCTCGTTAACCCTTAAGGAATTGGAGATTTTTATACATTTTTGCTATACTTTGATGAAAGTCTTCGTCCTGTGGCTTTGCAGTTGTTTCTAGTCAAGCCTTGGCTGCCTACAGAGGCAGCCAAGACTTGACTAGAAACAACTGACAAGGTACTTAGAAAACAAGTTTTGGGTCAACCCAAACAATGCATGTTAGGGCACCTGTTCCTTTGCTTAAAAAGTTATCAAAGTCGGAATGAGGCCCTTAAGGGTTAACATAACACAAAACTTAATTGACCATTGTTGAAAATGTTACTAACTATCTTTCTCAACATAACCAGTCTGCTATGCAACATTCTATTAAGATAACAAATCTTTAAACTGCTAGTCCTGATGCTTAAATGCATGTATCTCTTTGATGAACTAATATTGGCAAAAATAATGAATTTTATTTGAATTTGCATTCTTCGTTATTCTTCAAAAATTGCTGGAAATTTTTTTTTATACTAACTCTGTTTCCAGAACTTCCTATTAAGCTATCACTGACATTGAATCGATTTACAATAGATAGTGAAATGCTTGCTGAATTTGCTTGTACCGTGTCAAAAATAGACATTGATGTTGCTTGGTTTAAAGACATGATTGAAATTGAACCATGCAGTAAGTATGAGCTGAAACGTGATGGTAATGTCCACACACTCACCGTGCATGACCTTGACCTCGATGACTATGGTGATTATGTTGTTACTATTGGAAAGAGGAGATGCATGGCAGATGAATCCATCGGAGGTTTGTTTCTAGAATAGTTATTATAACACTCAAGTTTAGCTCAACTTTGCTCAATAAACATTTATTCAGAGTTAAAGAATTAATGACTGGGACAGAACTGAAATAATTTAGATTGAGAATTTAAATTGTGTAGTATTTAATGTATGATATGAGAGCAAAGGTTACCTTCAACTGAAATTGTTAATTCTTTATGAAAATTAAATTATTTTTATGAAAATTATTGGAGGGTGCCATTAGCCACACATATAAATTGTAAGAAAATAATATAAATTGTAGGAAAAATAAATACTAATAATAATAAATAACTAATAAATATGTCCCGCACCAAATGGGCTTCAAGTGCATATAGATTGAGCCTAGCAATAAGCTTCCATTACTAAATTATTTAATTAGGAGATAAATTGACTATGGAAAACCATTTGTTATATTTGCTAGAAGCAATCAGGGGTGAACTTGGGTGGATGAGGATCAAGGACAGGATAGATCTATTGAAACTCGGTTATCTTAATTATTTGGTAAATCTCCCCGATAGCCGATGGTGTAAAGTAATGTTCCTGAGAACTTTCAACTCAAATATCAAGACGGGATGGATGGCCCAAGTGAGGGAACTGATAGAGAACTACTCATTGGAGATCTCGAACCTTGACATTGGGGCAAACCAAGGTAAAAAGATCGTCAGAGAAAGGGTCATGGAGGATTGTAACCGTAATTGGCGAGAGGGAGTCAAATCAAAGAGATCTTTGGGTGGCCTGTGTGATAAAGAGAAGCCTGGTTTTGAAGAGTACCTTGATGGCACCTTTGGGGGTCACTGTTGTTCAAGCTGAGGTCGTGGTCCCTGGAGCTGATGGGGAAAAATTGGGAAAAACAGTGAAAAGGGGTGCCAGATGTGTAATTGGGGTGTGGTGGAGACCCTGGAACACTTTCTTCTAGAATGCCCAAAATACCAGTCTAAAAGAACAAGATTCACAGGGAGTATAATGGGGAAGTGGGATGGGAGAATGAAGGACATGTGGTTAGGGGACGACTCAAAGGAGAGGGTTACTATGCTAATCGGAGAGATTGGGAAGAATGGGACAAGGGATGTCATCAAGCAGTTCGTCTCCGAGTGTTGGTGGGAGAGAAAAAGCGTGGGAATAGGGAGGCAGTTGGTAGAACAGGGGTAACCAAGGCTTTCTCATACGAGAACCGCGACAAATCAGCGGCCGGCCAAAGTGTTATTATTATACATACTGTAGGGGGCACAGTGGCCCATGTACTAAGGAGTACTGTGCATCGATGATGCACTTACCTTTAACCTCAGCTAACTCTGCTTGTGTAGAGTTAGTACGTTGGAAAGTCTGACAGTTGCTGTCTAATGTTTGGTGGTTCTCTCCATCTTCCTCCATCCTTAAAACTCTGATATGATGTGGCCCTGGCTATTAAGGGTGTAATTAAACCCCAATAAACAAATAATAGGCACTCTCCAATAAAATTTAATTTGACAAATTCAGAAAAAAATAATATTTTTACTTTTCAACTTGCATAGTGAAATGAGTCCCATGTCATAGAAGTTATTTTCACAAATTACTGAAAGTTTGGCAAAGTGTAATAGAGAAGAGAGCACTTAAGTGTGCAGTTAAATCTAGAAGTCCTGTAATGAAATGCGCACAAATAGCATGTCGATCTGCGTGTTAATCTACGCGTTATGACCATAGTAAGGATATCAAATTCTATACATCTGGTACATATGGCCTGTAACCCAGAGGTCCATTGGCAGAAACATTGCCTGTGTTTGTATGAGTAACCAGTAGAACCTGCCGTGCTTTGGATGCCATTCGATATGGCAATTGTGTGCAATTTCTATGTGCAATTAAGCCTAGATAAGCACACAGTTTGTGACAGGACTTCTAGTTTTAGCTATAGCTATTTTGGTGTTTAGTAGTATAGGATCACTGATAATTGGACAATATTTATTAATATTTCACGTACATAAATAAGTTGAGCTAAACTGTTTAACCCTTTACCCAACGCAGACGATATCAAAATTTATTATTTTAAATATAATTTTTTTTAATTTTTCAAAAAATTTCAACAAAACCGTATCATGTGACCCCTCGGTGGAACGAGCTCCTTCCAACGAGGGATCACATGATATGGTTTTGTTGAAATATTTTGAAAAATTTAATTTTTTTAACTGCACAATTTGCATATTACGCATAGATGCGGGCGATTCGTTACGTAAAGGGTTAATACTGTTTTTCTTGTTTGATTTTGTGTTTCCCTTCCATGATTGTTCAAATTCCATTTAATATGTTGTTGTGTTATACATTGCTTGCAGTGATGAATGACAGTTGTGATAGTATGCTGTTATACTAGTTTTCAGATTGTTTCAAAAGTATAAGTAATATACAGTTTTGTAGTAAAATGCAAAAGAATAGAGGAGAAAATGAAAATCTTATATCAGTAACAGTATTACATAATTTTTATATTTTTAAACTGTGGATGTTAGTGACTTTATGTTCATAACCTTTTTTAAACTTTTACCAAGCTAGATGAACGTTGTTATGTTTTTGTTGTAATCACATGTGTATTGTGCAGCAGATGGTATGGAAAAAAATTTTGATTCATTACAACAAATTGAACAAACCTTTTCTGGTAAGAGATCATTTCCAAGATGTTAACAAAATATAATAAAAACTAGTACTTTGCTGTGTGAATATTTCAAAATTTATTTGGAGCCAGATAAGTTCTAGGCAATTATTACAAATATTGATTATTCATTAATTAGTCACAAGAGTTTTTCTTCGGTTCGATGACAACTTGTGTATCTCACACGATGTCAGTCTCTTGATGTATTATAGTGAAGCAGTTCCTATCTGCCACCATTTGGAAAGATGAATAAGCAAAGGAAAGATAACTCAGACGGTTAGCTATGTATAAATTAGAACAGACTGCATATCATATGTACACCGCTACCATATGGATAGATGAATAAGCAAAGGAAAGATAACTCATACCTTTAGCCATGTATAGATTTGAACAGACTGTATTTACTCTATGTATTGGGACACTCTATGATTTGGGACACACATTTTTTCCAGAAAACTATATTTTTTTATGCTCCAAAGTTTGGGACATTCAGGAGATTTGTTTCCAGTTGACCCGTCGCTAGTAGCAGACGACACTCATAAAAAAAAATTCTTGAGTAACTAAAAATTTTCATTTTTTGCTTTCAAAACATAGCTTGTGATCCCTCATTGGAATGTGCGCAATGTGCTCATTCCAATGAGGGATCATAAGCTATGTTTTGGAAGCAAAAAATGAAAATATAAAAGAAATTGGACAGCGATTTTCGTATATAGTGATGGAAAACGAATCAAACACAACTTTATTCAGCATCAAATCAAGACCAGGTTGTGTTCTTTCCCCATTTTCTGAGAATTGGGACACCTGTGAAAATAATTATTTTTAGCTGTCCCAATACATACAGTAAATACGGTATCATATTTACACAGCTTGCAGATAGCATCTTAAATTCCAATACATTCCGAAAAGTCATAAAACTGACTAAGCAGACTGGCATTATTACCAGACATACAGACAGCTTTTTCTGGGGGGAGGTAGGGTTAGAAAGAAAAGTGAAAGTTAACATCTGTGCTGAAATTAACTTTTACCAATTATTTATATCACTAATCATTTTAAATATTCATGTGGTCTCCTTTACCATAACCAAATGAGTGTGTCCTCTCCTCAAATTTAAAAAAAAATTTGTTTTCAAAATGGATGTTTAAAAGCGTTGTTCCCTTGTCTTCAATTCAAATGACATTTTTCTAACATAGATGAACTATTGTGTCACTTGAACAAATCCACCAGCTCTTCCAAAACAATCCTGTTTAGAGCAGCATATACTTCTCTGGCCCCTACTATGTCTTTGTCAGTGCCTGTCAGTAGGATTACATTATCACTGGTCATCTCGACCAGTTAAGTTTTTGTGTTGTCTACTGAGAGACTTCAAACTTTTGCTTTATGCAAAAATGTATGCAAAGCCTGTCAAAAGGGGTAACAATGAAGGCAGTGCTGCAATTCTTTCATGTTTATTTTCTGGTTCATGGCAATGGAACATTAAAAAGTGCTAATCAAAGTAGTTTCCAAAATGTTAGATATTGTTTCTTTGCTGTATTGTTTCTTTGCGGTATTCATTTTCCTAAGTCAAGTGAACATAAGTATTTTTATTTAACATGCCCAAACCCATAACAGTGGAGGAAGCTCATATTTAGGATCTTGTTTTGTTTAAAAATTATTTTCTAGCAAGTGGTTTGAAGAGTATCTGTCTTTACCAGTAAATTGTGGCAATACAAAAAATGTAAGTCAAAATGTTGGCTTCATAAAGTATGTGCTAAATAAATTAAAAACGAGGACTACATTTGTTGCCAGAGACCCCCAAAATTAGTTAAAAGAGCAGAAAGACCACTGATTATTTATACATTTTAAAAGAATTATTCTCTCATATTTAGCAGCAGTCAATATTTTTATACTGTACCAATGACCCAGACATAGCTGGTGCTAACTCCTAAAATATAGGGCCAAACACAAATTTTGCCCCCCAATCCCCAAAATTTGCATCTAAAACTAAAGAAAACATGTCCTGAAAGGCCCTCCACACTTCGCCCCTACTGCGCATGCGCAGTGTCAAGGACGTTCCGAAATTGGCGCCATTAATCATTCTAAGTTTGGCCCTTCATCAGTTAACATCTGACTGATCTTTGTGCTTTTAAATCTCAGTTTAAATGATGCCAGACACATAAATATTAGTGAAATGGTGATTCTAAGGAGGATAGAGAAGGAGGAGAGGAAAAGAATGTGTGACAGAATATTATCAGGGCTGTAACTTATAATTTTTTAATGAAATTATGTTAAGTTACCTATTTTCAAGGCAGCAGCCATTTTGTTGTCATTCTGATTATTTAGTTACACTGTTTTTTCAAGTGTTTTCCTCTCTCCCTGTCCTTTAAGTTCCCCCTTGCTATTCTCCCATGCTTTTGGCATAGTTTCTGTAATTATTATTACTAAAATTTCTTGGGAGTTTTAGCTGAATAACAGAATGAATTCTGTTCTTTCCCCATGTTTACGTCTTCACCTACGGGTGGTTAGGCATTGTGTTCTGCATCTACCATCTGATGTTCTGCAGTTTCTTCCCTGAAAGTCTCTGTTTTGCATCAGATGGTGTATTTTTGGTAACTGATTTCGGGCCTGGGTGCCTGGAGTCTTATTTTAGTGTTTTTACACTCATTGTTTACATTTACAACAGCCCTCTGTGTGAGGGGGGGATTTCTAAAAAATAATATCTTTATGTTATTTTAATCATAACTAGATACATTATTATTGTTCGTAAGTGTTGAATAAATTGTTTAAAATATTTTTAAAATTTTTGTCCACACTTAGGCTTGGGATCCATTGGGGCTCAACGTTACTTTTCAGAAACTTGGGCTGTTCTGAAAAAATATTTTTTCAAAATATTTTGATTTCAATTATTTTTTCTATATTAATGGATCATATTATTATTATGTATTTTGATTGCCAGGGGTTAGTGCGAGTACCAGGACTTGTTTTCTTTTCACATTGAAAGGATATTGATCAATTGTTTTAAGAGGAAGTCTTCCTCTGACTTATTATCATTCTATATGTGGTCAGTGTACTCGCATTAACTCCTGTTCTGTATCGTATGATTTCGATGACAATATGGGAAGCGTATGTCACGGTATGTTGTTGGGGATTTGGACACTCCGGTCCTTTCCCCGCAGGGTCACTCTACTTTATCAATTTCTATTTCAGACGATCAAGATTAGGGTGATGTATCTGTGATGTCTTCTAACAGTGTGCCTCCGTCGTCACAATTAATGAAGGGCTAGCGGAAAAGTGCTCATGTAATACGCCAATTGCCTAAGAGGACCCTAGTAGGTTCGACGGCCTTTGACGTCCGCTAGCTCGCCCGGTGTAGCATCCATTCACCGAATGGTTCGGCAGCCGGGTTCGTCCGTTGCGGTCTAGAAGGAATTTTGGGGTGATGCGAGCACTATAAAATTAACTTAATGCACACCCAGTGACGGCGGATCGGAGGGAGAACGGAGGAAGCCTTTTAGTCCGGTTCATAGCTCGTTCCGGTCCATCCGGACGGCAAGCGAGAGAGGCCCCTCTCTCGTTCAACAACATCTGGCCCCAGATGTTGTGGTACAAAATGTGTCGCAAGCGGAGCATACGTCCGTCGCTCGGGACGCTCCGTTGTATAGGCAGTCCGCTGAGACTGCTAAGGCTTCCTCTTCTCGTCAGCGCACACGACCGCACCTTGGCTGCGTGACCGCCGATATATTACCAGCTTCGCCGATCAAGGATTCTTCGGCGACCAGGTCACACCATCCGGCAGCCAGGGATTCGAGACCGATGGACTCCGGACGTTCGCATAGGAAAAGTATGCGGGAGCCATCTGATGCGGAGCTGCCCTCGGCGAAGCAGCGAAAGACTGCGCCTCCGCAGGTCTCGACGCCGGACATTCTTGTGCACATAGCACAGCTTATCGCAGCATCCCAGCAGCCGACAGAAACGGTGTCGGATCGAGAATTATCCGACGGCGCTGGGTCGGTAGCCGGGGACACGAGGCCTACAGACTCCGGACGTTCGCATAGGAAGTGTGCGGGAGTCAACGTACACGGAGCTTCCGGCGGCAATGCATCGTAAGTCCGCTACTGCACAGGCCTCGGGAACGGACGTGCTTTCCTTAATAGCACAGTTTATCGCAGCATCCCAGCATCAACTGAATCTGTCGCATATATTTTATCCGACGATGCTGGGTCGGGACGCTCCGCGGAAGCGGGTACGGACGTCCGAAAGTTTCATCCGGTCCGACGGGATACCGAAAGGGATTCGGAGGATTTCAAGCTTTCCCTTTCGGAACAACATATGCTGCGATGCCGGATAAGAAACTGATAGCGTCGGTGGACTTAGAAATTTTTGGTTCGGTTCAGGGACATCGTCCCTCAGTTCCGACATAGTCCAATAATGTCACACAAACTTTCGAATTATTGAACGACGCTATATATATTATTATTTTATGCTTGCTATCCAAGCATTTCTGGTTTCTTGTTCGAAGAGTTATGGAGATGTCTTTCAAAAGTGTGCCTCTGTCGTCATAGTTAATGAAGAGTTAGCGGCAATAGTGCTCATGGAATATGTCTATCGCTTACGGAGTGACATTCGCTAGCTCACCCGGTGTAGCGTACATTCATCGAATGGTTCGGCGGCCGGGTTCGTCCGTTGCGGTCTAGGAAGGAGATTTGGGTGATGCGAGCACTTTAATTACTTTAGTACTCACCCAGTGACGGCAGATTGAGGACAGATCGGAGGAAGCCTGTTAGTCCGGTTCCTGGCTTGTCCAGGTCCGTCCGGGCTGTGAGCGAGAGAGGTTCCTCTCTCGCCCAACAACATAGGGGACCGCATGTTGTGGTTCAGATATTTTACATTCGGAGCATATGTCCATGCTCGGGACGCTCCGTTATATTGACAGTCCGAGAGACTGTCTTTAATGCTTCCTCATCCTCACAGCAGGGCACTCGACCGCACATTGGCTACGTGACCTCGAGTATCCGATCAGTTTCGGCATTCAGTGATTCCACGACGAATAGGTCGCGCCATCCGGTAGCCAAGGGACACGAGGCCTATACACTCCGTTCGCTCGCATATTGGAAGTATGCATGGGGTAACGATCACGGAGCTTCCAGCGGCAATGCATCGTAAGACCGCTTCTCCTCAGGCCTCAGTGACGGACGTGCTATCCGAGTTAGCACAGTTGTTTCGCAGCATCCCAGCAATTGACAGTTTCTCGGTCGAATCAGGAATTATCCGACGGCGCTGGGTCGGTGCGGTCCGCGGTCGCATCAGCTACGGACGACCGAACGCTTTATAGGGTCCGACAGGATGGCGAAAGGGATTCGAAAGATTTCGAGTTTTCCCTTTAGTAGTATCGGAAGATGCCTTTCATATCTTCTGGCATTATCTTCCAGTGATTATTATTTCGGACTTCATTGCTGCAATCTTGGATAAGAGACTTATAGCGTCATTGGACTCGGATTTTTCGATCGGTACAGGGACATTGTCCCTGACTTTCCGACGCAGTCCAATATTGTCATTACAACATGTGTTTTATTTTTCGACGCTATATATATATATATATATACAAGCCTGCTACTAAGCATGATAGTTTAGTTTCTTGTCCGCGTTGCTCATTTCTGCCATTTTATCATTTTTACAAATAGTTTATTTTGGCAGAGCAGGGCATACCGAGAGTTCATATGCGTCTAGACGGTGTGATTAAAGACTGCATATATTCTTTTTCGCCGTTATGTCTTTTCCAATTTCAATGTTGGGAACGACATTATGTATAGTAGACTTAACTTAGACGCTTTATTATACGTAATCCGCCTTACTGAGGCGTTATCATTACGTCTTCAAGAAAAGATTTACGGGATATTATTCTCAATGTAATTTCTTTTGAGGGCAGTAGTTTGTTCACGTATAACTCCGCCCTTCAGTGGCTGATTGGAGTTGGTTAGACGTGACGCAGCCCTAGCTACATCCACACGCGTGGATAGTAAGGTTAAGAACTCTCTCAGAGTCGCTTCGTTCTCGGAGGAGCTTCTCTTCGACGGCAACTTTCCGGCAATCCAGGAATTGCTCGATTTATACGTTCTCTTGTCTATCTACTGTTACAAGAGATTCAGACTGGGGCAAACATTCGGTGGTTGACTCAGAGAGTGCCGCCGCAGTTGCCGGACCCGAGTGTGGCTGTTATGACGGTTGCCAGTCAAACAGATTGGGATATAATACTGATCCCTACGGATTCGTAGTGCCAGGGTCTTTGGGTTCCGCAGTCTTTTAGCAGTCAGTTTAACTTCCGCGGAATAATGTTTTTTAGGCTTGCTTTATGTCATTGCATGAACATTATTCAGAAACGCATGCCCAAATTCCTGTCCTTTAATTCGACAGTAGTGGCGTATCTCCGGAACCAGGGAGGCACTCTTTCGTTTCCGTTATTCAATTTAATGGAAAGAATCCGTCTGTTGGTTATAGTACACCAAGTTCAGTTTTGGTCCGTCATATTCCGGGTCGTCTGATTGTTTTATCGGACTCCCGTTCTCTTACGGGTCGCTTGTTGCTGTCAGAATGGACTCTCAACAAACAAGTATTCAATCAGATTTGCTATCTATGGGAGCGCCCAATGATGATTTATTTATGACACAGCTTGCTAATCAATTGCAGACGTATGTGTTGGCTTGTCCAGATCTCTGAGCTAATAGTGTTAACGCTCTATTGATCTATAGGACGGAATGATAGGATACGCGTATCCTCCGGCGCTGTTGTTTTAGCAGGTATTGCTAAGATAAACAACCACAATACATTTCTGTTGATAGCATCTCTATCTTCACAGAGATCATGAGTAATTTACTCTCTTGTCTACTGTGGATCTTAACGTGAAATCTTCCTCTATGTGAGGATCTTTTTTCACTGGGTAAATCGTGTCATCTTTATCACAACCAGCAAGGTCGCAACCTTCATGTATTCCGTTGTGTGGTCCGTATTGCATTGTAAGCACTGTACTGGACGAGCTTTGGACGCGATTTCTTACTATAGGAGATCCTCTTCTTCGCTATTCTATGCGACTAAAGTGGAGGCTCTTCCGTCGTGGTGTAGGGATCATTATGTTCATATTGTTGATCCCTCCATACTACTCATTGCTATTTTTTAGTATACTTGTTTCACAAGATCTACTGCAGCCTGTTATTATTTAGGTTATAGGTTTATGTTACCTCATACCTATGCACTCTACGATAGTTTACAATTGAGTCTTTTGTCTCTTTATCTAAGTCAGTTAGTAACTTTTTGATAAATAGACTTAGAATCTTTAGATTAAATTCCTATACGGATTTTAACTTCGGTTCTTATTTAGCTAAGTAATCATTTGAGCCTCTGGAAACAGTAGTTTTCAAATTCTGACCTTTTAGACAGTAATTCTGTTGGTTTCTCTTTTACTGTAGAGTCAGTGAGTTTCATGCACTATCGATGGATGATTTTCACTTTCATAGTTTCGGAATCAATACTTCCGTTACTATTTAGGTTGGATTGTTGCATAAGAGTTAGGCTCCTATTATCCGGAACCTATTATTTTAAGGTCCTTCCGTCTTCGTATGGGCATAGGCCTTTACTCTTTCCGGGTACAGTTTATGTATTTATAAACAGATATCTGTTTATTACAAGGGCGTAAGCTTCTTCTGTCTTTGATGTCTAGTAGAAGGACGTTACGCTCCATTTTATTGTTAATGGATTCTATTAACTATCGGTACTGCTTATGGTATATCATTGACTTAGCAGTTGTGCTTAAGATTTCGGCTCATGAAGTAAGAGTTCTTCTACTTCTTGGGCTTACATTAATAGTGTCGCTATTATAGATTTTTGAAGGCCGCTCATTGCGCTCAACCATCCACATTCATGAATTTTATCTTAGAAATATCGAGTCAATTTCTGGAGGCCTCTTTTGTTAGGTCTATTATCTACTGCTCAGAATGTCATTCACTTAACAGTTGCTACTATAGCTAGGTAGGCTGTCTGTTTCGGCAGTGTCTCCGTTCGGCTGCCCTCTTCGCTCTGGGCTATTTGACCCAGGGCAAGAAAAAGGGGGGGGGGGGGGGGAGGGTGTTCCCTTGGGTCACCTGTTTTACTATGAAAACAAGGGGATACCTCCTCCGGAGTTAGTAATTCTGAGCTGTTATTGGGATGGTTGTTTAGTGAGAAGTTTAAGTTTTTAAAATTCATTCAAGTCTTAGTTTTTAAAGTATAGCTTTTGAATATTGCATATGTCAACGGACATGATTATGCAATTCTCAGACACTTTTAGGAGTATAAGAGTCTCTATTCTCTAGACTTACTTTATTATTGGCTTACTTTAAAAATTATTAGTATAAGGATTATATTGGATATTAATAGAGTACATGGATGTATGAAGCTCAATTTTGGAAAGTGTTGTATCTTTCTAATTTATCATAAATAAGAAAGATACATGTAAGGCCTATTACTTCTTTTCCCTACAGGGGATGACTCTATTTTATTTTATTGAGCGTATTCCATTTTGCTCTATGTCCTTAGCCCTCCAGCCTTTTTACTATTCAGCTATGTCTGGGTCATTGGTACAGTATAAAAATGTTAAAAAATTTATAGTAATTTATATATTTTTTATACTTACCAATGACCCAGACGGGGATGGCCCTCCCAGGAGTTGGGAACTCTTGCCTCCCCGCTGAGTACATAACGCTTACCAGGCACTGGTTATTAGAATGATTAATGGCGCCAATTTCGGAACGTCCTTGACACTGCGCATGCGCAGTAGGGGCGAAGTGTGGAGGGCCTTTCAGGACATGTTTTCTTTAGTTTTAGATGCAAATTTTGGGGATTGGGGGGCAAAATTTGTGTTTGGCCCTATATTTTAGGAGTTAGCACCAGCTATGTCTGGGTCATTGGTAAGTATAAAAAATATATAAATTACTATAAATTTTTTAACTTTCTTATTTTTGTTTGAGAATTTTCATCACAGTAAGGATTGATTGAAAGGCCAATTAGTATTATTTTAAAATTTATGTTCAGTTTTAATTTGTTCAGATTTATCATTCTCATCATTGATTTTCTTCTAATTATTTTCTCTTAAAGAAACACCAATAGAATTCACTATTCCACTGAGTGAGAGATCTTGTGTGGAAGGAGAAACTATTGTTTTCACATGTGAGGTTTCTGATGAGACTCAGCCAGCCAAGTGGATGAAAGACGGCAAGGAAATTACTCCATCAGACAATGTTATCATTGAGAAAGAAGGAAAAATACACAAGTTGACGATCAAAGATGCTAAATTAGATGACGAATCTGACTATTCAATTGTCATCAAAGGAATGAAGAGTACAGCTCCACTCTTTGTTGATGGTAAATATTTTCTTATTTATATGCTACCCAATTTGTTACCTGCCAAACAAAGCTTGGTGTGTGGATAAATACAGAACACAATGAGGATGGAGTATGGGGGACTGTAATCAATGACCTGAGCTGGAGTTTTTGCTGTGTTTCACATAAATTTTGTGTGCATGAAATACAGGAAAAACTCCACCAAGAGTCCTTGATTCCTGTTCCCAATACTCCACCTGAGTTGTGTTTTGTATTTATACCATGATTAAACTTCAGTTAACTGGTAGAGTGCTGGAAGCCCATATTTGGAGCTTTACTCTGAGGTGAAGGTACCACAACTTGAAGGCTTCATACTCTTTGAATGTGCTTCGTATTATATTTTGAGTGATATTATTTAGTCTGTAAGGACTTGTCTTGTTACAATTTATGGGAGAGTGCCAGTAGGCACTTTACCATGAGTTTTAACAAGGCAAAGATATGTGAACAAATCCAAAAATAATTTAGCACTCTACCAGTTAAGTGAATGAACGTGATATTTTAAAGAAAAATAGCACCATTGGTGGTCTGATAACTTTCTTGCTTGACTCTGTTTTGTGTCAAAGCATTTCATTCATGTCATATTGTCCCCATATCCCGATAAATTCTGTCTTTTGATTGGTCAGAATGCCTTGGACAAATAGCCATGGCAAAGGGTGCTCCCAACTTCCAAGGTATATGAGATTGTGCAACATCCAGGGTATAAGCGCATGTGAAACATCGGGGGTATATGGTTTCAATGAAAGCTTTTCGCTTCCGCTTCCCTCATTATAAAACTCGAACCAAAAAACCCCAAAATAGTCACAAATATCATCAGATTTCTGACAATACAATCATAAAAATAAAATAAGAGCAAATAATTCGTCCCCTAAGTACCAATGTGTTCTATGTGCCAGTAGGCTGCCACTAGGCACATAGAACACATTGGAACTCAGGGGACGATATATCAACAAAATACTGTTTACTCTTTTCCTTAATGACCCAAGGGATGTAACTCTGTCTGTTGTCTTCTGCGATTATAAAAACAAAATAATTATCATGAATTTGGTCCAAGTGATTGTGGAGCTGAGAAATGTGTACACAAATTCATTTCCACTATGTTTGTATTGTGTTTCAGATGGGACAAAAACGTTATCTCCACCAACATGTATGGTATATGGAGATACCTGGATGTCTCATTTAAACAGCTCGCCTGTGGCTGGGTGTTTAAAAACCGACATCCAGGTATTAAATCTCCATATACCATACATGTTGGCGGAGATAACTTATAATGTTTAATTATTTCCAACATGTATTGCATACTCATTCTAGAAAAAATAAATTTCCTATGAATTTATCACACTTTGGAAAGTAATAAGTATAAGCAGTTGGCTAAACCTGTAATGTAAATAAATAATCATTCCTTTTCAAAAGGCAAAAAAGATTTTGTGTCTTTATTTTTCGAAGTGGAGTGGCTTTTTTCTGAATTTGATATTTTTGTTTTCAGAACGACCAATAGAGTTCACAAAACCTTTAACAGATGTGACAGTGGAAGAATCCAACTCAGTTGTTTTGACTTGTGAAGTTTCCAAAGATAATGCCAAAGTTCAATGGCTTGTGGACAATGTTCTCATTAAACCAGATGAGAAGCACAACATTATCAGTGATGGCAAAGTTCACACTCTTGTTATTAGTGACACTGTAGTTGATGATACTGGAAAATATTCAGCCAAAGTAGACAAAGCAGAGACTGGATCATTTGTCAAAGTTGAAGGTATGTTTCTGTTTGGTTTGGGGTTATGGGATGGTGGAGAGAGTATTCTTATTCTTTGTTGTAAAGGTACTGCCTACTCTACCCATTTCATATATTTCTTTATCATATGACTCGTCCATTTTGTTCACTTTAAAACATTCAATATTTTGTTTTCATATTAATCAGTGATAAATAAAGCCTTCCATCAATTTCATTGATCAATTTCAAAACTAGACAATTTGATTTGCTAAACAAAATACAACTGGGCCACATTTTTTATAATTTGCATAATTAGAGTTGGGAGCTTTTATTGGTCAATTTCAAAACTGGACAATTTGATTGGCTAAACAAAATACAACTGGGTCACATTTGCATAATTTCAGTAGGGAGAATTCACATTATCTGTCCTATTTAGGATGGGTTATATTGTATTAATCTTTTACCTACAAGAAAAAAGCCATTCATTTTTTTTTTATATTTTTACTTTTTGCTTCCAAAACATTGGTTATGACCCCTCATTGGAACGAGCTCAACGAGCTCGTTCCAATGAGGGGTCATAACCTATGTTTTGGAAGCAAAGAATGAAATTTTTTAGTTATACAAGGATGTTTTTTCCAAGTGCCGTCTGCAACTCAAGATAGGTGATGGGTTAAAAAGCATACTAAGTGGACAATTTGTGCGTTTGTGTGTCATATGATAAATAGAATATGAAATGAGTGTTTTTCTCATATAATATTTATGAAACTCATCCGAATTTTCCATTTGAGATCACCAGAGGCTTGCCAAAATGGAAAATTCTTAGGCTCGTTTCATAAATATTATTTGAGAAAAACACTCATTCCATATCCTCTATTTATCATATGACTTCTCCGTTTTCTTGGCTTATTACCATTTCATATTTTCATTAAATATTAATTAGTGCTTCATAACATCTTCAGTTGAATTGATTAGTCAATTTCAAAAGAACACTTTCTAATTGCTTATCACTGAAAAGATCTGTATCAAGTTAATGCCCGAGTAAATAGAACTATTTCAAAACATCAACAAAGCCACGATGCCGGATTTTATTTGTTATAAACATTCATTAAAATCCCAATGATAAGAAATGTATTAAATACTTGAAAATTAGTATTTATAATGCCAAATTGTGGAACTATATTTTGTCGGTGTTATAACATATGAAATGCTGGATGTTCAAGGTGAAATTCCATTCTTTAACCCTTCTTTTCTATCTAAAAGATGTGTTTTTGGTAACTGTGGTGTCATATGATAAACATAATATGAAATTTGTGTTTTGGTCATAATCTGTTTATGAAACTCATCCACGAATTTCCTATTTTGCCTTGCCAGAGGCTCTGCAAAACAGAAAATTTGGTCTAATTTCTTAACTGGTAGAGTGCTAAATTATTTATGGTTATCAAAATTTGTTCATGTGTCTTTGTCTTGTTACAATTTATGGGAGAGTGCCAAGGGGCACTCTCCCATAAATTCTAACAAGGCAAACCCATATAGATACTAATTTCATTTCTAAGATAATATGAAGCACATCAACGAAATATGACAACTTCAGGCTGGGGCACCTGCTCATCATATGAAAGCCCTGATAGTGGCTTCCAGCACTCTACCAGTTAAATGAGTATGACCAAAACACTAATTCCATAGCCTCTTGGTATTACTGTTTTATTAACTGTTCAGTTCCAGGGATGATGTCACAACTTGCCCAAAATATCATTGCTTGATTCTAACGTTTTCTTCAGTGAGGTGCTGATACAAAGTTAACCATTTACCTAACATAATGGCCATATACGGCCAATGCTATTCACAAAAATCATTCAAATTTTGTTTATTCAATTTTTTTGTTCTAAAAATGAGAAAAACAGTGTAATTCACATGATTTATTGTACACAAAACATTATTTCTTGCAGAAGCACCAGTCGAGATCACTATACCAATCAGAGAAACAGATTGTAAAGAACATGATTCTGTTAGTCTTATCTGTGAAATCACCAAGCCAGATGTTGAAGCTGTATGGTTGAAAGATGGAAAACCAATCACTGAAGCTGATGGTTATCAAATGATAGTTGATGGAACTCATCAAATCCTCACAATTCCTGATGCAACACTGGACCATGAAGCTGAGTACACAATTGTTGTTGGTGATAAGAAATCAACTGCACCATTATTTGTTGAAGGCAAGTAGATTTTTTTTAATAATATCAGCAAATATGTCCAGACTATAAGGGACAATAAAACTTTATATAGCATCGTAACAACTCTTCGCCAAGTTTTCGGCACTAGGCCTTCATCAGGATGCTACAGATAACACAGCTACACCATCTGAGCTTAGTCTCAAAACACCACAAGACTAAGCTGTGATGAGACTAAGCTGTGATGGTGTAGCTGTGTCATCTGTAGCGTCCTGATGAAAGCCTAGTGTTGAAAACTTGGCGAAAAGTTGTTATGATGCTATATAGATTTTTTTAGTTTCTTCTATGAACAGCCTTCTACTATATGATCAGAAAGCTTGAGATAAAATTCTGCTTTATTTTTTTATTCGGGTAAATAAATTTTCTCTGTACAGTACAAGTAAAAATAAGTTGTAGCATAACCGCAATAAACTAAGTATACTGCTGATAAGATCAGAATCTGACATCATTTTCTGGAAAGCTCTCATTGAGAGCTTTCCAGAAAATGATATCAGCTTTTGGTCTTATCAGTGTAGGAAGAGAAAGATACATAGTTTATAGTGGTTATCCTACAACTTATTTTGACTTGTACTGTAGGTGTTCACTGAAAAAATTGATTCCAATGGTACTTGTGATGTCACTGGAGATATCACACTTCCACAGAGATGTTACAGTGCTATACTTCCATTAGGGTGTGCCAATAATAGGTCATTAGAGTTCAGTGTCATGACTGAATGGTTAGATAGATAGATACACTTGTCATTCATGTTTGATCTCTGATATGAAATAACTCAAGATGGCAAAACATTTTGTTTCGGAATCAGTTGATGGGTTGGTGTAGTCAGAGCTTGTTGGGAACACAGCATTTTTATTATCATCTGTTTTGATTGCAACAATTGCTTTGCATATTAACTGGTAGAGTTCTAAATTATTTTTGGCCATCAAATCTTGTACACATGTCGTTGCCTCGTTACAATTTATGGGAGAGTGCCAATGGGCACTCTCCCATAAATTGTAACAAGGCAAACCCTTACAGACTAAATAATATCATTTCAAAGATAATACAAAGTACATCCACTGAATATGAGCCTTGAACCTGTGGTACCGGCACTTCAGAATAAAGCCCAGATATGGGCTTCCAGCACTCTACCAGTTAATGATTGTACTTGGAATTTGAGATCAAGATTATCCCTTTCCATTACTTCTGTTATACCTTAACCCTTTTAACCCTAGCAGCCACTTTTCTGGCCAGGCACATGATACTTCATAACATCATTAAATAGGCTGGCTGTTCAGAAAATGTGTGGGGTAGACCAATCAAGCCCCGAGGCTGCACGTTGAAAATATTGATTGGTCGACCACCATATAATGAATATGGACTCTTCCAAGTGCTTCCATTGGACTGGCATAGAAGATACCACCAGAGTTCAAAGGGTTAATTGTTGTTTGATTATATTGTGTTATATTGACAAGAATAATAATGTGAGTTGTAGAAGAGGCTCACCAAAATTTGAAATTAATTAGCTAATCATAATGGTAACAACTGCCTCATTACAGGTGTTGATTATAATATAAGTATTTTCTGTTTACAGAAGGTCCAGTTCAGATATGTTTACCTTTGTCTGACATGGAATGTCTAGAAAATGAGACTGTTAGTTTTGTGTGTGAAGTGACAAAACCAGGTGTACCAGCAATGTGGCTCAAAGATGGAGAACAGATCACCATTGCTGATGGATATGATATTGAGATCGATGGAAGTAGACATATTCTTAGAATTCCAGAAGTGCTTCTTGACCATGATGCAGAATACACTATCATTGTCGGCAATGATAGGTCAACTTCCAGACTATTTGTTGAAGGTAGGTTTCAGTTGTACCTTGTTTTGTGAGTAAATACAGTGGAACTCTGTTAATTGAATAGCCACTTTGCCAATAAAAATTATCCAATTAACAGGAGTATTCAGTTATCAGGGATGTATCACTTTCCTCTTTCTAGAGATAAACTTAGCATTTATATGAGCTCTGTCAAACAAGATATAATAGATTAAATGCCTGTATTGGATGCACTGAGGCCAAATAGGTCTGTAAACAAAGGAAAACTGGAGAGAGTCAGGGTAATTTCTCGACGGGTTACAAGATTTTTTTATTCAATTAACAGGAGTTTACTCTGTAACCTATATTCAGTTAACAGGTCAAATTTGTACTGGGGGTATAGTGAATGGTTTTGTGTTGGAAAATTATATTCAATTAACAGGGTTATTCAGTTAAGAGATATCCAATTAAGTGGGCTCCACTGTAATTGCATTTGTCTCATTTTAAGTATTGTAACAAAGCCCTTGTAGACAAGTCACCTAATTTGGTACCTACATACTTGTTTTCTGCAAACTGTACCAATATCTCTTTAGAATATCTTTGAAATTTGATCGGGGACGCGCTGGCGTTGCAGTAACCAGTTCTCGTCGGATCACAGAAGTTAAGCAACATCGAGCCCGGTTAGTCCTTGGATGGGTGACCGTCTGAGTGATCGATTCGGACTCCCGCGTTGTGTCCTTGGGCAAGGCACTTAACCCCGATTGTCCACAAAGAGGGCACGATGATGCCGTGTACTAAGGAGTTCTGCACGTCTTTGGTGCGCATGTCTTCAACCAATCTAACCCTACCCTTGCTGCAGTGCGGAGTTACGAGGAGCTGGCAGCTGCTCATCGTTGCTCTGTGGTTCTCTCCGGGTTCTCCGGATTTCTCCACCTGTAAAAGTGTCATGGTCATCATTAGCCATTGTGCACAAGTATGTGACCTTGAAACACCAATAAATAAATAAATTTGAAATTTGATAGACTTATTGTAGTAAGGCATCACAATGTTTAAATAAGTTGCCTAAATTTTCTGCCCCTCTATTTCTGTTGTAGAGAGGGTGGGTCGGTTTTGTTATTTCTAAGGTTATTGAAATAGTCAAGTTCTGCACACTTGTAGTCAAATCAGCTTATAAGCAGTCCAGACTTGAGTTTAGATAACAGTTAAACCATTTATGTGGCGAATGATTCAAGTCAAGTATATTGAAGACTGAGTGAGAAAGGGTACCTTTCATGGCTAATTTAGGAAAGTACAGACAATAAAAAAACACTTTAACATTTTCTATTTTTAATATTGTTTCAGAAATTGCAGCTGATTTCACGGCATCTTTGTATGACACCGAAGGAAGAGAAGGTGAGGATGTTGAGCTAGTCTGCGAAGTCAGCAAATCAGACGTACCTGTGAAATGGATGAAAAATAAGAAACCACTGACACCCAGTGATCGCATTTCCATTCTTTGTGATCGATACAGACATTTGTTGAGAATCATGGAAACAATACCAGAAGATGAAGGCGAATACTCTGTTGTGTTACCTGATGGCAAGGAATCATTTGCCAAGCTTATGGTGAAAGGTAAGCTTTCTTTTTTTCAGTTAGAATCTCAAACTAACACAATTTGAGTAAATATTAGATCCTAATCTGTTCCCCAATATCCTCATATGTTTTATCTTCAGCAGTAGCAGATGAATCGTCTTTATACCAGTTGGATTCTTATAAAGGTTAATTCTGATAAAGGAATCATAATCTGTGATTGTAAAGAATTATTCATTAGTTTTACCCACACATATAAAGATTAGTAGATTTGCTGAGTAAAGAGTTAACTATATGAGGGCGAGATGTTTTTTTTTTGGTTGTCTGAATTTGTTATTCAAAATTTGTTCTATTAGAAATTATTGGAGAGTGCCTATAGGCACTCTCCAGTAATTTGTAATAGAACAAATTTATATAAACAAAATACTTTTTGATGGTGTGACTGAATATGAAACATGAGCAAGGAAAACATTGGCTTTTGCTGTAGTACCCTCCTGTTTTGAAAGCCTTGATAGTGGCTTCTAGCTCTCAGCCAGTTAAAGATTTGAAAGGGTATGCAGACAATGGCATGATTGTTATAGTAGTTTTAACCCTTTACCTAACATGAAAAGCAGACGACACTTGCAAACAAAATTCTTGAATAACTAATTTTTTTCATTTTTTGTCTCAAAAACATAGGTTATGACCCCTCATGGGAATGAGCTCGACGAGCTCGTTCCAAAGAGGGGTCATAACCTATGTTTTGAGACAAAAAATAATCAAAATTAAATGGTGATTTCTGTGAATAGTGCTGGCCAGTTTGGGCCGTTACGTTGGGTAAAGGGTTAAGGAGTTATGGTTTGAAGAACTTGAAGGCTTTATATATAGAATAAAATTTTGTTGAAAACTTTTTTCAAGGTTTGAAGGATTTTAAGTGATTTTATGGAAAAAACACCCATTTCCCTCAGAAGGATGTGGGGGTGTGGGTAGGGGTGCGAGGTACATTAGGTGAATTTATTATGTCTCCCCTTCCCAGGAGGGAGACATATTGTTTTAGTGCATATACTTCTTCTTCTTTTTTTGTCTTTTGACCTAGACCTTAGATATTTGGCATGTGGATGTATCACCATGAGCAGGTGTGTTGCATACCATAGTGACCTTCATGTGACTTTGACTTTTGACCTGAAGGTCAGATTTATGTGCTTTTTAAGGGAAACTTTGTCCGGGGCATAACTTTTTTGTCTTTTGACCTAGACCTTAGATATTTGGTATGATTGTCAATATTATTCATGTATATATAATTTGCAGTGCATTAAATAGAAAGGAAGGGGAGACATATGTTTTAGTGTGCTAAAACAGTTTCTAGTTATCACTTGTTAGAATGAATTATAATTAATGTGGGTTTTTTTTTATTCTAGCCATATTTATTTTTTGGCAACACGTTCTTTTTCTCATTTATATACTGGTAGTATACTAAATTATTTTTGTTCATCAAAATTTTTTCACATGTCTTTGCCTTGTTACAATTTATGGGAAAGTACCCCTAGGCACTCTCCCATAAAATGTAACAAGCAACTCTATACAAACTAAAAAAATTCACTTTTAAGATAATATGAAGCACATCCACAGAATGTGAAGCCTTTAACTTGCAGTAGCAGCACTACAGAATGAAGTCGAAATATAGGCTTCTTGTACTAAATAAGCTTGTAAAGTTTATTTGAAAATTTGATGTGAATCTAAGGCAAATATTACTTTAATTTCAGAAATGCCACCTGAATTTACGAAACCCCTAACAAATGTCGAAGTGAAAGAGAAAGATTCAGCTGTATTTGAATGTACTATCAACAAACCATACAAATGTACATGGTACAGAGATGGAGTGGAAATTCAGCCAACATCACGATTCGAAATGACTTCTGACGGTTATAAACAACAGTTAGTAATACATGATGTTAGTCTCGATGATGAAGCAGAATATTCTTGCTGTTGTATGCAAGCAGAAACAGAAGCATCATTAACAGTTGAAGGTATTTAAATATTCATCACCTTCATTACTAATAATTTTATACTTTGAAGAATATCTGATCTTCAATAATTATAATACTGTAAGGCCTAAAAAAATAAGAAATCTGTTTCTCAGGCCCTCCCGCATGGTCCTTTTGGTTGCTGCATGCTCTCTTTTTATAACCAATTTAAACTTAAATAAAATTAAAATTAAATGGTTTATTTCTGATATTTTACCCAAGTTAAAAAAATTTATGAATTTGTCCCTTGAGTGCAAGAAGGCTTTGCAATGCTTTCGCATTGCAAAACCTTCTTGCACTCAAGGGATGAAATACACCCATGCTATTCTGTAGATTATGAGGCATAAAACTTGAACCAAGAACATGAACTTTTGATGACAAAGAAGTAATTACTGAAATAAAAAATAAAATAAAAAAACGCTCGCCCGCATGCAATTTCACAAATAATGGCCTGAGAAACAGAAGATCTACTTTGTGTGGCCTAATACTATACTGTAACTTTATTTGCAGCACAAGAATATATTTATATACAAATACATTTAAAGCATCATCGTTTCACAGAGAACAATATTAGCAATTTATCTACCAATATAAAATGACTTACAGGTGCTGCGGAGAATGACATAGCCAGATTGGCTGTCTTCCTGCCATTCACCGAGGATTATTTGCAGATTGGCGGGACAGATTCATAATTATAGATTTGTCACCATTTCTTTTCTGCAGAACAATATTGAAAAAAATTATTGGAAATAGACATTGCCCAACTCTTTATATAATTCTTTGCTCATATCTAGATATGTTTCCAGCAGAATATGACTGGCTGTTGAAGTTGTCATTAAACCCAAAATAAACAAAAGCAAACAGTTTAGATGTGCTATGGGTTGACCAGACTCCACCTGAGAGCACTCAGTTGTTTTATTTCCAATGATTTTATCAGCCAATAAAATGTTATCACCAACTTTATTATACCCCCACTTTTTTTTAAAAAGTGGGTTATACTGGATTGCGCCTATTCATGTGTCTGTGCATCCGTACTTCTGACCGTCCGAATGCAGATGTCTGTTCGCATTATAACTTCAACATTACTGCTCAGATTTCGATGAAATATCATAAGATGTTCACTATGATGAGACCTTTAAGCAGCATTAGCTGTTTTGCTGTTGGAATATTTTTTCTGTGAGTTATGGCCCCTTGAATATACAGAAATAGCCATTTTTTTTTCTGGTCGTCTCATATTTCAGGTTTGGATTATCAGATTTCAGTGAAATTTGGAATGAATATTGTTTTGTTTATGGGAAAGGCTTTCAAATGAGTCATGTCCCTGCAATAAAACAAAGAAAATACTTGCAAATACATCCATCTGCAAAACGGCTAATGCCGTTTTTTTTTGTTTTCTCAAAACCTGGTGATGATAGCTTTGTAAACATTTCAGTTGTAGTGAAATTAAATTTGTTTTGGATATTAGCAAAAGTGCTTTTGCACCACAGCTTGTCAACTGCACATTAGATGCAAGCAAGTCACTCTCATAACTAGGTTGTTATGAAAGAAACACAGTTCAGTCACACCTTTTCACCATGAAGCATGCAAGATGTCTGCAGTAACTGTTTCATTAAATGACTTTCCTATACTTTGGAATCAGGTGAATTTACTAAAAATATATATTTTTTATTCAAGTGGAAAATATATGTAGCATTCTTTTCTTTCTTTGTATTCCATACTTAACTGTTAACTGTTAACCTGCTGAGTATTTGCAAAATACTTTTCATCAAATCTAGTCATGGCTGCTATAAAGAAAATTAATTTAAATTTAACTGAATAAATCATTGATCAAAAAGTCCTTTCATTTTACAGGGCTGAATTTTATTTAATGCCCCCAAATGGTACCTATTTCATTGGCAAAAGATATCATGTCTTGGGCAGGAATATCCGCCAGCAGCATGCATGGAGTTAACTCTTTGCATTTTATGTCCCCCCCCCCCCCCCCCCCCCTCAATTTTTTTTCAGGGGACTATTAAAATAGCCCGTGTCCGTCCATCTGTGTATCCATTCATACATCTTGCCATCCCTCCGTCCATCCCACTTTGGTTTCCCGATGATAACTTTAGTTATAGTTGACCAAATCAATTAAATTTGGTTTGTAGGTGTGTCAATATAAAATACAGGTCAAGTTTGAATCAAGGTGTGTTCAGACAATTTTGGCCAGAGTTATGCCCCTTTTTCGACTTTGAAAACTCTTATTTTTTTAGTTTCCAAACAATAACTTAAGCTGTATTGACCGAATCAAATAAAATTTGTTGTGTATGCTTATCAACATAAAATACAGGTCAAGTTAAAATTGGGGTTTGGTCCGACATTTTTGGTCAGAGTTATGTCCTTTGTCTTTTTAGAACCTCCACCTGAATTCACAAGAAAATTGAAAGACACAGAGACTATGGAACAGACTACAGTTTGTCTAGAGTGTCAACTTTCAAAGCCCAATTTAAAGACAACATGGTACAAAAATGGTGAAGAAATTAAACCAGATGAGAGATTTAGAATTGTAGTCGATGGATGCAGACAGACACTTACCATAACAGATGTTACCTTAGAAGATGAGGCAGAATATGAGTGTAGAATTGGTGAAGTTTCCACCAAAGCAAATCTTCTTGTTGAAGGTATGTTAAGCCACACAAAGATGAAAATTATTTTCTTATGTCTTCATCATGTTTTTTATGCCACACAAAGATGAAAATCATTTCTTATGTCTTCATGTTTTTTTTTCTATCCTAAAATTTCTGATGTGCAACAACACTTGGAATGTAATTGATAAAAAAGAGTTATTTATTTTCCACCATTTTTTGAGGCAACATTTTAGAGTTTGTGCTAACTTGCTTTCTTTTTATGATAACAGTATATATACCTTAAGAAAGGTAGGTAACAATTTTCTAAGGCTTTACTGTACATGGGTTAATATGAACTTTTAGACTTGCTTACTTAACTCTAAGAAGCCGGGGAATCAGAATGAATTTATTGAACATGACATACAGCGAAAAACTTACAGTAAAGCAGGTGCTTCTAGTCAAGTGTCGTCTGCCTATTCAGGCAGACGACACTTTACTAGAAGAACCTGCTCAGTGTTTAATTCTCCCCAACCCAAAGATAGCTGAACCGTCACAGCCAGATTACCTGCCGTACTACATCACAGGCAAGAAAACTCGACTCCCGGCTTCGAAGAGTTAAGATGACAAACTATGTATTACTAATGATGATGTAAATAGAACAGAGTACTGTACACATCATTGATAAATGTTTGCTCAATTTTTTTATTTCTATAATAGTTAACCTTTTACCGAGCCTAAATAGCAATTCACATGTGCATTATTTTTTCTTCAATAACTGAAAATGTTTCTTTTTCTTCCTCTAAAATGCTCATTTCATTGAGGGGTCACAAGCTATGATTTGGATGTAAAAAAGAAGGAAAAATAAATAAAATTTTAATGATGATTCCTGATAATTCTACTGGCCCGATATTATCATGTTGTTGGGTTAAGAGTTCAGTCGTTCCATAATATTGTCTATGACAAACAGTATAAATTACCGTGATGAATTTATGGTAACACATGATCTGAGGTTTGTGGCTCAGAATTATGTTCAATCGAGACATGAAGTGTTGCGGTTGAACATATGCTCAGAGCTGCAAACCTTGAAATTCATCACAATAACATATATGTTCCAATAAGACCCTACCCATAGCCCAGAATCCACTTCGTGAAATGAACATAGTAACTTTTTATGATGACCAGTTTAGTAAATAAACCTCTCATGTACCCCATGACATAACTGGTCAAATAATAAATCATATGAAGGTCAAGGTCACTCCATCTTAAACTGATATTTAATTTTAACAACTCTTCATTCGAGACATCATCTTCTGCATACGTGAAAAATCTTTAAAAATGAATTGGTTTGCAAGTCACTCTGTCGAAGAAATATTTGTAAAATGCGCAACGTCATTTCAAATATTTCTCATGGTGACGTCCTACAGTGCATATGCAATTACTACTGGATCTGTAAACTTAGAAAGCTCTCGTCTAATCAGAGGTTGAGGATTTTAATCTTACTGGAACATAGCAGGACGTTACATGGTGGACTAATCCTTTTTAATGGTCATTCTAAACAGTGCATAACTGCAATAACATGAACTGATTTTCAATCTTGAAAGTCCTTAAATTTAAATGTGTAAATTTTAATATAGGCCTTGACAACCGTTACTTTTTAATTATGCTTCAGTTGTAATCTTCTGTTGCACAGCAGGGCTTGATAGAATCTGCCTTCATGTTCTATCAGATAATTTAAGTAACTGGCAATGCTTATTTTTTTACAAACTTTCATGTATATTCTTAATTCTTGATTGAAAACATTTCTTTTTCATATATATATATATATGTTCCAATAAGACTAAAATCCTCCTCCTCTGATTGGGCGAGAGCTCGCTTAGTATATTCTGTGTTTACGGCTCAAGTGGCAAATGTTACCGTCTGATGCCACAACGCGAAATATGTCAAATGACGTCACCCGGTTTGTAATGTGAAGCACTGTGATTACAAACTACCGATAGATGCTTCATCAACAGAGTGTCTAGCAAGCTGCTACGTTTTTCTGGATTTTCCATACGTGCTGCAAACGGTGTGCCGGGTGAAATGATGTTTAAATTACAAACTGATTTATGATTTGAACTAAGATGGAATAAGTTTATCTGGTTTATTGATTATTTATCCAGTGTCATCGTGGATACACGAGAGGTTTATTTACTAAACCTGTGATCGTTAAAAGTTGCCTTGAACAAGGCAACTTTTAACGATCACAAGTTTAGTACATAAGCCTCTCGCGTTTCACGATGTAAGTTTTGGGCTATGGGTAGTGTCTTATTGGAACATATACGTTATTGTGATGAGTTGACGGTAACATGGTCTGAGGCTCAGAACGTATGTTCAACCTCCGACACTTCATGTCTTGGTTGAACATAAGCTTGTAGCCGCAAACCTCAGACCATGTTACCATCAATTCCTCACAATAATTTATAATATATACAGTACGTGGAGAGTGTATTATCACTAAATCACCCGCAGAGTGGAGATTCCACCCAAGCAATAATTGCGAATTTGTTGCAAAGCACAACCAGCACCAGCAATGTTTCAGCCAATGGACCTCCGGGTTAAACCCGGAGGTCCATTGGCTTAAACATTGCTTGTGTTTTTTGTCGATGTGAACAAAATTTGAAAGTTATAGCTTGGGTGATAACCCCACTCCGCGGATGATTTACTTACAATCCACTCTCCACGTACTGTATATATATATGACTGCAACATATATATACCTAATACGACCTGTAGGACGTATGTCCATTCAAACAATTTTTTAATTCCCATCTAACAATTAGGATGAGCGTGATGTATAATTTTTATATTCCCATGATGTGGTGTACATTGGTACAACGGAATATGGATTAGTCAAAAGTGAAAGCCGCTTAAAAGGGAGTAATCTCCCGAGCATGACAACAATTTGACAAAAGTATTTAAAGTATCTGATGAAGTATATATATATACCTATATATAAACCAAGCTTTATATAACTAAATGAACTTGTACTATGAAATATAATTCAGGAATTTGGCAACAACTAAAACTATCAGCACAGTCTCTAAAAGTTTCTGAATATGTTATGGATTTAATGATTCTGCCATCAGATATTGAATTTTAACCCCCTGCACACTGATGTAGAAATATCTAAAGTTCAGGATGCAAAATATTCCCATAATGTGACTAGAAATTTAACCAATACTATCTTGTTTGACAGAGCTCAATGAGCTCTGTCAAACAAGATTGAATTGGTTAAATTTTCAGTTGCATTATGAGAAAAATGGCTACTTGAATTTTGGATATTTTGACATCAGAGTGAAGGAGGTTAAACTTGAATAAGTGCTTTAATTTTTTTTTTTCACTTTTTAACATCTTTATTTTTTTGTGTGTTATTACAGAGGCACCACTTGAATTTGAGTGTAATCTGAAGACTGTCTATGTAACTGAAAATGAACCAGCATGCCTTGAGTGTGAGGTTTCTAAACCTGACTTGGAGGCAACATGGTATAAGGATGGTAAAGAACTAAAGCCTCGGGATGGTGTCAGAATTGTTTGTGAAGGAACTAGACATCGCCTTGTTTTTGATTCCTGCATCCTGGATGATGATTCTGAATATATAATCAAATTCAAAGATGCTTCCAGCAAAGCACTTCTTGTTGTTTCTGGTTTGTATTCCATAAATACCTTTTTTATTCATGCATTCTAGAAAAAAATGCAAATAAATGAAATATGTGTACACTGAAACTGTTTAGAAATTAAGTGAATGGGAAAAAAAGTTATTTACAAATGGTGATTTTGTCATGGCTGAACACCGAAAGGTTTCCTCACTGAAAGTTTAATTTCAGTCATTGCAACCCAGTGGTAGACTCTTGGACTTCTATGCTAGAGGTCCCAAGTTTGATCCCTGTCTGGGACGACTGGCACTTTATCCTGGTGACACGATGATGCCATGTACTAAGGCATACTGCATGTCGATGGTGCACATGTCTTCAACCACTGTAACCCTGCTTGAGCGGCGCTTGAACAGAGTTAGATTGTTGAGGAGCTCACAGTTGCTCGTCAATGCTCAGTGGTTCCCTCTGGGTACTCCGGCTTCCTCCACCCATAAAACTGTCATGGTCACGATTAGCCATTGTGCATAAGTATGTGACCTTAAACACCAATAAATAAATTTCAGTCATTGCTACTGGGCATACTGGGAAAGAAGTTAAAATGTACTGAAACATACAACCAACAGCCTTGTTCTACCGGCAGGTAAGGTTCATTTAGTGTCAAAAAACTTGAACGCGACAGTTTGTGTGACATTGACTTACACAGTAGCCGGCCCCAAAAGTCATATTTGCCCACAAAATTGTCTCTCTGAACTTCATAATTGAATCAGAATGACCAGTTTCAGTAGAATGATACATGAAACACCAGGGTACCCTCACTTGTAGGAATTTTCGTCTTGTCATCAGAAAGTCAAACAAATGGAATTTATTAGCCCTTTACCCAATGTAGACGATATCAGAAATTTTTATTTTAATTTTGTTTTTTCAAATTTAAAATTTTTTCAACAAAACCATATCATGTGACCCCTCATTGGAACGGGCTCAATGAGCTCATTCCAACAAAGGGTCACATGATATGGGTTTGTTGAATTTTTTTTTTCAACTGCTTAATTTTTAAATATACATGGGCAGTTGCATCAAATTCGTTAGTTAAAGGATTAACCCTTTTAGGTATTTTTTTAAATAATTTTTAGATAATTTGGCTACCTGAGGTCAGGTTCCCCAGCATGTAGCATTTTAGATGAACTTAACAATAACATACCATAGGAGTGATAAACAAGATTTGACTGGAAGTCACTACAAAGCTCAAAATTAAGCCCATCATGAAGCAGCAAAATACTGTGTGAAAATGTCCAGACTTTTGTGGAGTAAAATGTCAAGGAAAAAAAATTGTATTACTTACATTCAACTTCAAGCTCAGAGTTTCATATTGTAAAATTTAAGCTTCCGACAGTTGTTACATAATGTCATAACGTGTTTTAAACTATGTCACCAGTTCTTAAATTTTCACAATAGATATTCTTAAGGTATATCACTGTTTCTTATAATTGCACACAAAATTGTAAAGTTGCTGAAGTTATGGTTGAGCCAACACCACTCATAGACTCAGTGAGTGACTTAAGTTTAGGGTCGACCTCCAGTAGCACTGCAGTACTAATGTCAGACAATGGTGAGAGACAAGTTAAAAGACACCGCATGTCACGGTGTTAATGAAGACTACAAACCTGCATACCGCTACATCAAGAACACCTATGCATAAAAAAAACTTAAACTCTAGCATCAGGCATTATTCCTGGAGAAATGCCTGTCACTCAGGGCTACACGGTATATCGATAAACCGACATATACCGGTATTCAAACCAATATCGACTGAATACCGGTGTAATTACACAAATATCAGTTTATTGTCATTATTTATTTACCTACAATTTAATTTTCAAGATGTCTTGAGTTTTTTAACTGTAGCCCCTAATGAATAATATTATCCCTTTATTCAAGGAATCATCTGCTTGTGCCCTCGTAATTTTCAAATTCAGCAGTTGAAAAAATAATTTTCAAAAATTTCAACAAAACTATATCATGTGACCCCCTCATTGGAATGAGCTCAATGAGCTCGTTCCAATGAGGGGGTCACATGATATAGTTTTGTTGAAATCTTTGGGGAAAATCTGATAAAATAATTTTGAAAATAATAAATTTTGATATCGTCTGCGTTGTTTAAAGGTATTTCGAACCGCATCACCAAGGCATGTTAATTCGTTCCGACTGTGATGCCTCGAGTCTCGATTGTGGTACTTGGGTTCATATATGTGAACAGTTTTCGATATACCGGTATACCGCGGTATTTTTTTGAATACCAATACCGGTATTCAGTTTTGAATATCGTGCAGCCCTAGGGTAGGGCTTAGACCTTCCATACCTAAATCTAGAAGCCCTCGCAGTGATATTACCCAAAACAGATTACAGAACATTCTCATCCAAGAGAGCAGCCAGATCCTCTAATTCACACTCGAGCAGGTAAAAGTATTAACTGCGGTAAACAATACATTGGGGGGGAAAGAAAAGACACTTTAATATCTACATACGCGAACACTTAGCGGATATCATACAAAAACGGGACCCCCCTCACTGGCATGCATTTCAATGGAAGTAACAACTCAATATCCGACATTCGCTATCGTAATATACAGATACTAGACTCCAAGCTGGAGGGACCTAATACCACTGAACAGCACAGACGTTGTGAAGCCCATTGGATCTTCACTTTGAAAATGTTACAACCATTTGGCTTGAACAGAAAGGACTTTTAAAGTGATCTATTGTCACAAGTTGTAAAGTGAAATGCTTATTCTTTCCTCAAAGTCATACTTTTTTGTAGTTTCTCTTGTTTGCACTGATTTATGAATCGAGTTTTCCACCTGATTTTTGAACAGTGATATAGACATTTCAAAAGCAATGCCATTCATCCTTTTTTTAAATTTCCTGTTGCAGAGGCACCATTGGAAATCTTGAGACCACTCTCCGACCAGAGTGTGGTTGAACAAGAGAAGACCATTTTCGAATGTGAGGTGAGCAAACCGGACCAGAAAGCCAGATGGTTGTTTGATAATACAACTGTGATTGCCAGTGATAGAATTCAGCTCATAGTTGATGGACCTATTCATCGATTGATCATTGATAAATCTGAATTGGATGATGAAGGAAGATATACCATTTGTATTGATGATGCCAAGTGTTCAGCTACCCTTCATGTACAAGGTAAAAATGTATTTGATAATATTATGTTATAAGATATACTGTCCTTCGCAACATCTTGTCATATAATATATATAGTGTTCAGTTGATAAAAAGTTGATAAAAGTTATATAGATAAATCACGCTAGTTTTATCATTTTAAAATAGTTCATCGTACTGTAGGCATTGAAACTTAAATAATGCAGAGGAATCCTCTTAATTGTATATCTCTTAATTGAATAACCCTGTTAATTGAATATAATTTCCAAACACCAAACCAATTACCAGACTTTCAGTACAAATTTGACCTCTTAATTGGATATAGTTTACAGAGCAAACTCCTGTTAATTGAATAAAAAATCCTGTAATGTGTTGAGATATTATCATGACAATCACCAAATACCCAATGTTTATAGAGACCTATTTCACATAAGTGCATCTAATATAGGCCCTTATTCTATTATATCTTGTTTGACAGAGCTCATGGAGCTCTGTCAAACAAGATATATTAGAATAAATGCTAAATTTATTCTAAAATACAAGAAAACGATCAAATCCCAGTTAATTGAATACTCCTGTTAATTGAATAATTCTCACTGGCAAAGTGGCTATTCAATTAACAGGATTCCACTATATTCATTCAGTTTCTCTATATCTGTATATTGTTCTTGGTATTATTTGTGGATGAAAATGTAATTTCCTTACCTCGAGCGGTGACGTTGCGGTAACCAGTTCTCGTTAGATCACCGAAGTTAAGCATCATCGAGGCTGGTTAGTCCTCGTATGGGCGACCGTCTGAGCAATCAATTCAGACTCCCACGATGTGTCCTTGGGGAAGGCACTTAAACCTGACTGTCCACTTGGGGGCACGATGACGCTGTGTACTAAGGTGTACTGCACGTCGATGGTGCACATGTTTTCAACCAATCTAACCCTGCCTGTGCTGCAGAGCGGAGTTACAATGTTGGGGAGCTGGCAGCTGCTCGTCGTTGCTCGGTGGTTCTCTCCGGGTACTCCGGCTTCCTCCACCCGTAAAACTGTCACGGTCATGATTAGCCATTGTGCATACGTATGTGATCTTAAACACCAATAAATAAATAAATAAATAAATAAATAAATAAATAAATAAATAAATAAATGAATAAATACCTGAAGCCAGTACACACTGTTAGTTTTACAATTCTTGAAATCGTTGACACCTCCATACATTTCTAAATTTTAATAAAATAAGTTTGAAATTAGTAAGATGGTTCACTCTTTTACATTAAATTTTTAAACTGGATCAACTGATCAATTATCTTAAAATTATATCTACAAGAGATTCATCGAGTAATTTTGTTGTAAAATTGTAAAAGGTTGACATCAAGATGAAATGAGCACAGCTTACACAATGAAAGTTAAAGAGGGCCAACCTTCTTAAATACGATGCAAATTTAGTTAGGAAAGTGATACAGTGGAGCCCACTTAAATGGATATCTCTTAATTGTATATCCTTGTTAATTGAATATAACTTCCAAACACAAAACCATTTACCATACCTCCAGTACAAATTTGACCTGTTAATTGAATATTGGTTACAGAGTAAACTCCTGTTCGTTGAATAAGAAATCTTATAAACTGTGGAGAAATTATCCTGACTCTCCCCAGTTTTCCTTTGTTTATAGATCTATTTGGCCTCAGAACATCCAATACAGGCACTTAATCTATTATACCTTGTTTGACAGAGCTCATTGAGCTCTGTCAAACAAGATATAATAGAATAAATGTTAAGTTTATCTCTAGAATACAGGAAAGTGACATTATCCCTGTTAACTGAATACTCCTGCTAATTGGATAATTTTCATTGGCAAAGTGGTTATTCAATTAACAGGGTTCCACTGTATATTGTTTCACTTTCTTTATTTACAGAAGCACCTGTTGAAATAACTAAACCATTGACAGATAGAACTATTGATGAAGGAAAAACCGCTATCTTTGAATGTGAAGTTTCCAAACCAAATATCAAAGCCAAATGGTTTAAAGATGATAAACCCATCACAATTGAAGAAGGATATGATATTAAATTTGATGGTAAAACACACACATTAACTTTGGATGGTGCAGAAGTTGAGGACAAAGGAAAATACAAAGTTGTCTTTGATGACAAAGAAACTACTGCAGTATTGTCCGTGAAAGGTAAGAAGGGAGAAACAAAATATTTGGACTTTTCATTGTTTTTATCTTAACCCTTAGAACCCGAGGGGTCTCTTTTCCAGCCTGGGAACATGATACTCCATAATTTTATTAATTAGGATGGGTGCTAAGTGAATGTGTGGAGCAGACCAATCAATATTTTCAGTGTGCAGCCTGATGCTGCACATTGAAAATATTAGGGGGCACAATGACGCTGTGTACTAAGGCGTACTGCACGTCGATGGTACGCATGTCTTCAACCAATCTAATCCTGCCTGTGCTGCAGTGCAGAGTTATGATGTTGGGGAGCTGGCAGCTGCTCGGTGGTTCTCTCCGGGTACTCCGGCTTCCTCCACCCGTAAACTGTCATGGTCATGATTAGCCATTGTGCATAAGTATATGACCTTAAAACACCAATAAACAAATCCAATTGATATCATTGACCCCGCAAGGTTTGAATAGTTGTAGATTCAAACCTACTTGTAATTTTTTTTTTTATAAATTGTCATAGCAATGTGGGAGTCATATAGTGAATACCATGACAAACCTGTCTATTCATAGTCAGGCCTTTCAGATTACCCCAAATTCACACCATTTACAGTTGTGCCCAAATTACAGAATGTGTGAAGACATCGAGAAAAATATATAAATTCTCTATGCCTTTTCTACATTTGAGAATAACGTCCATCATAATATTGCTAAAAAAAACAAAGAAAGGCATGGCAATAAAACATAACAGGATAAGACTGTTCTGGTTTTAATGTGCCCAAATTAGGGCAAAAAGGAGTGCCCAAAATAAAGGAATTTAAAGACCTGTTATAGTAGCTAAATTATATCAATTTCTGTTTTCAAACATTTCAGAAAATAAAATATTGTTCAACTCTCTGCATGCTACTGGCAGATATTCCTGTCATGGCAGGAATATTATTGTCACCAGAACAGGGAATATTCCTTCCTCTAGTTAACAAAATAAATCCCTTTGCATTGGCATGGCAGGGGTTCGAACCCATGCCGAAAGAGTTTCATTCGGCACCAACCGCCTAGCGAAATTATACTGAACCACGCACACCACTCGTCCACCGACAGACCCCTCTGTGTCTGTTGGTGGCCGAGTGGTGTGCGTGGTTCAGTATAGTTTCGCTAGGCGGTTGGTGCCGAAGGAAACTCTCTCGGCATGGGTTCGAACCCCCGCCATGCCAATGTAAACAAAACCAGCGTCCTTTCTTAATTCTATGGCATCCAAGAAATTTGAAAAAGACAAGTGTCTCTGATTTCTTCTGAGGTGCAGTTCGTAGAATTAAGTACTTACATGCAACTATCTGATGAATAATTAAATCCCTTTAATTGGTTCAAGCATTTTATGGGTTTCATTTGTTGGAATGTTTCATGACTGAATTTCATGAAAAAAATACTAAATTATCTCACAAAGTATGGAATATTTGTAATGGACTGGATAGACCATTTGTGTGACCACACATTGTTTGTCACTCTTGTTGTATAGATAATAATTTAAGGCAACATACATAATATTGGGCAAGGCAGACAAGACTTGACTAGAAACCTCTGCATAGATAATTTGTCTATTGTCAGCAGGACCTCCTCATGATTGCATGTTGAGGGCACCTGTTTTGAGGTCAGAAATAGTCCTTTAACCCCCTGCACTCTGATGTCGAGAATACTCGACACCTCCCCCACTCTTAGCCCCACCATACCTCCCTGTCATCCATGGATAATATCTGCCCCCTGTGTTGTCAGAAACTCAGCAATTTAGAATTTGGTTGACAGAGCTTAATTGGAGCTCTGTCAACCAAAATCTAAATCGCTGAATTTCTGACAACACAGGGGGGATAACCATGGATGACAAATCAGGCGTTTCGTCATCAGAGTGTAGGGGGTTAAGGGTTAACACAGAAAACATTGCAAACACAAAGAAATGAACAAAAGATACAAATTTTAACCTCCTAATTAAACTTATTTTTTAATATTATACACACTCATGGAAAATTTCTGAAAAAAACATTACATCAAAATAGTGATGACTTGAAATTCTTATTTCAGAATTGCCTTTGGAGATTATTAAGCCTCTGAGTGTTCAAACAGTCAATGAGAAGGAAACTGTCACCTTTGCAGCAGAGGTTTCCAAACCAAATATATCATCCAAATGGTACAAGGGTACAGAGGAGATCACTCCATCTGATCACGTGCAGATAGCAGTACAAGATCAAATACATACACTAACTATTCCATCTGCATCTCTGGATGATGGAGCCGAATACAGATGTGTTATTGCAGATAAATCCACAACTGCTGAACTCATTGTCAAAGGTAGTTAATATGAAAATAGTTATTATCTCCTGCCATGGATATAGAAATGGGTTCCGTCTGTTCATCTATTTGTCTGTCTGTCCATTCATCCATCCGTGTGTCCATCTTCCATACATCTGTGCGTCCGGTTGTCCACAACAACTTTGGACATTCATATCTCAGTCAGTGGATGTTGGATTTAAATGATTTTTAGCTGCGACTAGCAACTCTATAAGTGGCAATGTCGGTCTGTCTGTCAGTTTGTCGGTCGGTCTGTCTGTGACCAACGAGTTTGTCTGTGACCAACGAGTTTGTCTGTGACCAACGAGTTTCAAAACTCAATAACTTTTGAAATACTTGATGGAATGACTTTATATTTGGCATGTAAGTGTATCTTATTGATGTCTAGCCACTGTTCAATGCATGTGTTGTTCCAAATATTTTTCTTGGAGTTATGGCCCTTGATGAACTTAGAATGTCGGTTGGTCTGTCTGTGACCAACGAGTTTCAAAACTTAATAACTTTTGAAATTCTTGATGGAATAACTTTATATTTGGCATGTAAGTGTATCTTATTGATGTCTAGCCATTGTTCAGTGCATGTGTTGTTCCAAATATTTTTCTTGGAGTTATGGCCCTTGATGAACTTAGAATTTTGTGAAATTTGCACCACCCGTCGCAGCTACGGCGTCGATGTCATGATTTTTTGGTATGCTTATAGACCACCATGGGGGGAAAGAAAATTCACAAGTAACAGGTTTTGTCCATTTTTTTTCTAGAGTTGTAGGCCTTTTTTCACTTTTTCAACTTTGAAACCCTTTACAGGTTACTATGGTGGCATTGCATCTTGTTCATTTTCAATTGTTAACCACTGTTCAATACCCTTCTGCTTATGACCCAACCATTGATACAAGGTTAAATATATGGCTTATGACCCCTCATTGGAACATGCTCAATGAGCTTGTTCCAATGGGGAGTCATGAGCTATGTTTTTGACACAATGAAAAAAATAATAAAATTTGAATGCCCAATATTTTTTTTTAATTGTAATGGCCAATTTTGGCCATTAAGTTGTGTAGAGGGTTACCTTTGCTTTCCTGCTAATGTGATATCATGTTTTGCTGGTTACTGGGACATGTTTGTATCTCTGGTAACACCTGGGCAGACAGTGTGGAAATACAGGCTCTTAAACAAGTCTAACATCAAATCTGTGTTACAGTTGGAGTTCCAATAAACTCTCATCTATTCAACAGGTTGATTTACACAGAATTCTTTAAAACACTGGTCTCATCTTCTCCTTTCTGTTTTTGCGAATTATTTAAATTGAAAATTTGGGTTGAAAAAACTGTACTGAAAAAAAAATATCTGAGATAAAATAATTAAAGTTAACCCTTTACTTGGGGAGCATGGTGGCTCAGTGGTACGGCATTGCACTTCAAACCGAAAGATCCACAGTTCAGTCCCTGTCCTGGGTGACTGTGTTGTGTCTTTGGGCAAGGCATTTCATCCTGATTGCCCACTGGGCACGTTGGAATTGTGTACTGAGGCGTACTGTAATGAAAACCATGCTTTTGCAGAGTTAGTACATTGGGGAGTCCAACAGTTGTTGGCCATTGCTTGGTGGTTCTCTCCGGGTACTCTGGCTTCCTCCACCCATAAAACAGTCCACCACAAGGTGACCATGGCTGTCAAAAGTGTCATTAAACTCCAATAAATAAATAAATAATTATACAACCCTTTACTTTACATAATGGACATAACTGACACAATTGGTCTGTACTATTCACCACTCAGTTTTTTTAAAATATTTTTTCCATTTTTGCCTAAAAAACAAAGCTTATGATATATCCTTAAAATGACTTAGACATGTCACAATCCATATCATGTTATAATCCAATTTTGCATTCCTAGATAGTCAAAATCTGATCACCGTGAAAAAAACATCAGTTGATTTTCTGAATTCCCCAAGTCTTCTGTATCTAAATTAGAAATATTTGCTTGTTTTGCAGAAGAACCACTTGAAATCATACAACCTCTGGCTAATATGGAAGTGGTCGAAGGTCAGACTATTACACTGGAGTGTGTTGTATCTAAGCCTAATATTCCAGCTGAATGGAGCAAAGATGGAAAGATTCTCAAACCTAGTGATCATATCGAGATTGCTGTGGATCAAGATAAACATTCGCTGACTATAAAGGATGCCTCGACTGATGATGAAGCCGAATACGAAATTAAACTTGCTGACAAATCATCAAAAGCAACAGTATTTGTTGAGGGTATGTTTTGTATTTCAAATTAAACCCCCTACCAAAATGAGTCACAAAATAAGCAGACTGTCATCTGCAAAATGAGGTCCCCAAGTGTGTGAATTTAGTGATGCTACCCTGCACAACAGGTTCAGTGGTTTTTACCAATGCTAACCCTGCTTGTGTGGAGTTTGTATGTTGGGGAGCTTTACAGTTGCTCGTCGTTGCTCAGTGGTTCTCTCCGTGTACTCCGGCTTCCTCCACCCGTAAAACTGTCATGATTAGCCATTGTGCAGAAATATGTGACTTTAAACACAAATAAATAAATAATAATAGAAGGATAAAATATTTTATTCCCAATGTTTGTCTTGTTACAGTTTATTGGAGAATGCCCACATGCACTCTAGTAAATTCTAAAAAATTGATAGCAGCCAGAACTACTCACATACTCTTTACTTTTATCCCATAAATAATCTTATTACACATCCATTAAACTTTAACCCTTTGAACCCTGGTGGTATCACCCATGTCAGTTCAATGAAATCCATATTTATTATTAGGGGGAAGACCAATCAATATTTTCAACTTGCAGCCTTATGACTGCTCGTTGAAAATATTGATTGGTCTACCTCACCCTTACTTAATGAAAGTATGACATACCATGTCCCTGGGCCGGTAAAGCAGCAAAGGGTTAAACCCTTGTATTTAACATAATCACCGCTATGACATAAATGTTTCTGTATTTAACTGGTGATGTAGAAGCCAGAACTTTCCCCCTGCACCGTTTAGACTAGTTCCTTTCCTGTCAAGTCATTATTTGCTCTTTGAAAAGTTTTCGAATTTTGTTATACAATTATTGATTGTCTGTCACGTAAAAAAATGTCCAAAGCAAAATAAAGTCGGTTCACAAAAAAATTGCTGTAACTGGTTCTCATCATATCCCCAAAGTTAAGCAAAGTCGAGCCTGGTTAGTCCTTGGATGGGTGTCCGTCTGAGCGATTGATTCAGACTGCCACATTGTATCCTTGGGCAGGGCACTTAACCCCGATTGCCCACATGGGGGCACGAAGATGTCATGAGCTAAGTCGTTCTGCATGTTGATGGTGAGTATGTCTTCAATCAATCTAACCCTACCAGAGCTGCAGTGCGGAGTTACGATGTTGGAGAGCTGGCAGCTGCTTGACATTGCTCGGTGGTTTTCTCAGGGTACTCTGGCTTCCTCCACCTATAAAACTGTCACTGACACGATATGACACCTAAAGTGTCGTTAAAATATAAATAAATAAATAAATAAATAAATAAATAAATAAATAAATTGCAAGTGTGTCATCTAGTTGTGTTTAATAAAGAGTTAACCCTTGAAGCCTAATATTGATTTTGATCACACTTTTTGCAACAGAACAGATGCCTCTACATCTTTGGGTTAACTCACAAGTTTCATTCTAAGTACTTTGTTAGGTGTTTTTAGGCAGCTGAGACCTGCGAAAAACAGAAGCAAAGCCGCAGGATGTAGACTGTCAAAGTGTAGCAATAACAGGTAAAAATTTCTAGGCCATTGAGGGTAAAGAGGCCAGATGTAAGTATGATTGGAAACTTATGTTTCAGAGGTATAAGCTGATTTATAAAACATGTAGTAGTAAATTTAAGCCTTATTTTCAAGTTGTAATTATGCTATGCTTTGTATTTTGCAGAGGAAGCAGTTGATTTCATCCGTCCACTTGAAAACCAAGAAGTCAAGGTCATACCTGGAACAGCAGTGTTCGAATGTGAACTATCCCATGAAGATGTGCCAGTCGTTTGGTTTTGCAATGAGAAACCAATCATTCCACCTGAAGACAAATATGAGATAATCTGTGAAGGAAAAGTTCACAAGCTGATTGTGAAGGACGTTGTAGAAACAGATGAAGGTGAAATCAGCATTGCAGCAAGAGGAAAGAAATCAAGAGCTGATTTGTTTGTGCAAGGTTGGTATGAACAGAATGTATTACAGTGGATATCTCTTAACTGAATAACCCTGTTAATTGAATATAATTTCCCAACACAAAATCATTTACCATACCTCCAGTACAAATTTGACCTGTTAATTGAATATAGGTTATAGAGTAAACTCCTGTTAATTGAATAAAAATTCTTGTAACCTGTCGGGAAATTTCCCCGACTCGCCCCAGTTTTCCTTTGTTTATAGACCTATTTGGCCTCATGGAGCTGTCAAACAAGATATAATAGAATAAATGCAAAGTTTATATGTAGAATACAGGAAAGTGACAAAATTCTTATTAATTGAATACTTCTGTTAACTGAATAATTTTCACTGGAAAAATGCGTATTCAATTAAACAAGATTCCACTGATTTATTATTTTATATTTTTTTAACTGACTCATGTGTGTTCCCCGTGGAAACCCTGGGAAATGGATCAGTGCTTGACTACTGTGGTAACCAAATTCTGCTTTACTGGTAAAATTGGTCTTTATTACCAATGCCTGAGTTGGAAGTTGCCCCAAATTTGGCAGCACAGGTATAAACGATTAGCTGCATTTGATTTTTATACAGGCCATGATAAAGGGATAGATGCTCAAAGTGACCTGAAGCACCAATAACTAATGCTCAAAGTGACCCGAAGCACCAATAAATAATAATACTAATATTGATATTTGTAAGATATCAAGTTACAGATCTATACATTGAAAATAAGAAAACCAACACATGGAACAATATGGTGTTCACAAGGGTAAACAGTAATTAAAATGTAAATCTGTTAAGCACTGTGGCATTGAATTATTACTAATCTTCTCTGTTCATAGAAAAAATTTATTCATTTCCATTTGATAGACTTGCTTGTGCAGAAGGGATGGTATAGATGATCCCTCTTAACTGAATTGCCACTTCGCTTGTTAATATTATTTAATTAATGGGGATATCAATCAGAATTTTGTCATTTCCCTGCATTTTGTTGATGAATGAGTATTTGTCTAACAATCAACTTAATTTGTACCCCAAAACCTGGAAAAAACGTTTGTATCAGCCCCCCCCACCCCCCATTCCGATTCCAAACAGTATCAGATTCAATTTCTGGTGAACACTGCACTGTCACATATAGGCATTGTTTTTATACATTAAAATATAGTTCCTGGAATTAAAAATTTTGACCAATTTCAACCCAGTTTAAACTGAAAAATGGGGGAAACAGGCTTTATGTAACCGGATTGTTTGATAAATGTATTATCATGACCATGTGCACGTCGTGTAATTTGTTTCAGATTTGCAGTCGTGTTTACAATCGGATCGCAAAATGCATGGGCTCATTGCGATCTGATTGTAAACACGATCTCGATTCTGATACAAATTAGTCACGATAATGTTTTTTTTTATTTATCCTGTTACATCTCATTTAACAAGGCCCATCGAGCTGTGAAACTCCACTGTCCAACATGATATGACCACAACTGTTGAAAGCGTCCCTAATCTCCAATAAAAAAACAAATGAACAAGTAGATAAACTGAAGCAATTATTGAGTTTTAACCCTTTACCTAACACGAAAATCAGACGACTCTTGCAAATAAAATACTTGAATAACTAACTTTTTTTCATTTTTTATCACTTATGGACTCTCATTAGAACAAGCTCAATGAGCTTGTTCCAATGGGTCATAAGCTATGATTTTTGTGATAAAAAGTGAAAAAATAATGAAAATTGGATAGCATTTTTTTTGTGAATAGCGCTGGCCATTACATTGGGTAAAGAGTTAAGTTAATAATTGTCATATAGCTCAGCGGACTTTGGAGCTAAAAGCATTTTTTAACCTCAATAAGTAATCAGTTGATGTCTTATTTCTATTACCACAGCACCTCCACTGTTCTTTGATGAGAAGAAATTCCATGATGTCATTGTACTCCCAGTTGGGGCTACCACAGCTTTCGAAGTTCCATTCACTGGAAATCCACAACCAAAGGTTACCTGGTCTTATAATGATGGTGATCTTCCAGATATGAAGAGAATGGAAGTAGAGACAATTAGAAATATGTCAGTTGTTCGCTTGAAGAAACTCTTGCGTTCTGACACTGGAGACTACAAAATCACGTTAGACAATCCAAATGGACAAGGAGTATTAACTATCAAACTTATTGTCCTTGGTAAGTACAATATTGTGTCTGTTTATGGTGCTATGATATACAGTGGAGGCCATTTAATAGACTATATCACTTAACTGGTTGAGTGCTAGAAGCCACTATCAGGACCTTCAAAAAAAAAGGAAGGTGCCAGATCACAAGCCAACTTTTTCCTTGTTCATGTTTCATATTCATTCAAATGCATATCTTATTTTATTTATACAGTGGAACCCTGTTAATTGAATAGCCACTTTGCCAGTGAAAAATCTTCAATTAACAGGAATATTCATTTAACTGGGATTGTGTCACTTTCCTGTATTCTAGAGATAAACTTAGCATTTATTCTATTATATCTTGTTTGACAGAGCTCCATGAGCTCTGTCAAACAAGATATAATAGATTAAATGCCTGTATTGGATGTACTGAGGCCAAATAGGTCTGTAAACATAGGAAAACTGGGGAGAGTCAAGGTAATTTCTTGACAGGTTACAAGATTTTATCTTCAATTAACAGGAGTTTACTCTATAGCCTATATTCAATTAACAGGTCGAATATGTACTGGAGGTATGGGAAAGGGTTTTGTGTTTGGAATTTATATTCAGTTAACAGGGATATACAATTAAGAGATATCCAATTAAGTGGGCTCCACGGTATAAATTTGTTCCATTACAAATTACTATCGAGTGCTTTTCATTGCCTCACAATTTTTAAATCTGTTACCATGGCATCAAGTACTTATTTATTCTATTATAGAGTCTTCTTTTGTTTCATTCTTAAATTAGGCATAGAATAAAAATGGATATCTAAACACTGTTGATAATAATATTGATTAAAGTAATTTTTATCACGACTGATGTGTGTATTTAACGTTAAATTTATGATGGGAAATTTTGACACAAATTATTGCCACATACCATAAGTGGCATGTCAACCGTATCTTTCATTGTCAATCTCGTCTGGAAATTGTCCTTCCCCTCCTTTTTATAGTTTTATCAAATATTTTAGTGCTGTTGTGTTTTTTTTAACTGGTTGAGGACTAGAAGCCTCTATCAGGGCTTTCAGAAAAATGAAGGTACCAGGACAAAAGCCAACGTTAACCGTCCTCATATCCCATATTCAGTCAAATGCAAATAATATTTTGTTTGTATAAATTTGTTTTATTACAAATTATTGGAGAGTGCCTGTGGGCACTCTCCAATAATTTGTAATAGAACAAATTTTGAATAACAAATTAAGACCACCAAAATAATCTATCCCTCAACCTGTTAAATAATAAATAAATATAGAAATATAAATTATCTGAATACCACTGCTGGAGAAAATTTACAGCATTTTACATTGCATATTTCTTTTCAATCTAATTTTGCTTCATAGCTGTAGAATGTAGCATGTATCCGAACATTGTGGGTCCTTGGTTCGAATCCCATCTGTGGCAACTGCATTATGTCCTTGGACAAGACACTTAATCCCAGTTGCCTACGTGGGGGCATAGTGGCGTTGTGTACTAAGGTATACTGCATGTCGATGGTGCACTTGTCTTCAATCAATGCTAAGCCTGCTTGTGTGGAGTTAGTACGTTGGGGAGTCAGACAGTTGCTCGCCATTGCTTGCAGGCTTCCTCCACCTTAAAACTGTCTGATATGAGGAAACCCTTGCTGTTGAAAGTGTCATTAAAACCCTAATAATTAAATAAATATAATCCTAGCATTGCCAATAATTAGGGTTAGGGTTAGGGTTAGTTATATGAATAACTCTTTGAATTGAATATAACCTACAAATATAAAACAGTCTGGCATGACTTTCAAGTTTGATCTGTTAATTTCACGGAGGTTATAAAATAAACTGCTGTTAATTGCATAAAAATCAACATATTGGAATTTATTGTGAAATTTTGCTTCAAGCCACCATCTGAATTATCATACAGAAATCTTGCTGATAACAGCATTCAAAGCCATGTGTTTTAAGGAAATTTTATTTGCCAAAATTAGAACTGGTTCTATGAATTTTTTAAGTAATGAGCTTATCTTTCAATGAAAAATACATTGAGATTTATATCTGCATATAACTTCATGGTTGAGTTTTTGATACCGTTATGGACAGTCTTTAAATCAAATTACAAATTAGATACTGGTGTAGGAAGGTATCTTCAGTTTAGAAAACAGCGGGATTCCTTAATTAGATATTTTGTGATTTAACCCTTTGAACCCTTGTGGTATCTTCCATGTCAATTTAATGGGAGCAATTGGAAGAGTCCATATTCATTATCAGGGGTAGACCAGGTAATATTTTCATTGTGCAGCCTTGGGCTGCACAATGAAAATATTGATTGGTCTACCCACACATGCATTTACTACCCATCCTACTTGATGAAATTGGGAAGCGCAGTGGCATTGCGGTAACCCTTTCTCGTCAGATCACCGAAGTTAAGCAACATCGAGCCCGGTTAATCATCGGATGGGTGACCGTCTGAGTGATCAATTTGGACTCCCGCATTGTGTCTTTGGGCAAGGCACTTAACCCTGATTGTCCACATGGGGGCACGATGACGCCGTGTACTAAGGCGTACTGCATGTCGATGGTACGCATGTCTTCAACCAATCTAACCCTGCCTCTGCTGTAGTGCAGAGTTACGATGTTGGGGAGCTGGCAGTTGCTCATTGTTGCTCGGTGGTTCTCTCAAGTACCGGCTTCCTCCACCTGTAAAACTGTCACGGTCATGATTAGCCATTGTGCATAAGTATATGACCTTAAACACCAATAAATAAATACTTGATGAAATTACGCATCATGTTCCTGGACCAGAAAAGCGGCCTCTCGGGTTAAAAGGGTTAATAACCATGTTAACTGTAAAAGTTTGCAAGGTGTGAAATATGTATTGCACAGAAGAAGTAGAGTGGTAAATATCCTCCATACAAAAATTCTGACTGCAGCTCTGTTACTAAAAATGAAGAACTTTCTGATGGGACTTTCTTGTGCAAACAGTTATGCATTTTCAGATTTTTAATTGGATTTTTATTCTTCCTTGCAGACAAACCAACAGCACCACGTGACTTGCAAGCCAAGGATATCACTGCCAACACAGCTACACTGATATGGCAACCACCAGAAGATGATGGTGGTAGTCCGATTACAGAATATATTGTAGAAAAACGAGACTATAATCGTAAATCATGGCAAGAGATTGGAAGACCAAAAGAACTGGAATTGGTTGCACCAAAATTGGTTGAAGGCAATCAGTATGTCTTCCGTGTTGCTGCAAAGAATGACAATGGCACTAGTCCATATGTTGAATTACCAGAACCAATCACAGCCAAGAATCCATTCAGTATGTATAATAAAGGTGGCGAGGATCCATCTGATAAACAAGCCAGAAAATAAGCAAACTGTCATCTGCAAAATGAGGTCCCCAGAGGGTGAATTTAGTGATGCTACCCTGCACAGCAGGGTAGCATCACTAAATTTACCCTCTGTGAATCTCAATCTGAATCAGGGTATCAAAACTAAACAGAAAGAGGTACCCAGAGGATAAATTGTCCTAGTGTATGGGACAGCATCATCAAATTCACACTCTGAGGACCTCATTCTGCAAATGTCAGACTGCTTATTTTCAGGTCTGCTGAGAAATCAGTACTATTCATAGTTTTCAAACATTTTGTATTTTTATACTGTACCAATGACCCAGACATAGCTGGTGCTAACTCTTAAAATATAGGGCCAAACACAAATTTTGCCCCCCAATCCCCAAAATTTGCATCTAAAACTAAAGAAAACATGTCCAGAGAGGCCCTCCACACCTCGCCCCCACTGCGCATGCGCAGTGTCAAGGACGTTCCGAAATTGGCGCCATTTATCATTCTAAGTTTGGCCCTTCATCAGTTAACATCTGACTGATCTTTGTGCTTTTAAATCTCAGTTTAAATGATGCCAGACAAATAAATATTAGTGAAATGGTGATTCTAAGGAGGATAGAAAAGGAGGAGAGGAAAAGAATGTGTGACAGAATATTATCAGGGCTGTAACTTAAAATTTTTTAATGAAATTATGTTAAGTTACCTATTTTCAAGGCAGCAGCCATTTTGTTGTCATTCTGATTATTTAGTTACACTGTTTTTACAAGTGTTTTTCCTCTCTCCCTGTCCTTTAAGTTCCCCCTTGCTATTCTCCCATGCTTTTGGCATAATTTCTGTAATTATTATTACTAAAATTTCTTGGGAGTTTAGCTGAATAACAGAATGAATTCTGTTCTTTCCCCATGTTTACGTCTTCACCTACGGGTGGTTAGGCGTTGTGTTCTGCATCTACCATCTGATGTTCTGCAGTTTCTTCCCTGGAAGTCTCTGTTTTGCATCAGATGGTGTATTTTTGGTAACTGATTTCGGGCCTGGGTGCCTGGAGTCTTATTTTAGTGTTTTTACACTCATTGTTTACATTTACAACAGCCCTCTGTGTGAGGGGGGGATTTCTAAATAATAATATCTTTATGTTATTTCAATCATAACTAGATACATTATTATTGTTCGTAAGTGTTGAATAAATTGTTTAAAATATTTTTAAAATTTTTGTCCACACTTAGGCTTGGGATCCATTGGGGCTCAACGTTACTTTTCAGAAACTTGGGCTGTTCTGAAAAAATATTTTTTCAAAATATTTTGATTTCAATTATTTTTTCTATATTAATGGATCATATTATTATTATGTATTTTGATTGCCAGGGGTTAGTGCGAGTACCAGGACTTGTTTTCTTTTCACATTGAAAGGATATTGATCAATTGTTTTAAGAGGAAGTCTTCCTCTGACCTTATTATCATTCTATATGTGGTCAGTGTACTCGCATTAACTCCGGTTCTGTATCGTATGATTTCGATGACAATATGGGAAGCGTATGTCACGTTATGTTGTTGGGGATTTGGACACTCCGGTCCTTTCCCCGCAGGGTCACTCTACTTTTTCAATTTCTATTTCAGACGATCAAGATGAGGGTGATGTATCTGTGATGTCTTCCAACAGTGTGCCTCCGTCGTCACAATTAATGAAGGGCTAGCGGAAAAGTGCTCATGTAATACGCCAATTGCCTAAGAGGACCCTAGTAGGTTCGACGGCCTTTGACGTCCGCTAGCTCGCCCGGTGTAGCGTCCATTCACCGAATGGTTCGGCAGCCGGGTTCGTCCGTTGCGGTCTAGAAGGAATTTTGGGGTGATGCGAGCACTATAAAATTAACTTAATGCACACCCAGTGACGGCGGATCGGAGGGAGAACGGAGGAAGCCTTTTAGTCCGGTTCATAGCTCGTTCCGGTCCATCCGGACGGCAAGCGAGAGAGGCCCCTCTCTCGTTCAACAACATCTGGCCCCAGATGTTGTGGTACAAATGTGTCGTTAGCGGAGCATACGTCCGTCGCTCGGGACGCTCCGTTGTATAGGCAGTCCGCTGAGACTGCTAAGGCTTCCTCTTCTCGTCAGCGCACACGACCGCACCTTGGCTGCGTGACCGCCGATATATTACCAGCTTCGCCGATCAAGGATTCTTCGGCGACCAGGTCACACCATCCGGCAGCCAGGGATTCGAGACCGATGGACTCCGGATGTTCGCATAGGAAAAGTATGCGGGAGCCATCTGATGCGGAGCTGCCCTCGGCGAAGCAGCGATAGACTGCGCCTCCGCAGGTCTCGACGCCGGACATTCTTGTGCACATAGCACAGCTTATCGCAGCATCCCAGCAGCCGACAGAAACGGTGTCGGATCGAGAATTATCCGACAGCGCTGGGTCGGTAGCCGGGGACTCGAGGCCTGCAGACTCCGGACGTTCGCATAGGAAGTATGCGGGAGTCAACGTACACGGAGCTTCCAGCGGCAAGGCATCGTAAGTCCGCTACTGCACAGGCCTCGGGAACGAACGTGCTTTCCTTAATAGCACAGTTTATCGCAGCATCCCAGCATCAACTGAATCTGTCGCATATATTTTATCCGACGATGCTGGGTCGGGACGCTCCGCGGAAGCGGGTACGGACGTCCGAAAGTTTCATCCGGTCCGACGGGATACCGAAAGGGATTCGGTGGATTTCAAGCTTTCCCTTTCGGAACAACATATGCTGCGATGCCGGATAAGAAACTGATAGCGTCGGTGGACTTAGAAATTTTTGGTTCGGTTCAGGGACATCGTCCCTCAGTTCCGACATAGTCCAATAATGTCACACAAACTTTCGAATTATTGAACGACGCTATATATATTATTATTTTATGCTTGCTATCCAAGCATTTCTGGTTTCTTGTTCGAAGAGTTATGGAGATGTCTTTCAAAAGTGTGCCTCTGTCGTCATAGTTAATGAAGAGTTAGCGGCAATAAGTGCTCATGGAATATGTCTATCGCTTACGGAGTGACATTCGCTAGCTCACCCGGTGTAGCGTACATTCATCGAATGGTTCGGCTGCCGGGTTCGTCCGTTGCGGTCTAGGAAGGAGATTTGGGTGATGCGAGCACTTTAATTACTTTAGTACTCACCCAGTGACGGCAGATTGAGGACAGATCGGAGGAAGCCAACAACATAGGGGACCGCATGTTGTGGTTCAGATATTTTACATTCGGAGCATATGTCCGTTGCTCGGGACGCTCCGTTATATTGACAGTCCGAGAGACTGTCTTTAATGCTTCCTCATCCTCACAGCAGGGCACACGACCGCACATTGGCTACGTGACCTCGAGTATCCGATCAGTTTCGGCATTCAGTGATTCCACAGCGAATAGGTCGCGCCATCCGGTAGCCAAGGGACACGAGGCCTATACACTCCGTTCGCTCGCATATTGGAAGTATGCACGGGGTAACGATCTCGGAGCTTCCTGCGGCAATGCATCGTAAGACCGCTGCTCCTCAGGCCTCAGTGACGGACGTGCTATCCGAGTTAGCACAGTTGTTTCGCAGCATCCCAGCAATTGACGGTTTCTCGGTCGAATCAGGAATTATCCGACGGCGCTGGGTCGGTGCGCTCCGCGGTTGCATCAAGCTACGGACGACCGAACGCTTTATAGGGTCCGACAGGATGGCGAAAGGGATTCGAAAGATTTCGAGTTTTCCCTTTAGTAGTATCGGAAGATGCCTTTCATATCTTCTGGCATTTCTTCCAGTGATTATTTTTCGGACTTCATTGCTGCGATCTTGGATAAGAGACTTATAGCGTCATTGGACTCGGATTTTTCGATCGGTACAGGGACTTTGTCCCTGACTTACCGACGCAGTCCAATATTGTCATTACAACATGTGTTTTATTTTTCGACGCTATATATTTATATATATATACAAGACGGCTACTAAGCATGATAGTTTAGTTTCTTGTCCGCGTGGCTCATTTCTGCCATTTTATCTTTTTTACATATAGTTTATTTTGGCAGAGCAGGGCATACCGAGAGTTCATATGCGTCTAGACGGTGTGATTAAAGACTGCATATATTCTTTTTCACCGTTTATGTCTTTTCCAATTTCAATGTTGGGAACGACATTATGTATATTAGACTTAACTTAGACGCTTTATTATACGTAATCCGCCTTACTGAGGCGTTATCATTACGTCTTCAAGAAAAGATTTACGGGATATTATTCTCAATGTAATTTCTTTTGAGGGCAGTAGTTTGTTCACGTATAACTCCGCCCTTCTGTGGCTGTTTGGAGTTGGTTAGACGTGAGGCAGCCCTAGCTACATCCACGCGTGGATAGTAGGTTAAGAACTCTCTCAGAGTCGCTTCGTTCTCGGAGGAGCTTCTCTTCGACGGCAACTTTCCGGCAATCCATGAATTGCTTGATTTTTACATTCTCTTGTCTATCTAGTGTTACAGGAGATTCAGACTGGGGCAAACATTCGGTGGTTGACTCAGAGAGTGCCGCCGCAGTTGCCGGACCCGAGTGTGGCTGTTATGACGGTTACCAGTCAAACAGATTGGGATATATTCTGATCCCTACGGATTCGAAGTGCCAGGGTCTTTGGGTTCCGCAGTCTTTTAGCTATCAGTTAACTTCCGCGGAATAATGTTTTTTAGGCTTGCTTTATGTCATTGCATGAACATTATTCAGAAACGCATGCCCAAATTCCTGTCCTTTAATTCGACAGTAGTGGCGTATCTCCGGAACCAGGGAGGCACTCTTTCGTTTCCGTTATTCAATTTAATGGAAAGAATCCGTCTGTTGGTTATAGTACACCAAGTTCAGTTTTGGTCCGTCATATTCTGGGTCGTCTGATTGTTTTATCGCACTCCCGTTCTCTTACGGGTCGCTTGTTGCTGTCAGAATGGACTCTCAACAAACAAGTATTCAATCAGATTTGCTATCTATGGGAGCGCCCAATGATGTTTTATTTATGACACAGTTGGCTAATCAATTGCAGACGTATGTGTTGGCTTGTCCAGATCTCTGAGCTAATACTGTTAACGCTCTATTGATCTATAGGACAGAATGATAGGATACGCGTATCCTCCGGCGCTGTTGTTTTTAGCAGGTATTGCTAAGATAAACAACCACAATATATTTCTGTTGATAGCATCTCTATCTTCACAGAGATCATGAGTAATTTACTCTCTTGTCTACTGTGGATCTTAACGTGAAATCTTCCTCTATGTGAGGATCTTTTTTCACTGGGTAAATCGTGTCATTTTTATCACAACCAGCAAGGTCGCAACCTTCATGTTTTCCGTTGTGTGGTCCATATTGCATTGTAAGCACTGTACTGGACGAGCTTTGGACGCGATTTCTTACTATAGGAGATCCTCTTCTTCGCTATTCTATGCGACTAAAGTGGAGGCTCTTCCGTCGTGGTGTAGGGATCATTATGTTCATATGGTTGATCCCTCCATACTACTCATTGCTATTTTTTAGTATACTTGTTTCACAAGATCTACTGCAGCCTGTTGTTATTTAGGTTATAGGTTTATGTTACCTCATACCTATGCACTCTACGATAGTTTACAATTGAGTCTTTTGTCTCTTTATCTAAGTCAGTTAGTAACTTTTTGATAAATAGACTTAGAATCTTTAGATTAAATTCCTATACGGATTTTAACTTCAGGTTCTTATTTAGCTAAGTAATCATTTGAGCCTCTGGAAACAGTAGTTTTCAAATTCTGACCTTTTAGACAGTAATTCTGTTGGTTTCTCTTTTACTGTAGAGTCAGTGAGTTTCATGCACTATCGATGGATGATTTTCACTTTCATAGTTTCGGAATCAATACTTCCGTTACTATTTAGGTTGGATTGTTGCATAAGAGTTAGGCTCCTTTTATCCGGAACCTATTATTTTAAGGTCCTTCCGTCTTCGTATGGGCATAGGCCTTTACTCTTTCCGGGTACAGTTTATGTATTTATAAACAGATATCTGTTTATTACAAGGGCGTAAGCTTCTTCTGTCTTTGATGTCTAGTAGAAGGACGTTACGCTCCATTTTATTGTTAATGGATTCTATTAACTAGCGTACTGCTTATGGTATATCATTGGCTTAGCAGTTGTGCTTAAGATTTCGGCTCATGAAGTAAGAGTTCTTCTACTTCTTGGGCTTACATTAATAGTGTTCTATTATAGATTTTTGAAGGCTGCTCATTGCGCTCAGCCATCCATTCATGAATTTTATCTCAGAAATATCGAGTCCATTTCTGGAGGCCTCTATTGTTAGGTCTATTATCTACTGCTCAGAATGTCATTCACTTAACAGTTGCTACTATAGCTAGGTAGGCTGTCTGTTTCGGCAGTGTCTCCGTTCGGCTGCCCTCTTCGCTCTGGGCTATTTGACCCAGGGCAAGAAAAAGGGGGGGGGGAGGGTGTTCCCTTGGGTCACCTGTTTTTACTATGAAAACAAGGGGATACCTCCTCCGGAGTTAGTAATTCTGAGCTGTTTTTAGGATGGTTGTTTAGTGAGAAGTTTAAGTTTATAAAATTCATTCAAGTCTTAGTTTTTAAAGTATAGCTTTTGAATATTGCATATGTCTACGGACATGATTATGCAATTCTCACACACTTTTAGGAGTATAAGAGTCTCTATTCTCTAGACTTACTTTATTATTGGCTTACTTTAAAAATTATTAGTATAAGGATTATTGGATATTAATAGAGTACATGGATGTATGAAGCTCAATTTTTGGAAGGTGTTGTATCTTTCTAATTTATCATAAATAAGAAAGATACATGTAAGGCCTATTACTTCTTTTCCCTACAGGGGATGACTCTATTTTATTTTATTGAGCGTATTCCATTTTGCTCTATGTCCTTGGCCCTCCAGCCTTTTTACTATTCAGCTATGTCTGGGTCATTGGTACAGTATAAAAATGTTAAAAAATTTATAGTAATTTATATATTTTTTATACTTACCAATGACCCAGACGGGGATGGCCCTCCCAGGAGTTGGGAACTCTTGCCTCCCCGCTGAGTACATAGCGCTTACCAGGCACTGGTTATTAGAATGATAAATGGCGCCAATTTCGGAACGTCCTTGACACTGCGCATGCGCAGTGGGGGCGAGGTGTGGAGGGCCTCTCTGGACATGTTTTCTTTAGTTTTAGATGCAAATTTTGGGGATTGGGGGGCAAAATTTGTGTTTGGCCCTATATTTTAAGAGTTAGCACCAGCTATGTCTGGGTCATTGGTAAGTATAAAAAATATATAAATTACTATAAATTTTTTAACTTCTGGTACGATTTTCAAGAAACTCTCTTCAGAAATCCTTTTCATTCAATTTTGTCTTAGTACAGTAGCAGCTATGCAGTTGGTTTGATGGACAGATGTCGTTGAATATGTTGGTTTTCACAAACGTGGTAAATGAAAATTCACAACCATACAAAGATTTTCAACACCCATCATGACTGAAAAAATGTATTTGATAACATTATCTTCCTGAAGGAAATTATATTCAGTATCAGCCATTCTGTTGTTCAGCTTTTAATATTTTGATTATATGGCATTAGAATATGGGGTTTGTAGCGTTACACAGGCTCATCCTGTTAGCTGGGGCACGGTTGCATTGCCGGTAACCGGTTCTCGTCAGATCACCGAAGTTAAGCAATGTCGAGCCCGGTTTGTCCTCGAATGGGTGACCATCTGAGCGATCGATTCGGACTCCCGCATTGTGTCCTTGGGCAAGGCACTTAACCCTGATTGTCCACATGGGGGCACGATGACGCCGTGTACTAAGGCGTGCTGCACGTCGATGGTGCGCATGTCTTCAACCAATCTAACCCTGCCTGTGCTGCAGTGCAGAGTTACGATGTTGGGGAGCTGGCAGCTGCTCGGTGGTTCTCTCCGTTTACTCCGGCTTCCTCCACCCATAAAACTGTCATGGTCATGATTAGCCATTGTGCATAAATAAATAATATTGTTAGCTGGAAGTATGCAACAAGAATTAAGGCAATTTGTTTGATTGATGATCATGGAGTTCTGCATTCTTGTCACATTAATTTATCTTTGACAGCTGAATGCAAAGATGAACTGGAATTGGAACCAGAATTGTCTTTAACCCTTTACCCAATGCAGACGATATCAAAATTTATTATTTTAAATATAATTTTTTTAAATTTAAAAAAAAAATTCAGCAAAATCATATCATGTGACCCCTCATTGGAACGAGCTCAATGAGCTCGTTCCAATGAGGGGGTCACATGATATGGTATTGTTGAAATATTTTGAAAAATTTAATTTTTTCAACTCCTCAATTTGCATATTATGTGGGTGGATGCAGGCGATTTGTTAGGTAAAGGGTTAATATGCATTTCTTAAGATGAATTCTTCTATTTCAGCTGTTCCTGATGCTCCAGCAGCACCTGTTATCAGTGATATTACACGCACTTCAGCTGTTGTCTCTTGGCAACCACCAGATAATGATGGAGGCTCACCCATTACTGGCTATCACCTTGAACGTATGTCTGGATACAGTCCAAGATGGGTTCGCATTTCGAAAGATCTCATCCCAGAGACATCTCTGGATGCGAAAGATTTGATGGAAGACAATACATACCAATTCCGTGTTGTTGCAGAGAACAAAGCAGGAGAGAGTAAACCAAGTGAACCATCAGATTCATTCAAAGCCAAAGATCAATTCAGTATGTACTAAGATTTTAACATTTTGTCTGATTCAACATTTTTTTACTCTTGACCTTCTAAATTATTTATGCATGAACTTAGAAGATTATTTTTACCGATCAAATGCAAGTTGTTATACAGTGGAACCCACTTAATTGGATATCGACCACCCTAGAATATGCGTGAGCAGTTTGGGTTGAAATGATCAAAAGAAGAGATTTTGCATGGAAACTTGACTGAAGGAGAATATCTAGACTCATGATGATGATATTATCAACAGCTTAGTACAGTGGAACCCACTTAATTGGATATCTCTTAACTGAATAACCATGTTAGTTGAATATAATTTCCCAACACAAAACCATTCCAGTACAAATTTGACCTGTTAATTGAATATAGATTAAAGAGTAAACTCCTGTTAATTGAATAAAAATCTTGTAACCTGTTGAGAAATTACCTTGACTCGCCCCAGTTTTCCTTTGTTTATAGACCTATTTGGCCTCAGTACATCCAATACAGGCATTTAATCTATTATATCTTGTTTGACAGAGCTCACAGAGCTCTGTCAAACAAGATATAATAGAATAAATGCTAAGTTTATCTCTAGAATACAGGAAAGTGACACACTCCCTGTTAATTGAATACTCCAGTTAACTGAATAATGTCCATTGGCAAAGTTTCTATTCAATTAACAGGGTTCCGCTGTATCTGGGGATCATTTTATTATTATGAATTAACATTTATTACCTGCCTGTTCTATGAAATCTCCATCTACAGCAACACTAAATCATGCGGAAAATGAAGATCCGTTCCGCACACATATGCCAAACAGAAATCATTGATGGACTATTTTTAAATAGAAGCGAAATTTTACTGGAATTTTCTACAAGTCGTGCACCACAGTCACAATTTCAGTTGCAAGCAATAGCTAAAAATAGTAACACAGGTTCCCCTTGCAAATTTGGTTGGCGATAAAATGTGTTCTTTTTGTTGATAGTTCATCCCATGAGTTCCAATGTGTTCTATGTGCCTACTGACACATAGAACACATTACAACTCAGGGGATGAGTTGTCAAATGGATTGCTGAGTGTCCTTCTAATAATTGCTTTTATAGACGTGAAAACGTGTAATAAACACACGATAATCTGCATGTGAATGGGTTAATCGATATGGCATGAGTGCCATCGCGGAAGGATAAAACTCATTTTATCCTTCCACGCTGGCACGAGTGCTATATCAAGTAACCCATTCACACGCATGTGTCGGTCTGTGTATTTATGAATGGATACATCTTCATGGTTGTCAAGGGAGATGAGTTAAATTTGTGATGAAAACTTTGTGTCTGCAAAGAAGGTTTTTGCACTGTATGCTAAGGTTGGAGTGAAAGCTGTCAGTCAAATAATGCAAAGTATATGTTACAAATGTAATAAAGCTTTAAAAACTAAAAAAGTTCTGAATGGCTGTTTATTTTGATTGAACCTTAATTAGACCTGTCAAAATACATCTTGTATAACCCACATTTATTTATATCTTGTTTCTTGCCCATTTATAAAAGAAGATCATAGAATCATTTCTTGGGGAAAGCTTTATAAGAAGTGTTAACTGGTTAAGTGCTAGAAGCCACTATCAGGACTTTTATAAATATAGGGGTATCAGAGGAAAAGCCATTTTTTCCTTGCTCATGTTTCATATTCCATCAAATGCAAATAATATTTTGTTTATATAAATTGGTTTTATTACAATTTATTGGAGAGTGCCCATTGGCACTCTCCAATAATTTGTAATAAAACAAATAATGAACAAATTCAGACCACCAAAAATAATTTAGCCCTCAACCAGTTAACCAAATAGAGGCAAACTAAAGATAAGTCCATGTATTTGTGTGTAATTATGACATACTTATACCTGTCTCTGTCCCTCCATCTTTGCCTCTGTCTATTTCTCCAGTATACTAAATCTGCTAAACATTTTCCAGTGTTCTGTTGAATGTGTTAATAATAAGCAATTTTTTTTCTTCAGACAAACCTGGCAAACCTGGAATTCCAGAAGTTACTGGAACTGATAAACAATCAGCAGCTCTGAAATGGGCTCCTCCTGCAGAGGATGGAGGAAGTCCAGTCATTAACTATGTCATTGAATACAGAGCAATTGGTGCATATAAATGGACTAGAGCCAATGAAACAACACCTGTTCGTGAGATAACCTACAGTGTTACAGGTCTCAAAGAAAATGGAGAATATGAATTTAGAGTAGCCGCAGAAAACAAAGCAGGCATTGGCGAACCATCTAATTCTACAGGACCAATAAAAGTTATTGAACCTATTGGTAAGCAGAGTTGCGACATGAAAAAACTTTTAAAAATAATAACTTAAGTTTCTAATACAGTGGAGCCCACTTATTTGGATATCTCTTAATTGTATACCCCTGTTAATTGAATATAATTTTCAAACACAAAACCATTTACCATACCTTCAGTACAAATTTGATCTGTTAATTGCATATGGGTTATAGAGTAAACTCCTGTTAATTGTATATAAATTTTTATAATATGCCGAAAAAATTACTGTGACATGCACCAAATTCCCCTTATTTATCAACCTTTTTGGCCTCACTACATCCAATATAGGCATTTATTTTATCATATCTTGTTTGACAGAGCTCTATGAGCTCTGTCAAACAAGGTATAATAGAATAAATGCTCAGTTTACATCACGAACACAGAAAACTGACCAAATCTCTTTTAATTTATACTCCTGTTAATTGAATAATTTTTACTGGCAAAATGGATATTCAATTAAGAGGATTCTACTGTATATTAAGATAAATTAATAAATGTTCTAAACTAAAATCCTCACCCTCTTATTGGATTAGAGCTTGATTAGATTCTTCTGTGTTCATGGCTCCAGTAGCATGTGTTGTCATCTGAGGTCACCAAACAAAATATTTGAAAATTATCTCATCAACAGAGTAGCTTACAATCACATCATTTGTCTAGATTTTTTACCATGTGCAGATGATATTCCAATTGAAGTGCTGTTTCAATTCCAAATCTGTTTAATATTATTTTATCTATCAATCATATAGATTTTGGCTTGAAAACCACGAGATACGGTACGTATCACATAATGTGTTCCGATTCCGTATCATATAGACGACTCATTCCAATTCCATATCGCATAGATTCAACTTCCGGTAAACACCGCGTTATGACAAATAATAACATTATATGCATTGCTATTAAGCATTAAAATATGAAATTCAAAATTTTGACCAATTCCAACCCAATTTAAACTGAAAAACGTAAAAACAGGCTTTATGTAACGGGATTGTTAGATAAACGTATTAGCACGACCAAATGCATGTCGTGTAATTTGTATCAGATTCTCGATCGTGTTTACAATCACATCACAATTCGCCCTGACGGGCTCGTTGTGATCTGATTGTAAACTCGACCTCGAATCTGATACAAATTACAGGACATGTATTTGGTCATGATAATGTATATTGAAGTAAGATTGAATGAGCTTGACCTTTATTATTCATTGATTTTTTGTCCAGTGGTATGGTGGGGTACACAAGTTTTGTTATCATTAAAACTTGCCCTGATCATTTCATGATGTGGGTTTTGGGCTATGAGTGCTGTCTTATTGGATCATATACGGTATTGTAATGAATTGACGGTGACATGGTCTGAGTTTGCAGCTCAGAGTTTATAATCAACCTTGATGCTCCACATCTCGGTTGAACATAAACTCCGAGCCAGACCATGTTATCAGCAATTCATCCTATTAACTTATAATGTCGTTATCATGTGTAAATATTTAATTGTGTGAGGTAAAAACTTATTCTTTACCTTTAGATAATCTTGGGTGATTCGGCACTCAATCAGTATCCTGATGATAAATAGTTAAACGTGATTTTGTTTTGAAATGGACAAGAAATTCTTTCTGCAATGAGGACAACTTCATAATACAGTTGACCTCACTTAATTGTATATCCTTTAACCCCCTGCACACTGATGTCGAAATATCTAAAGTTCCAGGTTCAAATATTTCCCATAATGCAACTAGAAATTTAACCAATTCAATCTTGTTTGACAGAGCTCAATGAGCTCTGTCAAACAAGATTGAATTGGTTAAATTCCCAGTTGCATTATGGGAAAAATGGCTACTTCAAATCTGGATATTTTGACATCAGTGTGCAGAGGGTTAATTGAATAACCATGTTACATGCATATAATCTCCAAACATGAAACCATTTACTATTTGTATAAGTCCCATTCACATTATGTTCAAGTAATGTTCTTAAACCTTTGATAAATAATCTTTGTACAACCTTTCTTTATTTAAAAATTCTTGGAAAAATATAATTGTAATTGATACATGATTATTTTATTTAGTAAACACCAAAAAATATGGAATTAATCCACACATGTCAAGAATTTGCATAAATATTAGATATCTGTGGCTGGTACAGTGAAAGTCTGTTTTTGTAAAAAACATTTTATATCACATGAAACGTCGTTAATTTCGACGTAACAACCCATGTCTTATTTCCTGATTATCAACTAGTGCCTAATCGGCACGTGGTCCCATAGCAGCAGCATTGTATTCTTGTGCGTAGTTCACATGACGTCAATTACGACAACAGGTGCAAGTAAAGCGCATTCATGACGTTATGGTGTGAAGCGTCTGAGCCAACGAACTGATTGTTGGTTGTTTTGGGAGAATTTAGCGACAATGAATTAAATAAAAAGTGTAAAAAACATTCGAAAATTCGTGTGATATACAGAATCTTTAACTCGTGATGTTTGGATATAAGATTTTTTGAAACACGTTTGATGAATTCGATTCACAACTCGCCTTTTAGGCGAGTTGTGAATCGAATTCATCAAACGTGTTTCAAAAAATCTTATATCCAAACATCACGAGTTTGAGATCCTCTATATTTGTTTTGACAAATCTGGCAGATTTTTCTACATTCTGTGCAATCTACTTTGGAATAAAAATTTACTTTTCAAACTGCTTTATGCACATGTTTGAGGCTGATGTTGGATTATTATTCACATTATGTTCAAGTAAATATCCTTCAACCTTTGATAATCTTAGTACAACCTTTCTTGATCACAAGTTGAAATGATTAAATAAAAAAAAAACTCCGGCTTTTTAAAAAACAAATTCGTGTTTAACAAAATGATAAAAAATGTCCCCTTCTCCCATCAAATCTAGGAAAAATTCCCTGACAAACAAAACATGCAATTAATTGCAAATAGAATATGTTTTCATTTTTGGAATTCACTTTAAAAATATTTCCTCAATCCTGTATAAGTACACCCATTAGTTCGTGAAATTCTGCACCCTTTGTAATAACATGTAATCAACTAATCCTGTGTATTTTTACAGCCTTAGTCAGTGTATAATTTCATGTAGTGTGTGATATGACAGTTACTAGTTTTTTATAACCAGAAAATGTGACTAACCCTGCGCAATGCTCAGTGTTAGTCACACTTTCTGGTTATAAAAAAAATTCATTTTTAACTTTGTAACTAATCCTGTGCACTGTACAGCCTTAGTCTAAATCTCATCGAAATCAAGTCTTTACCAAACTCAATGGACAAAACCAGAAGTACTATGCAAACTCAGCTTGAGACACCTCATTTGATTTTTTTGGTGAATTCTAACAATGAAAACATATTCCATTTTTAATTAATAGCTTGTTACAAGCAAACATTTTTATATGCCTTCAAATTTCTATTTTTATCAAACAAAACTAATGATTCCTCATAGCAATGAACTCACAAAAGTGCTTTCCTGTGAGAAGCTGTAAGCTTTGGATTGTAAGGAAAAGTGAAAAATTAAATTTGAAGGCCATTTATGTCAATGGTAATAGACAGATTTTGCAGATTTGTAATGTAAGCTATGAGCAATTCTAAAGTTTGTCCGTTATTTTTACTTTATAGTTGGTGAGCCCCCAGTACTGGTTAAACCATTATCAGATATCACAGTTGTTTCATCAAAGGATGCCATATTGGAGTGTGTTCTTGAACTTGGAGAACCAGAAGCAGAGATAAAATGGTAAAATAAAATTAATTTATTCTTTTTTTTATGATGATGTTTATTGATACGTTGATAAGGCTCACTACAATTATCAAACAGTAGAACTATGAACTGTCCAGTGCCTACATGTTTTTTTTTAGATCACATGACTGAAAGTAGCCCGAATTTCAACTTTAAAAATCTTCTCCTTCAGATCCACCAGTCAGAATGCTTTCACATTTGGCGTACAGCATCCTGGTGGTGGAAGGGAAAGGCTCAGACTCAGGTTTGTTCAAATTAAGTTCCTAGGTTGATATTTGGACTCCCTAGTTTTGCATTACTAGATATCTGGGCATTATTCCTGTGGTAGCATTCCAGTACTGGAAAAAAACATCTGGCATGGACAACAGTGTTATAAATAATTAAATAACTTCATTCCTCTGTAGTGTTAACTATCTATAGATGCTAATTAACCCTTTACCCAACGTAATGACCAAAAACCGGCCAGCTCTATTCTAAAAAATCGCCAATTAATTTTCAGGATTTTTTAAATTTTTTGTCTCAAAAACATAGGTTATGAAACCCCTCATTGGAACGAGCTCATAACCTATATTTTGGAGACAAAAAATGAAAAAATTAGTTATTCAAGAATTTTTTTTGCAAATGTCGTCAGCTTTTCATGTTAGGTAAATAAATCCTTCTTCAAACAACTATTGTGAGTTATAGTTTTATAATCTGTTATTCTAATTAAGTCTCAGTGAAAAATCAGCGATAACATAAGTGCAGAGCTATTTCTTTCTTCCTTTTACTTCAGTACAGATACATGTACCAGCCCTAGACATTCCAAGATTGTGTATATTTGGGGGTGTGGTGGCTCAGTAGGTAGAGATGCAGGCTGAAAGCCGAGAGGTCCTCAGTTCGAAATCCCACCTGCAGCAACCACATTGTGTCCTTGGGCAAGACACTTCACCCCCATAGCCCATGTGGAGGCACGGTGGCGCTGTGTACTAAGACGTCCTGAACGTCGATGGTGCACTTGTCTTCAACCAATGCTAACCCTGCTTGTGTGGAGTTAGTATGGGGAGCCTGACAGTTGCTCGGTGGTTCTCTCTGAGTACTCGTAAAACTGTCTGACACAAAGTGACTCTGGCTGTCGAAAGTGTCGTTAAACATCCCATAAATAAATAAATTGTGTATATTTATAGATATATTATTTCCATATTTATCGGAATAGGTGAACAAATTTTTCATTTGATTAACAGAGTAAATTTACATCAAAGGTTCATTGAATGATTTTCTGTTGGGAGAAATATAAAATCATTAGCCCTTAAAGGCCTATTTCTGACTTTTTCGACCTCAGAACAGGTGCCCATAACAAGTCATCAAGATGAGGTCCAGTTGACAATAGACACTTTATCTAGGCAGTGGTTTTTAGTCAAGTCTTGGCTGCCTAAATGGGCAGCCAAGACTTGACTAGAAATCACTGTTAAGCCACTGGATGTGTACAGGCAGTGGCCAGACAACAATTCAGGACAATTGTCCAGGCCCTTACGAGTTAACTCTTTTCCAAACATGACTTGTAGTTCACACTTTTAAAAGCAATTTCTTGAATAACTAGAAATTCTCATTTTTTGCCACCAAAACATATCTTTTGACCCTTCACTGGAAAAAGGTGAATTAGCTCATTCCAATGAGGTATCATAATTTGGCATTTTATTTATGATGCTAAAGGTTTAATTTGTTTGAGATATACAATAAATAATGTATCTAGTAAACTCAAATTTATTGAAAATTTAAATTTTTACAGGTTCCGTGGCAACAAAGAAGTGAGAAAGAGTCCTAAATATGAAATGAGTTATGAAGATCAAATTGCTGGTCTTGTAATTCATAAAACCGAACCTGTGGATACTGGTGTGTATCGATGTGAAGCCAAGAATGTCATTGGTTCAGTTCAGACTGAATGTAACTTGGTCTTACATGGTAGGTAAAATACATAAAAAAATTTAATAAATACATAAAAATGTGAATGGTAGCAATCTTTCTTTAACTGGTTGAGTGCTAGAAGCCATTATCAGGACTTTAACCCTTTACCCAACGTAACGACCAAAACCGGCCAGCGCTATTCTCAAAAATCGCCAATTAATTTTCAAAATATTTTCATTTTTTGTCTCAAAAACATAGGTTATGACCCCTCGTTGGAACGAGCTCGTTCCAACGAGTGGTCATAACCTATGTTTTTGAGACAAAAAATGAAAAAAATTAGTTATTCAAGAATTTTTTTTGCAAGTGTCGTCTGCTTTTCATGTTAGGTAAAGGGTTAAAAAAAATAAGGGTATGAGATCAAAATCCAACATTTTCCTTGCTCATGTTTCATATTTAATGAAACACAAATAATTTTTTGCTTTTTTTTATGCCCTGCGACGAATAGTAGAGTGGGGGAGGGGTTATTGTTTTACCCCTGCCCATCCATCTGTCTGTCATCCATCTGTCCATCTGCTGTCCATCCATCCATCTGCTGTCCATGCATCTGGGGTATATCGTTTGTCTGGCTAACTACTCTCACAGTTTTCAAGCTAGGACCTTTTTTTATTTCACAGAATGTTTGTATGTATACCAAAGTTGTGCATATTGTCAGGATTTTGATTTGCTTGAATATTTCACAAAATTTCAGGTTGTTGAACTTGGTCAATTTTTTGTAGAATTTCACCTGTATGGTATGTGGTTTGTGTGTGGTAGACTTTGCAGGGACATCATATGTGTCTTACAGACACAGCTCATGTATGAGTAATAAATCACAGTTTGCTCTTCAACCTCCTGTGTCCATGTGGTGTGTGGGGACATGCTTCAGTTTAGGTTAAATTTGTTTTATTACAAATTATTGGAGAGTGCCTGAGGACACTCTCCAATAATTTGTAATAAAACAAATTTTGGTTAACAAATTCCAACCACAAAAACTAATCTAGCCCTCAGCCAGTTAATGGTGATTGGCCTTTGTGTAATTTTGTATCTGGAAAGAACTCTCACAGTTTAACTTAAGGTGATTAGTAATACAGTTATTTTTTTTTATAAAGATATAATGCTAATAGCCAGGGTGGCTTTAGCTCAGCACATTTTGTAAATAATTGATTTGTTACAATTTATGGAGAGTGCCAACTTGTAATAAAATAATGGCATTCAAACTTTTTTCTACACTTTTTAAAAGAGCTATGATAATGGCCTTTAGCACTCAACCAGTTAAATCAAGATACTTATAGGAATTAGTTGAGGTATTTTGGGCTCTTTTGGGTTAATCTTGTCACTAAAACTGTTAACAATGGATGAAACTAGATTTTCAATGTCTTTGTTACACCATATGGTGAATAAATTAGTTATGACTTAACTCATGATGTGTAAGATTTAACTCATACAAGTCTGGGAAATAAGAGTGAATTTATATTTAAACATAAGTAATTCTCAAGAATAACAACATAGCAGATTTACCAAGCTCAAGGACAAATCACCCAGAAGAAAATTCCCAGAATTCACAGTAGATGCACATGTTCTATCCGGAATGATTGGGAAATTTACTGAACCACACAAAAAGTGTGTTGTGCACCGAGGATTCAACCAGTCCCGTGTTGTATAACATCACAGGTGAGTATACTTGGCTTTGGGTTTCGATGTGTTAACCCATTAGGCCTGAACACATCTAAACAAATATATCATAGGAATACCAACAAGGTAATCCTCACTTCCTGGATCCACTGGAGGGACTTACCACCTGTCCATAAACTGCAAATCCACTGTTGAGTTCTTAAGTTTCTCCAAGTATAACTGAGTTGGAACCACTGAAGTGAAGCAGTGCTTACCTACTGCAATATTAAAGTCCTGTTTTACTGATATATTTGTACCTAATAACTAAGACCTGGGGTGAGAGGCCTCTAAAGTGAAAAATTTCCCTGTTACATGTAGTGGAAATGTTCATTTCTCATGATGCAGAATGGGATAATGATGCACTCAGCATATTGTGTTCTTTGACTTCTTTTTCTAGTAATACACACATTTGTCTCTCAGTAGTGAGTATATTATTTTATCTAGAAAGGTTTGAAATTTGTCTTTGTAGTTGCACCAAAACTTGAATATGACAACCGTCTGAAGAGTGCCCAGACAATCAAAGTGGGTACATCATTGGTTATCCAAGTCAACATCAGTGGTATACCATCTCCATCCATAAACTGGCTTTTGGGAGATCAACCCCTGCAGAAGTCTGAACATATAAGTATCGACACTAATGAAGATGTGAGTGTTGTCACCATAAAGAATGCCAGACTCGAAGACACTGGATTGTATATAATCAAAGCAGAAAATGTCGTTGGTCAAGCTCAAGCAGAGTTTGATGTCAGCGTTGTTGGTGAGTATTTAAATGAATTAGTCATGCAGTATTGTTAGAATTACATTAATTTTGTATATGGGTAATACAGTTACTTGAATTGTCACTTTGCCAGTGAAAATTATTCAGTTAGCAGGAGTATTCAATCAACAGATATTGTGTCACTTTCCTGTATTCTAAAGATAAACTCAGCATTTATTCCATTATATCTTGTTTGACAGAGCTCCATGAGCTCTGTCAAACAAGATATAATAGATTAAATGCCTGTAAGAAGTAATGAGGTCAAATAGGTCTATAAACAAAGGAAAACTGGGGAGAGTCAGGGTTATTTCTCGACAGGTTACAAGATTTTTTAATCAACTAACCAGAGTTTACTCTATAACCTATATTCAATTAATGGGTCAAATTTGTACTGCAACTATGGTAAATGGTTTTATGTTGGGTAATTATATTCAATTAACAGGGTTATTAACTAAGAGATCTCCAATTAAGTGGGCTCCGCTGTATCTTCAATAAGCTTTTCCTTTTCAAGTCCCATCCCCATATTCCCTATATTCCCCATATTTATGTCAAGGTAATTTCTGGGACACTTTTAAGTTTTTGGATAAAGCTTATTTCAGACACTTCTCCATATTCAAGACATTTCTTCGACATTTGATATGCCCGTCCCTCAGCTAACACTTAGTGTCTATTTGTAATGTCTCGCAGCTTGTAAGAAACAATTCTTTTATAAACATAAAATTAGGGTCAGTGAAGCGAGTAAATAAATGAAGTATTGAAGCCCTTTATGTAAGCCCTGTTGCACTTTACAGTGGAGTTTATTTGTCCGATTCTGAATGAGTCAAGCATAAAAAGCATTGGCATGGAATATATTTATAAAAAATTTGAATCTTGAAAGTCTTGTGGCTCAACATTTTTTTCCAGTTAGTTATGATATTCCACTTCCCATTTGATTTTGTTAGATTTCTTACACCCCAGTAGAAATCCTGGGAAGTGAAGCAATGTTTGTTTACTGTGGTAAACAAGCTCTGTTTTATTTACTGGTAAGGTAGGACCCAGTCACCAATGCTTTGGGTGGAAGTCCTCTGAAATGGACAACATGGGTATATACGATTGACTAAACATGACTTCATCTCCATGTTGCTGTCATGATTAGCCATTGTGCAGAAATATGTGACCTTAAACCCCAATAAATAAATAAAAAATATTTCTGACGCTGTTATCTTAAAAAATTAGTAATGTTTTTGACTGTTTCTATTTAATTTTTAGATAAACCAACCAAACCAAACAACTTGAATGTTGTGAAGGTCATGAAAGATAGCATTATATTATCATGGGAACCACCAACCAACCTCGGCGGTTGTGATCTCAAAGATTACTTCATTGAGAAACGGGACACTAAACGTACATCTTGGATGCCTGTCACTAATGTTGATGCAACAGTCTTGACATTTGCTGTTCAGAAGTTATTGGAGGGAGAAGAATATTACTTCAGAGTAGCTGCACAAAACAAAGTTGGCATCAGTGAACCAGCTGAATTAGATGAAGGCACCGTTGCCAAATGTCCTTTCAGTGAGTATAAAGCTTCCATTGCACATACAAGAGTCTTTACATGGGCCATCATATATCAAATAGTTCTTTTCTTCTGCTAGTAGGTGGCTAATGTTCAAAACTAGTCGAACTAATATTCACTGAAAACTAGTCAGGATTCATATTGCCATTTCTAAATATAAGACTTTCTTACCACATTATTTGAATGTTCTTCATGTAAATATGATTCTTTATCAATTGACTCATCCGTTTTGTTCGCTTTAAAACATTTGCTATTTTGTTTTCATATTAATCAGTGATAAATAAAGCCTTCCGTCACTTTCATTGGTCAATTTCAAAACTAGACAATTTGATTGGCTGAACAAAATATAACTGGGCCACATTTTCATAATTTGCATAATTAGAGTTGGGAGTTTTCATTGGTCAATTTCAAAACTGGACAATTTGATTGGCTAAACAAAATACAACTGGGTCACATTTACATAATTTCAGTAGGGAGAATTTACGTTATCTGTCCTATTTAGGGTGGGTTATATTGTATTAATCTTTCACCTACAAGAAAAACGCCATTCATCTTTTTTTTATATTTTCACTTTTTGCTTCCAAAGTATAGGTTATGACCCCTCATTGGAACGAGCTTGATGAGCTCATTCCAATGAGGGGTCATAACCTATGTTTTGGAAGCAAAAAATGAAAATTTTTAGTTATACGAGAATGTTTTTTCCAATGATGTTTGCAACTCAAGTTAGGTATTGGGTTAAAAAGTCATACTAAGTGGCTAATTTGTGCATGTGTGTGTCATATGATAAATAGAATATGAAATGAGTGTTTTTCTCATATAATATTTATGAAACTCGTCTGAATTTTCTGTTTGGGCTCACCAGAGGCTTGCAAAAATGGAAAATTCTTAGACTCGTTTCATAAATATTATATGAGAAAAACACTCATTTCATATCCTCTATATATTACGCATCCATTAAACTTTAAACTCTTGTATTCAACGGAATCGCCACCTTGATATAAATGTTTCTGTATTCAACTGACGATATACAAATCAGAACTTTTTTCCCAACACCGTTTATACTAGTTCCTCTCCTGTTGAGTCTTTAGTTTTGCTTCAAAAAGTTTCCAAATTTCGTTATTGATTACAATTTTTGATCATCTTGTCACATAGTGTGAAAATGAAAACGTCAAAAGTAAAATAAAGACTGCTCACAAAAAATAAATTAAACAAAAATGAGATAATATTAAACAATCATTTCCAACCACAACATTAACACAGTGCTGTAGCCATCTCATCTGCAGATCTCATTATATCTTAATTGGTCATCATTATTTTTGGTAAATCTTCGGACATCCTGATATGCTTCAAACTCCTTTTTAAAAGGTTTCTCCCAGCTGTTTTGCAAATCCACCCAAATTTGTACTTATATTTCTACTATCAGTAATAGCCACCAAACAGTTAGGGATGAATGGACACCAGGCGAAGGTTGTTTTGATTTTTTATTGGTCCATTTGATCAGTACCATTTCAAACAAAAATAACGGACTCCTCACCTTTGGTTTTAACCATCCAAATTAAAATTTGTTTATTTAAATGAATTTTATAATGCATGTGGGTGTGTAATAAACACAGAATGCGATGTGTGTTTGAATCGGTGGGTGTTTTTTACATAACTAGTTGGAATGACATAGTCATAGTTTGCTTGATCCTTTAGCTCTCATGAAATATGACTATACCATTCCACCTGGTTATGTAAAACACCCACCGATTCAAACACACATCACGTTCTGTCTATTTACACAGCATTTCCAAAAGACATGTATTCTCTTTCTACCAGATCGGATTCTGTTTCTAGTTCTCCAAAATATTTATTTGTCTTTTTTTATTAAATTATGATTTAGTTAAGTGTCAAAGTTTCCTCTCTGGAGCAAAATTAATGTTTTCTTTCATAAAGTTCAGTACTCAGAAAAATAAGAGTAAGTTCTAAGTATAAAAGCCTGGGGGAATACTAATCTTCTACTCAAAATGTAGCTCATGGCATTTGTGTATAATTAAGTCACCTCTGTGAAGTAAATGGCTGTGAACTGGAAATCCCTGATACGTAGTATCCCGATGTCAAAATGCCATATCTCATTAGGGTTCACACAGGTCCTTAAAAGTGCTTAAAAATGCTTGAATTTTAAAACTGAAATTCCAGACCCTTGGAATAGTTTGAAAGTTGGACACACCTGGAAAAATGAAATGGAAAGTCTTTGAAATAATTAAGCATCTGCTTTGATCATTTTGGGAAAATTTTTAGTTACACACTATGAAAGAATACTTGAACCTGACACTGATCTGTGGAATGCTGTCTTATATATACAACTGTGTTCACGCTTAAGTGCCTGGAGAGTTTTATACGTAGTTTTCTACTTCTCGGCAGCATGCATCCTGTGGCTTTGGCATTGTTTCTAGGCAAGTCTTGGCTGCCTACAGAGGCAGCCAAGACTTGCCTAGAAAAAACTACCAAGGTATGTATAATGTAACTTGCTAGTTCCTCCTGAGACTGCATGTTGAACCACCTGTTCTGTTGCAGTAAAAAGTGATGAAAGTCAAAATTAGGCCCTAAGGGTTAATATCAACCAGGGAAAATAAATATTGACTGACTAACTGAAATATTCCAGTTCATTGAATCTAAACATAGCCAGTGAATTATTTAAGGGCTAGGCTGGTTCCTGACCATAACATCATCTAAGTCCATCAAAATTAAACTGGTGGTTTGATAGTTTGCCTATAAACTTAATCATTTCAATTTTTTCACAGATGTTCCAGATGCACCAATTAACATGGAACCTTTAGAAGTAACCAAGTCTTCCGTGGTTCTAGCATGGGAACCTCCAGAAAAAGATGGTGGATCACCCATTACTGGATACTTTGTTGAACGAAAACAAACTACCAGCACAAGATGGTTGAAATCAAGTAAATCACCTGTTAAAGAGACAAAATTTACTGCATTTGACCTCATTGAAGACAATGAATATGAGTTCCGTGTATCAGCTCAAAACGAGGCAGGCATTGGAAAGCCCTCTGTGCCAACTAAACCTATCAAGGCCAGAGATCCATGGAGTGAGTAACCATTGCTTTGCTATTTGTATCTCATTTGAATAGTTATTTATTTATTTATTTATTTATTGGTGTTTAAGGTCACATACTTATGCACAATGGCTAATCGTGACCGTGACAGTTTTACGGGTGGAGGAAGCCGGAGTACCCGGAGAGAACCACCGAACAACGACGAGCAGCTGCCAGCTCCCCAACATAGTAACTCCACACTGCAGCACAGGCAGGGCTGGATTGGTTGAAGACATGCGCACCATCGACATGCAGTACACCTTAGTACACAGTGTCATCGTGCCCCCATGTGGACAATCAGAGTTAAGTGCCTTGCCCAAGGACACAATGCAGGAGTCCAAAGCGATCGCTCAGACAGTCACCCATCTGAGGACTAACCGGGCTCGACGTTGCTTAACTTTGGTGCATTTGAATAGAATGAAGTTTTATACACTTTGATGAGTGCTAGAAAATTCTTGTGTATTAGTTTGCATGAAGGTGAGACCATCCACCATCCAGGACTTGATTTAAATTGAAAGTTTCAACTTTGATGTTTCCAAATAAATATCCAAATCTTCTCCTCTACAAAACTGAATTATAGAAAATAAAAATTTATAAGGCTCCACAAAGTAGACCTTCTGTTTCTCAGGCCATTTTTTGTAAAATTGCATGTGGGCAAGCAGTTTTTTATTTTATTTTTTATAGTTATTTCTTTGCCACCAAAAGTTAATTTTCTTGGTTTGTTTTGTGTTTTAGGTCTCATAATCTACAGAATAGGTAGGGTGGTGGAATATTTCAGCCCTTGAGTGCAAGAAGGCTTTGCAATGCTAAAGCATTGCAAAGCCTTATTGCACTTAAGGGACAAATTTATCAATTTTATTAACTTGGGTAAAATATTTTTACTTTTTCAAGTTTGCATAGGTTATAAAACGAGAGCATGCGGAAGCCAAAAGGACCATGCATGGGGTCTTGAGAAATAGGTCTTTAAATTTTTTGAGGCCTAAAATAATTTAAATACAATCACAAATATTTGTAGACCAAATGTTTTCCTCAGTGACTTTTTTCTCTTTCTCTAACTTAATGTGTATTAGTGGAAATGAAAATATATAGCACTCTGGTAGTATGAAGACATTCTCTTCATTAACATTTGTCATTTTACATGTTTAGGAATTTAAACCAATTATGCTGTGTTTGATAGAGCTCAGGTAAGATTTACTGAACAGAAAATAAATATAAAATTCTTTAGTT